>RCWM02000360.1:957500-1135105 GCA_003667255.2 Euschistus heros
AGCTTCAATTGGGCCGATATTAGAAATTTCAATTTTTTCGAATTTGAGTTTATTGTGTAAGAAAATTCCTACACCACCATACTTATCCCACCTATTTTTCCTGATAATGGGGAAATTTTTGGCTTTATATATTTTCTGCTTGTTGAACCAGGTTTCCTGAAGTAAGGCTGTGTAATGGCTTGTTCGGCTGTCAAGCTGTTCGTAAGCCTAGATTCGTAAGGCATTGGCCGCCGCTAGCGCTGTGGGGTGGCCCATCAAGGAAGAAGTTACTTCCGTACCGTCTTTGCTCCAGAACAAAGCAGTGTAGTGACAGAACACTTTATGTTTATTTAAATACTTAACCCAGCGGTAAGCATTCTAATATTGATTAACAGTTATTGTATTATGTTTTATAGTATAGGTTAAATAAGTTTGTATTAACATTAATGATTTGGTTTATTATTTTAGTTGATGGTATTCCTCAAATGTTTCCCGTTATGATTGCCTTCCTAGAATTAAATATATTATAAATACATAATGAAAAGTTAAGTGGGAGATATTATTTCGTTTGAAAAAAAAAGTACCCTTGGACCCCAACACCTATAAATTGGTCACATATACTATGGCGCCCGAACAGGGACTCAAATAGAAAAAAAGGATAAATAAGGTATTTAATTAGAATAGAAATAGTTGTAAAAAGAAGATTGAGAAAAGTGAGATTTTAAGGACAATGCAGAGTTAAGTTGGTAGAACGGTTGATTGTTACGCATTGCTATGACTTACGCAGCTCAAAACCACCAAGCATGAGGAGTTTTTTAAGCTCAGCCATGAGCGTCTGAGCTTCTTCTAAAGTGTAATCACCATTTAGATGATCGTCGATGTAGGTTCTCTCCTTCAGTGCAGAAGCAGCACGAGGATACCTCCAACCTTCATCTAAAGCCAACTGCTGAAGGGTTCGAATGGCCTAAAAGGCTGAAGGGTCGACACCAAAAGTAACTGTGGTGAGCTGGTATAAACGAAGAGACTCTAAAGGGTTTTCACGCCAATAAACCAAATGAAAATTGCGATGAGGTGGATACAAACTTATGCTGACGCTACATTTGGCGAATAGCGCAATAGGAAACCATAAGGAAAACTCCGGAAAAACTCACACGCAAATCAGGAATAGAATTCTGCAACGTAGGTCCAGGAACGCCATGGGACCATCATTCAGTGACAAACCCTTCTGAGTTGTGCTGACTGGCATTAAAAACCACCCGAATACTCTTAGGATCTCCGTGGTCAGCTTCGAAGAATCTAATGATGTCGGCAATACATAATGTGGACCTTTTTCCGACATCTCGATATCAACAGGCACCAAATGGCCCGCACGTAAATACTCATCGATGCTTCCCTGTATTCTTCATGAAATCATCAGGATTCTTGGTTAAAAACGTTTCTCCAGCGAACAAAACATTTGCGAGCAGTACTGGCTGAATCCCCTAGGGCAATGCAGTAGGGCGAAAAGGTAAGTGCACCATATAACGACATTCGGAATCTCTCGTTTCGTGGTTTCAGAATAATTTGCTCACAGAGAAGATCATCTTTTCTAGGAGGAGAAGAGGCGGTTGATCAATTTCAGAAAATTTTTGATGAGATTGGAGACCTGTTTGTTTCAGAAAACATGGCAAGTGATAAGACCTGTCCCCTCCCCCCAGGAGTGGAAGCAAGTGCAGGAGCTGAACCCTAAGAACCTACCCTGAAAACAAGTCTTATAAAGAAATGTGCATACCCTCCCCGAGAGACGCAACTCTTGGTTTCCAAAATAAAGCAGATACGTCGGCGGCCAAGCAACACATCTACCCTGGACGGGACATCAAATTCAATATCGGCTAACGGGGGATACTGGGGCTACGGACTCCTTAACTGAAGGTTTGCAATAGGAGAACTAGGTAAATCATTTGTAATTTTATGGAGAACCATGAATAAATTGCTCATGCCTTAATAGTATTTCCATCAGTATCACCAACGCCTAGCTTGGCATATCCAAGAGGTTTCACAGGAACAACAGAAACACCATTTAATTGGTCACAAGTTGAGGGGTAGAAAACATTAATACGCTTAGCACATCTCTCAGTAATAAAACTAGCCTGACTCGCATGGGTCCAGCAGGCCACGCACAATAATGTAATTATGAGGTGAAGAAAAAAAAAATCCTAACCTTAACATGTATGCTGAGATCAAAACATTTGAAGTGACTGTTCACAAGCACGTGAGACATTTGTGTGTGGAAGCCAAATTTTTAAGACTTTATGAGAAAGAGAAACAGGACTCCCGCTTGAAACTTGGAGATGCTTCTGGGCATTAGATGAAGAATTCGAATTGGGGTTCATCAAAATGTAAAAGAGAATAGGTTAACGTTTTATGGGAACTTGGAAACTTGTTTTTATACTCTGAATTACACTTGATGTTGAGAATTCGAAAAAGGTTAATTGACTGTACTCTGTGTAAGGTAGGCATGAGTAAAGGGCAAGTTTTTTGTGAAGACTTTGAAACTTGGTATTATACTCTGGCAGTATGTTGAAGAATTCGTCCCACCCATATTTTACTTATAATATTATGTATTCATACACCCTATAAGTGGTTAAAAATGTTTTATCTAATTTCATAGTTTTATGTTTTATCGAAAAATAAACTGTTTTAACATTTTATTGGGACCTAACGTAGAAAATTGAAGTAAAATTTAAAATTTATTTGTTTGACAAATATTATAAATGCTGTAAGAACTTTAAGTATATATTTTGTGTTTAAAATGTGTCTATATATATATAATATATATATATATATATATATATATATATATATATATATATATATATATAAAGGTATCTACTTTGATCCATAACATATTCTTTATGTATTTTACGAGGATATTGATAGCTTTAGAGCGTTGTATATATTATTAGGAATTAGGGATTTTCTTTACTTGTAAATAATTTATTTCTATTTTGTAATAATATCCAGAACTTTCATCATTTTATGTCACTAAGTTCTTATTTCATCGTATTTGATTTAATTTTTGATATCACAATTTAAAAAAAAAAAAAATAATAATATTTTAAATATTATCTGTTTAAAGCATATATATATTATTTTAAGCATACTTAAAAAAGTTATTGTGTAGCTGTATATTATTTAATTTTAAAATTCTATAATTAATTTTTTGTAAAGGATGCTTACCTTTAAATCTAATATTATTAGGAATTAGGGATTTTCTTTACTTGTAAATAATTTATTTCTATTTTGTAATAATATCCAGAACTTTCATCATTTTATGTCACTAAGTTCTTATTTCATCGTATTTGATTTAATTTTTGATATCACAATTTAAAAAAAAAAAAATAATAATATTTTAAAAATTATCTGTTTAAAGCATATATATAGTATTTTAAGCATTAAAAGTTATTGTCTCGAATGGATTTAATCTGATTTTGTTTTCTTAATATCTCGAATATTTATATTTTTTTTTTTCTTTCTTTGGAAATAATTTTTCTTCTAGATTTCGTTTTTCTTCGATTTTGTCTTTGATATAAAGTTTGGATTTATGCACTTATTTAACTTTTCGCTTTGGGTTTACCATTTTACTAGTATTTGAATAGTCATGGGCGATCCCAAAATTCTCATGGCAGAAAGAGAGGACGTTTTTGCGGCAGTTCAGACTATTTTTGATAAATCCCAAATTCTGGATAATGAAACAGTAACCAGTTTTAAGCCAGTCTATGACAGATTAGTTAAATATGAAGTCAAATTTGAAGAGCTTCAATCTCAAATTAGAATTTTCAACGCTACCGTTAAAGATAAAAAGGAAAAATTAGAAACTACTGCCGTACAGAACTCATTTTTCGAAATAGTAGACATGGCTAAAGCTAATTACTTTAAGCTGTTAGCACTAGCGTTCCTAAGGAAGAAAAAGCGGCCGTTTCTCCCCACCACTTGTCATGTAGTTGCTCAGGAGCTTCCGAAAATAAATTTACCGATATTTAAGGGGGAATTAGAAGAATGGAGCGAGTTTTTTTTCCCTTTTTAATTCAATGGTCCATTACGAACCTTCCATACCAACTATAGAAAAATTTCATTACTTAAGGTGCAGCTTGAGGGATGAAGCTTTATCGTTAATATCTGGATTTGTGCTTGAAGAGGCTAATTATATTCTGGCCTACGATGCTTTGGTTTCGCGATACCAAAACAGAAGGCGACTCGCTAGATTTTATTTTAATAGAATAATGGATTTTAGCCCAGTAACCAGATCCTCATCCGCCAATCTTCAAAAATTCTTAAGCATTCATGAAAACAACTTCTGTGCGTTATCGGCTTTAGGCATAAAAGATATGGGTGATTTTCTTAAACTGCATATAGCTCTATCAAATTTAGATCCAGGGACCAAAAGAGCGTTCGAAGAGCAGATAAAATCAAAGGATATCCCCACTTACCGTGAATTAATGGATTTTGTTATGGAGCGAACCCGAGTTTGCGAGATGATGGCTGAGGAAATGGGTCAAGAACGTTCCAGCTCAAGAGAGAAATCCGGTACCGCAAATTCTACGAAAAATACTATTCGGTCAAATCGTCGGGAAGATCACGGTTCTTTTAGCGTTGTACCATTAAATTCTCTCGAGACTGACTTATTTAACCAAAATAACCGTAGTAGTATTCCAAGACATGTCCAGAGATCATGCTCATCGGAGAACGAAACTCTTGAGAATATAGGTGAAACTGTTCTTGAGAAGAAGAAAGAGAAAAGAGCAGTACGGTGTGATGAAACTGAAGGATCTACTAGGAAATTAGCTTGTTGGAACTGCGGTGGGCCTCATGTTTACTCTAAATGCTCGCTTCCTCGGAAATTATTTTGCTACCGTTGCGGTAACCAAGGAGTGTCTCTTAAAAAACACATAACAAAAAAAAAAAACAATTGAATTGAAACCCAACTGGTTTCTGCCAAAATAAGTAGTAAATATACAAAATAAAATAAACAATAATTATTAAGTGATTCCATGTTGATGAGCAATTTGGCACTCATTGTATTCTGTACACATATCTTCATTCTCTGCTTCATTACGTACTGCAATAGTATTGATTATTCCTTTATTATCTTGAACGAAATTATAAAATGTTTGTCCTATGATATTAACAGTATCTTCTTCCTTTTCTATGTTTTTAATTTTTTGTATTAAGGCGTTTAGCTTGTTTACGTATTTTGAGTCGGGTGTAGATTTATGCGGGTTTTCGTAAATACTGAGTGTTTTTGACTTACAAGGACCAGCATAATTGTCTGGAAAATCAGTCGGTTCAATTTGTTCTTCCGCCTTTCGTTTTTTTTTTCTGTCTCTGTTTTTGGTTGAATATTTTTCCTTCGAGGATTTCTTAATAGGGATGCACTGTAAGGGTGTGAATTGTCTTCAATTTGTGGGAAATCCAGCAGTGAAAATTTATTACTGGTCTGGATATGGAATGTATCGGAGGCCTCTTTATAACTAATCGGTTTAATAGCCATTAATTCTTTAATTTTTTCTTGTCTTAGTTCTTCAGGACAGGTTTTATCATTTGGCTTATAGTTGAGCTTGCAGTGGATACATTTTGTTAACTCGGAGCAATTTTGAGAAGAATGTTGGTTATCACCACAGTTCATGCACCTTTCACGACATCTACATCTATCCTTCATATGCCCATATCGTAGACATTTTTCACAAAAACGTGGCTTAGTAACGTAAGGGGTCACTTTTCGTGGGGCCAAGTATAAAGCAACGCTGTCCGGCAGTCTTTGGGAATGAAAAACAATTTGTACTGATCCGGAAGGTATTCTGGATATTTCTCCCTTTTCATCTCTTATAGTTCTGTTAAAACGTCTTACTCTTAGGACCTTCTCTGAAGATGATAAATGTTTTAATATCTCATCGTCTGTTATGGATGTGTGAACATCTCTTATAACTCCAAATTTGAGAACGTGTTGAAGAGGGATAAATGCTCTGATATTATTTTTAGTTATAAAAGGATTTTCAAGAAACCTATTAGCATAATCATATGTCTTAAAGGTTATTTCTATTTGATTTTTATTTTTTCTTCTTATTCTGTGTACCTGATTATCGCTAAGCCCTAAAAACTTACCTACTTTCATGTCATGGAAAAAGGATAGGTTATCTTGATCGTTCTTTTCAACTATAACAATAAATGGGTCTTTAAAATAACAAAGATATTTGATATTTTCAAATTGAGGCGGTCTATTGAAATTGGAAATTATTCTATCTCTGTTATCTGAGGGGAAGGGAGGAGATTTTTCCCCTCTATCAGTATCCACCCCCATCAATAAATCAATCAATCAATCAATAAATGAAAAGAAAAAAAAATATATAAAGTATTATAATGGAAAGGACTGGCCTGTTTATCTGAAGCTGCAGAGGATTACTAGAGCGATGTTAACTTTACCGCGAGTAAACACGCACTGATTGATATAGATTTGTCTCTATCCTTAAACCAGAGGAAGAGAACTCGCTCACAAATGGGTACCAAAGGGGCCAAGGTAAGGATAGCTTGCCACTGTAAGCTGGCAATGGAAACCATTGTACACAACAATGTAAGGCTAGACAACCCCCTCTTAATATTACAAGCAATTAATGTCTCTGGGAAGACCATATCATACCCTGAAAGAACTTCATTAGCTATAGTGCTGACAATAAAAAAAAAAAAACTTAAAGAAAACAATAACTAAAAATGAACTGCTAGCTAAGTCCCAATACATACATACATAGGCGGCACAACAATTCATTGCTGAATCAGGACCCTCTCCAAAAGTTTTCGCCAGTCATCCCTATTCTGTGCAGCAGCCATCCAGTCTGGTGTTCCAAGGATGTTCCTGGCATCTGCACGGACGCTATCCATCCATCTCATTTTGGGTCGTCCAACTCTTTTAGTTTGATGAATGGCCTCGATAGTTAATTTTTTTGGAATTTTGTTCTCACTCATCCTGGCGATGTGCCCCGCCCACCTGAGCCTCCTCACACTGATCCACCTAACTATGTCTGTGTCCTTGAAGAGTGCTTAATTTCTTGGTTTTTTCTTCTTCTCCAGACATCACCCTCCCGGATCGGACCAAAAATTCTTCTCAGGATCATTCTCTCAAAGATAAGCAGCCTATTTCCATCAGCCTTAGTCCATGCCCATGCTTCAGATCCATATGTCAGAACCGGACGTACAAGGACTTTGTATAGCCTTACTTTGGTCTTGTTGGTTAAAAACCTACTTTTAAATTGCTTAGTGAGGCCAAAATAACACCTGTTTGCTGCTGCGATCCGACGTATAACATCCTTAGTCACATCGTTTTCTGAATTAATCTCCGACACCAAGTATACAAAATGTTGAACCCTCTCAAACTTGTATTTTTTAACCTCAATATGTTCTTCCCGGAAACGCTCCAGTCCAGCTATTATATATTTAGTTTTTTCTTCATTAATTACCAGACCAAATTTCTTAGCTGCCTTTTCTAGCTGGAGGAATATATCTTTCAATGCTGATTGAGATCTGGCAATGATGTCCAGATCGTCAGCGTATCCTAATATCTGCACACTTCTATTAAAAATTGTGCCCGATGTTTGTATCCCAGATTCCCTTACTGCTCTTTCTTCAGCCAGATTAAAAAGCAGGCAGGCAAGCGCATCTCCTTGCCTCACTCCAGTACTTGAAACAAATTCTTCTGACATGTCTGATCCAATCTGCACCATGCATTTTGTCTTTTCCATCGTTATTTAGGCAAGCCGGATTAGTTTGGCGGGTATATTTAGGTCATATAAAGATTGATACAGTTCTCGTCGATCAACACTGTCATAGGCTGACTTGAAGTCAATAAACAGATGATGTGTCGTTATTCCATACTCGCGTGCCTTTTCAAGGATCAATCTAAGAGAGAAAATCTGGTCAGTGGTGGATCGTCCTTTCCTGAAGCCAGCCTGGTATTTCTCGAGCACTCTTTCTGCATGAGGGACAAGTCTGGAAAAGATGATATTAGAAAGGACCTTGTAAGCACAGGGCAGTAGCGTGATGCCCCTGTAATTATTACAATCAGCCTGGTCTCCTTTTTTGTGGATGGGGACTATTACTCCTTGTTTCCATGCTTTCAGTAGGTCCTCTTGAATATTGAAAGTATTATTTTGTGGAGGGCTTTTTTTAGACCTTCGCCACTGTACTTAAGGAGTTCTGCCTGAATTCGATCAAATCCCGGGGCTTTATGATTTTTTAATTTCATTATTGCCTCATCCACCTCTTCATCGTCAGGCGGCTCTTCATCCCTTACATCATCTCTCCCACGCTCATTCTCATCTTCAGAATTATGTTCATTATTGGTTTCTTTGTTGAGGAGTTCCCCGAAGTGTTGCTTCCATCTGTGTAGGACAGCATTCTTTTCAGTTAAGAGCATACCACCTTCCCCTTTACACGATTTTGTTCTTGGTTTAAAGGCTGCTCTTCCTTCAATTACTCGCTGGAAGAAAAAGCGTGTATCATTAGATGCTCTATATTCTCCATCTTCTTCCTCTCCCAGGCCCTCTTTTTTCTTTGAAAGATCCTCCTTTCAGCCCTTCTGCACTCTTTGTATTTCACAAGACTGTCTGGTGGTGCGTCTCTGGATCATCTTTCTATATGATTCATTTTTCACAGATGTTACTAGGCAGCATTCTTCATCAATCCAGCTCTTATCAGATTCTCTTGGTTCTGTAATTCTGAGGCCTAGTATTTCATGAGCAGTGTTGTTTATAGCATGCGAGCATGCTTTTCACCTGTCGTCTATGCTGTCACTGCCGTTACTAAGTGCATTCATCAGGTTCGTATCCAGCTTGACTTAATATGCATCTCATATCTCAGATTCCTTTAACTTATCGGTGTTGTAAAGTCCTCGGTCCTTTGTTCTTGTTATTTTTACTGTTGAAATCCTGGCTCTGAGCTAAATCCCAATAACTTGATAAAATACCTCATTTTATGTTTTTATTTTTAGATTAACATATATTAATTGGATAACAATAGTTACAATATCAAATATACATCAAAATTAAGTAATGCATTTTGGCAATATTAACATTATTTATTGGTTTCTTTATTAATAATGTATTTTAAATCAATACAATATATGAGGACAATCCTTGTCCAAGTAATGGTATTCACGGGTGAAAGTGTCCTCATAGCTGATACCAAAGAGAGCCTACTGCAAGCTGTAATTAAATGGGAAGCTGAGCTAGAAAGGAAAGGAATGACCATTAATGTCAGGAAAAGTAAAATAATGCACATTGGCTAGAAACAGGAATAAGTTGAGGTACTTTGTAAAGGTGAAGCATTGGAAATGGTGGACGACTACACTTACCTAGGAACAGTGATAAGCATGAATGGAAAGGTAGACCAGGTTATATCCAATAGGATAAAGAAGGATAACTCAATCTAATCGTACTACCACCTCTGCAACACAGTTATGGGGAAAAGGGAGGTGGAAAAAAATGTTAAGTTACATATCTTCAAAGCTGTTTACCTGCCTACTCTCCTATATGGAACTGAAAGCCGGGTACCATTAGGTAAGCACCTAAGCAGAGTTACTGCAGTGGAAATGAGGTACCTCCAGAAAGTAGCGGGCCAAACAAGAAGGGACCGTATCAAAATGATAGGCCTAGAGAGGATCTAGGGGTTGTCTCTCTATAGCACAGTCAATGAAGGTAAGAAAATAAGGTTTGAAGCAACAAATTAAGGGAAAGCTGAATTTTCGCAGGATGTTTGTATATAAAGTAAAAAATCAAAAAACACTAAGTCCCGACCCCCACCCTTCTTGTTTTTCTGACCACCCCTTCAGCAACATTACAAGAATAGAACTCTGGTTATATGCCGGCAGCTCGAAAACTAAAGATGTTATCTGGATATTCTTTTTTTAATTTTACTCCTAACAATATTATAAACAAATTATGTTATATACACTTTTTATGTAGATAGCTTAGTTTTGCTGTAATACTAAATCATAAACAGAAAACTGTCGCTACAAAAAACGAAAATTAACTTCAACAAATTGAAGATTTTTATCATTACTTCTTGGAAAGACATGTGTTAAATGAAACTTAAAGATAATGTGACTGGCTTTAAAATGATGTGTCTCATAACGCATACCATTAAAACGATGGCTTCATAAAGAGCGGTGAAAGAGTAGAGGATACCGCCACACAGTGGGGCGAGTGATAGGGTTTGCTGGACATTCTTTAATATCTCCGTTTCTACTGGTCCTAGAGTATTCCTTCTGGTGTCATTTTAAAGCATATCAAATACTCTATTGAACTACATGATCAGCGATTTAAACAATTTTGCCAGTTGCAGTATAACGGGTAGGATGATTTTTAAATGTGTACATACATATTATGTGTCTCTTGCTATATAGAGAATTGTGGTTTGTAATGATTTTTAAGCACATAATATAAACATATATTTTGTTAATTTTTATTTTTTTAATAAATTGAACTTCACAAACAAAAAAAAAACTTTATATTTTTCAATTATAAGTTCTTTTACTTCTGAAGAGGTTGTTTTTAAAAAATGCGTTGTTTAACACTTAACAGTAAGTCTTGGCCTTATATGAGGTATCAAAGGGTCTGAATTAATAATATTTATGGTTAGCCTCCTGAGCATCTTCTGGCAGCATACCAATTGGTACAATAACAATGGCATGTTTGACTATTTCCCGGCCATGTATTAACAGTTTGTGAACTGGTACAGGTATGTAATACCACCCACATAAATCCACAAATATCTCAGCCGTTTCTCTTGTAAACTTTTCAATATCAGGCGTAGAGAACAAAACATTTTTCTTGTCTATGTTGAGATTTCCCTATTTGATCGATCAATATATTCTGGATAGTTCTGCATAAAATCAAAAACAAAACGATAATTTCCAGATTTGAATCTTTTAAAGGACGAAACTGAACATTTCATTAGAACAATTTCTGAAATCTTGGGTTCTTCTCCATTTCTTTCTGACAAATGCTCGAATGATTTTGATCTAGTAGGAATACCTGGGGTGGATGAAGATGGAAGTTCTTGAAAACATACCTCTGGAAAAATTAGATCCCTTCTAAGCCATCCGTGATTTTTCTCAAAAATGGTTCTAAAGATCTATTTGCAGCATTCGATTTAAGTTCAAAATTATTGCAACATTCCTTCATTTCACCTGTAAACCGTTTTTCGCACTATTTGTAATCGCAAAACCAAGTCAGCCCATTTTTTCAAAGCCGTATCAAAATCCTTAAAATTAATATTGTTGGATCTAAAAAATTGAAATAAATCTTCATTTGCTTTAATTTCAATTGTGTCGAAGTGCGAGACAACATCAGACTCATTCGTAGTTCAATTTTAAAGAAGGTAATTAAATAATAAATAGAAGCAATGACTAATAGAATTAAAATGTCTATAAAACACTTAAAATAAAAAATCTAATGAATGGGCGAGTTAAAGCAAGATCTGACGATGCCATAAATAAGACAATATACTCCTGAATGCATGCCTTTTTTTTTTTGCATAGAAGTGCATTTTTTTGCTATAGATGTTTATAATTTACTTGTATCACTGACATAGTACAGAAATTAGCATCGAAGATTCAACTCCAAAAATAAAAAGATCTGACTGTTGGAAATTGTTCACCATGCTTAGTTCTAAATGTCTTCCTCAAAATATCTTCAAGTTTAGGGGAATGGGGGAGGTGAAAGTCATATGTTGTAAGCTATTTGATCTCAGAACTAGGAAAACGTTACTTTTAGCACATAAAAAAAGCAAATCAAATTTAATTTTATTCCTTTCTTCCCCATATTATAATTTTTGAGCTTTGGGGGAGGGAAAAAATAGAAGATTTTTTTACTTGAGGTAAGTCGCAGTTCTCGGGAATAACACGTTTGTCAGTACTCATTTGGCTATAACTCCAAAACTATTAGTCCGATTTAAATTTCTCATTTTTCCTCTGAAAGCTGATTAAATTTGGTATAAGAACTCAAATATTAATTTTTTATCAAGCCCGTAAAACAGCCACAGAAGAATGTTGAGAAACCCATACTATTGTGAAAACTTTGTTTTTTGGAACATTTGTCCCTTTAACACCAAAACTGTTTGCCCGGTCCAAAATATATTTTATTCATCTCAAAGCTGTTTAAATATGCTATCAGACCCTATATATAAAATTTTGATTGAATTCCTTGAAATACCTATAGCAGCCCATTGAACATGTCAAAATCGCCACATTTTGCCAAAACATATACATTTAGCGTTTTGGGGTGGGTATTTCACGGAATTTGATCAGAATAAAGTATATTTAATCTAATAGTAAATTTAACCAGCTTTTAGATGGAAACATAAATTTCGAATCGAAGAAATATTTCCGGAGTTACAGCGATAAATGTGCCGAAAAAAACGAGGATTTCACAACAGTCAAAATTCTCAGCGCTCTGTCGAGGGTGTTTTACGGAATATGATCAAAATTAAGTATATCACGTCTAATATTAAATTTAACCAACTTTCAGATGGAAAAAAATAAATTTTGAATCGAAGAAATAGTTCCGGATTTATAGTGATAAATGTACCGAAAAAAAAACGAGGTTTTCACAAAATTTTGCCTTCGGTGTGTTATGGGACGTGATCAAACTTTAATATATGAGTTCTTATAGTGAACCAGTTTTTAGATGTAAAAAGAGAAATTTAAATTGGACAAATAGTTACGGAGTTATAGGCAAATGAGTACTACAAACGTGTTATTCCGGAGAACTACGACTTACCTGAAGTAAAAAATCTTGTATTTTTCCCTCACCCACAGCTCTAAAATCATGATAGGGGAGAGAAAGGAATAAAATGAAATTTGCTGCTAATTTGATTTGCTGTTTTATGTATATATGTGCTAAAAGTGACATTTTCTGAGTTTGGAGATCAAACAGCTAACAACATACGACTTTCATCGCTGATGCTAATTTCTGTACAATACCAATGATACAAGTAAACTATAAACTTTTATAGCAAAAAAATGCACTTTAGAAGTAATGACCTAAAAATAAACTTTATTACATTGTTGTTCCATTTTAACTGGATGACTATTCATGATCATGAACAGCAGTATATGCAGTAGTGCACGTCAGGATGGCCCAGCTAGAACTGGTGGCGTGGTCTCCACTACTCTTTCAATGCTCTCTGTGAAGCCATCGTTTAAACGGTATGCGTTATGAGACACATCAGTTTAAAGCTAATCATAATATCATATTATGTTTTGATGAACACATTTCTTCCTAAGACGTGATGATAAAAATTTATAGTTTTTGTTTTTTGTAGTGACAGTTTTCTGTGTATTATTAAGTATTACGGTGAAACTAAGCTATCTACAAAAAAAGTGTATATAACATAATTTGTTTGTAATATTATTAGGAGTAAAAAAATTACACCCTGATAACATCATTAGTTTTCAAGCTGTCGGCATATAACCAGAGTTCTGTTCTTGAAATGTTGCTGAAAGGGTGGGGGGAAAGCAAGAGGGGTGGGGGTCGAGACTTTGTGTTTCTTTATATACTAACACCCTGTAAAAATTCAGCTTTCCCCTAATTAGTTGCCACACAAAACCTTTATTGACTGGGCTACTAAAGGATACCCTTGAAACGAGGCAACTTAGATGGCTCGGACATCTCTGCCGGATAAATGAGGACCGAGACCTGAGAAAGCACTCTGAGGCCAGACCAACATGAAAATGTCCCAGAGGGAGACCAAGAACTCAATGGACTGACTACATCTCCAAGGTGGGTGAGAAGAGAGGCAAAAACTGGAATGCCATGAGGGTGCTGGCTCGAGATCGGGAGGCTGGGTGTGCCTGGACAGAGACACCTCCACACTGAAAGACACTAAGGAGGAAGAGAAAGAAGAAATCAATACATAGTACTATTACGATAACAAAGCAATTCTCAAGTTTATTTTCCTTAGGCTATAAAATAGTTTCATCACAGGGACTTGAAGTTAAACCTTGCACCCACTCTTTGAGTCCCTTTTTTTTTTAAGATTAATTTTTTATTCGGAGCAACTAGGCTTGTCAGGGGTTTCTGTAGCCCATTTTGGAATAATTAATCAAAATAATAGAAGATAAAAAAAAAAATGGCCTAAATGATGGCTGGTCTGAAAATTATTTAAAGGGAGAATCATTACGTACAAGAACTTTTGAACATATTAAAAATGGAAGACGGGATGGTACCAGAAATTTTTTGTAAATGTCGCCAACCGATTTAAGAAAAAATTATAATTTTAGAGATTTAATTGCACAGGCCAACAGGTGTATCCATATATATCTAGGTAACTAACTTTAAACAAGCAAACTATCTAATACAATATTAAAAAATTGTATATTTCTGAACACACTGAACATAGCAATAAAGTAACAATTAATGGTAAAATATATATAAAACTGAACATATTTACATGGGAATAAAATAACAACTAATGGTAAAATATATAAAATATCTATATCAAACTGTGAAACCTGCCCGCCCGCCCTGGAGTGTGTGTGTTCTCTGGGTGCCAGATAGGGGATCCCTACTTGGAGGGGTAGTCTGGATATATTGAATAAAGACCAGTGGACCAAAAGGTACCCAGTGCTAGGGGGTATAGTCCGGCCACCCTTTCTCCTGGGGAGGCATAAATATTCAGGAGATCAGTTGTTCCAAGGTTATGGGGCCTCTCCAACTGGGCTAATCATCCATAGGAGTTAGTATCATTTGATTAAACGTTGCCTTAAAAGTTGCCTCAGATTAGGCCAGTCACAACGGTTACGATACAGTGCTCGAAAGGACATCAGCTTTGGAACTTAAAATATAAAAACATTAACTGCCAAGGAGGTTAAAAGACGACCCAGGAGCAGGCCTAGACCAACATGGACAGACCACATCTTCAGGCTAGAACAAAGAATGACATGAAAGTGCTGGCTAGAGACCAGGATGCATGGTGGACTTGGACTGAAGCACCTCCACATTGAAAGGCACTAAGCAGGAGGAAGAAGAAGAATATATAAGAACACATTTGACGTATTAATAAAGTAATAGTTTATGGAAAAAAAAAATTAAAAAATACATTTAATTTTTTTTCCTTCTGTTTTTCTAAAGACTACAGATACTGATTCAAATGCAATTCCTCAATAAAACTTAAAGTTTGAAAACTACACCACAAAATAATAATTATATTATATAATAATTGAATTATTAATATTATAGAGTGAAAAAAATACTATGAAGAAAAAAATAATAAACTAATTAGCTGGAACAATAAGAGCACGTGATCAGAAGCTAGAGGAGGGGTTCTTTCACGGTCGAGATTCATATCCACAATGAGTCAAACAAGAGTTGAAGAATCCCATTTCCCAAAGAGTCATAAATACTAACCTGCCGAACATCAGATTCATTGATACAAGAGTCGACTCTGCCCGGACTCAGCGTAGACTCTTGGGACTCAGCTCAGATGCTGAATCGATTCAAATGAGATCCAATGTGTACTAAACTTTAGATATATATATATATATATATATATATATATATATATATATATATATATATATATATATATAAATATACATGTATCTAATTAATTTCTTTTGTTATATGTATTCATCTTAAGTCAACTTAAAATGAAAATGAAACAAAAGCATAGAGTAAAGTGTACAAATAATAATTCAGTAAGAGGTAAAATATAATAATTAGTAGGGAACTAACTTTAATAATTTTAATAACATTAATGGAATCATCTTAAACTTATACTTACTAGAGAAAAATTAGATATAAAAATAAAACTCACTCTATTTTGTTGTTGAGACTTCTATCTTTATAAATGAATTTGTGGCCGAAATGCAGACTTTTATCAAACTTAATGAACTTTATTGGGCTCTTACCCTGCCTTGAAGATTGAACTGTTTCATATAACTGAAATATAAGAACATATATATATATATATGTTTCTTAATAAATCTTCATTAATTTAAAAGAACTCTATCTCATCAAAACTCCTTTTGCAATGTGAACAGCCCTGATACCACAAAAGCATCATAAAATATACGAGGTGTGATCAAAAAGTTCCAGGACTTTTTATATACTATGGAAATGCAATGTCTCACAGCGATGCGGTTGGCAGCATTGTATTGCCTGACTTAACAGGAACACAGCTGTGTTTGCAGATCAATCATAACATCACTGAAAGTAACATTAGCACAGTTTGTTTGAGGTTAGTTTTATAGAGTTTGGCTATTTTATGAAAATGAATGTGAAAGAAGAGCAACGTGTTTGGGTGTTTTGTGTGAAACTGAACAAAACGTTTTCTGAAACCTTTTTGATGTTACAAGAGGCTTTTGGGTGAAGAATGTCTAAGCCGATCATGCTGCCATCAGTGGTTCAAGAGGTTTAAAGATGGCCGAACATCCACAGACGACGATGCTCATTCCGGACGCCCTTCAACGTCAATCAATGATGATAATGTTGCTAAAGTGAACGCTCTTGTACGATCAGACCGTCGACAAACAATCCGTGAAATGGCAGAAGAGTGTAACATTTCATTTGGGTCATGTCAGGAAATTTTAACTGAAAAACTTCAAATGCGTCATGTTGCAGCAAAGTTTGTGCCAAAACTGTTGACTGAAGACCAAAAACAATACCGAACTCATGTTTCTAAGGAACTTCTTCAAAAGGCAAATGACGACGAAAGCTTCTTGAAACATGTCATTACGGGAGACGAGACATGGGTTTTTGGTTACGATGTGGAAACAAAAGCCCAATTCATCACAATGGACATCAAAAGGTTCTCCAAGACCTAAGAAAGCACGCCAAGTCAAATCAAATGTGAAGGTCATGCTAACGGTTTTCTTTGACTGTAAAGGTGTTGTCTACTATGAATTCCTTCCACAAGGTCAAACAATTAATCGTTTTGTTTATCTTGAAACCCTCAGAAAATTGCATAATGCTGTGAGAAGAAAGAGACCTGAGCTGTGGCAAAGTGGTGATTGGGTCCTTCACCATGACAATTCTCCTGTTCACTCTGCATTAGTTATCCGTAACTTTTGCGTAAAAAACGCAATGACTGTTGTTAAGGCATGAGAGACTTTAGCAATAAAAGTCTTACTCTGTCCTTAGTATGTGCGCCTGGTCGTTAATCACTTAATTAAAAGCCAAATTGATTTTAAGGCTACATAAGCAAATGCTCCTAAAAAAATGTAGATTGTCCCTGGTTTAATGTATTATCTTAAAGAAATCATGGGTGACAATGTTAGGTCTATCAGTGACCATAAAAGAAAGAAAGAAACTCTCTGGCCTAAAAGGTTGGACTGTAAAATCTATAGCGAAAAAGTATGTGTTTTTGAAAAACTTAAAATAGTACTACTCCCTTTTATTTAGGTACATAAAAGAAAATTAACACCTGTTAGATAATGGATTATTCATTGCTCTAATTTATTCTTAGGCGTCAGTGCACTATCAATAGTTTCGAACCGAAAAAAAACGGAAGGGTTTTCTCCGTCGCCACCCAAACATTAGAACCCCGCTTTCGCGAGTCTGGCTGCGGATAATATGGTGAAAAAATAGATTATTGATAAAGATAAAATGAATTAATTTCATTGCTAAGAATTATTAAACGTAATAATGTAGAATTAAAAAAGGAAAATGCATCAATCAAAACTATGAAAATAAAACTTTGTTAAGGTCATAACTCTTTTGATGATTATCTTGATTGTCTATTGAATTAATTGTTATGTTGAAAGTCTATTGCTGACTGACCTGGTCAGTAGGGATACAGGGTACCTGTTGTTCCTGAATATTCACATCTTCTGATACATCCTGGATGGATCCTGATGTGGTGGTGAGGTGAGAGAAGAAAACTACGGCGGCGAAAATTTTCGCCAACTGTTGTCCGGGGCCGCTAACTTCCTTCCTCAACAGTCGAGACAGCACTGGCCTTATTTCGGTAGAGTCTTGGGCAGTAAACATTGTTGTCCCACACTTATTGTTTACACTGGTATATACACTTCACATAACAATCACGGTCTCCTATTCCTTTTATTTATTTGAAATAAAATTTTAAATCTAATTATACACAATTAAAAAAAAATTAAACCTTTACTTATATAATTATATTTTAAAAAAAAAAAAAAAAATAAAAGAAAGAAAAAAAATAATGAGTTACTTGGAATAAATTAGATTTATTTAATTTAATTTAACTCTAAATCCAAAAAAAAAAAATATTGTTTCTGAAACAACTGTCATTCCTCAGCCCCCCTACTCACCTAACCTGGCTCCAGCCGACTTTTTTCTTTTCCCGAAGCTCAAGAGACACCTGAAAGGACGAAGATTTCAAACAGTTGACGAAATTAAAGAAAAAAACAACGGAGCTGCTAAACACCTTTACAAAAGAAGAGTTTTCTGGGGCCTTTGATCAGTGGAAAAACCGGTGGGGAAAGTGTGTAGCTTCCCAAGGGGAGTACTTCGAAGGAGACAAATTTGAATAACCTGTATGTTGTATGAATAAATGTATAAAAATTCAGTCCTGGAACTTGTTGATCACACCTCGTATATATTTTTAATGTTAGTAAAACAAAAACACCACAAGAGAGGCTGCTAGATACTATATTATCTATTGCTAACTGTCTCAGTTTTAATTCATTTTTTTTCTGATTCTGGATTAGTATGGTTTCAGTGGAAAATATATACTCTATAATAAGCTGGTTCCTGAGGCTAATTCAAGTTTTGATAATTGTACTGCTTATTCCTTGCTTGGAACACTAACATGAGCTGTATCCACTGGAGAACAAATGCATTTAAATTTATCAATATTAATAATTATTAATTAAAGTTATCAATATTCTTATTTAATTAACATTAATAACAGGTTTAAATTTTCTCAAGTATCTTCAGTACTGTATTACTGAATTGGAATCTAGGAAGATTACTGTTTTTTGTGAGTGAATTAATTTTTTATCCAAGAATCTGTTTAAAATTGAAAGCTGTTTCCTCAGTGAAACTGCATAGAAGATAAATGATGGTTAGTGAAACTTTGGATAGAGAGGATAAATAACCTAAATAGGATAAAGATCTACAGAATATCATGTGTGCATTTTTAAATATTTTTTCCCCTAATTATTTGTAGAATTAAAGAAAAATAAATAAAAATATAGTATAGAACAAACAGCTCATACAATTGAAATATTTTTTATCTCATGCAATAAAAAAAAATTAAATTAAAAATTAGAAAATAATTCTAATTATTTAAATTAGAATTATAAAAAAATAGGTAAAATTTTCTACCTTAAGGCCCAAATTAATTGGAATGACTAGATCATCTTCTGCATGAAGAATAAGAATTGGTGCCTTTACTTTTACCAAGTGACGATCAGACTGAAATTTAAGACCATTTTCATACATAGGCTCAGTAAAAAAAAAATCAAACCATGGTAAGTACCGGAACATCTGAAAGAAAAATACAGTTGAATTATATAAGAAATATTTTTAACATAGTAATATTTTTTTATATTAAAGTGTAAGAAAAACCTTTGCCAGAGGATAAGATCGCACTTCATCACACATGTTATTAAAGGGAGCTTCAAGAACTAGACCTGAGATAGATTGTCCTTCTGATTCTAAAATATCTAGTAAATGCGATGATATCCTGAAATAGACAACTTCAATAAATGATTTAATGTTTTATAAGGAAATAAACATGAAAGGGCATAAGAGTTCTAATGAAGGAATTATTATTAATAATCAAATGAATAGGTAATATAGAGTGTAAAAGAAAGTGAAAGAAGGTCGTAAACAATCAGACAGAACCGATAATCATTGTTAAGTTAAAGCATGTCATACTCTTCATTGAAAAGGTGGAGCTTATAACAGATGTTAAATTCTATCAAAATTAAAAAAATATATATTTTCAATACACTTTTTATTAACTAAATAATTTTTTTTTTTAATACATAAATAAATTATTTCAAGGAATCCTTTCATGTCCAAATATAGGATATGGTTTTTTCCTTAAATATGCTACTGTTCAGTAAAGGGTTAATCTGTAACTAAGGGCAACTTTTTTATTCAAAGTTGATCCAGGAAAATTTTAGTTCTATTTAACTTCTTCTTTCTCTTCCTCTTCGAGTCATTAATGGCATAGAGGGGCCTCAATCCAGCACCGCCAGTCCTCTTGGTCCCAAAACAGCAACTTCATTTCGGCGAGGATTTTGTTCGTTTTGCCCCCAATCCACTGGATGTATTCCTAATAGGAGATCCTTAGGCAAACTTGTAGGTCTTGCTTCCATGGTCTTTCTGGGTGCTCTCACTTCTTTCATCCAACAGACATGTCCAAACCATTTAAGTTGTCTGTTTTCAATGAGTGCCTTTCATGGAGGAACCTCTAACCGTTCTCTGATCCTTTCATTCCTAATACAGTCTCTCTTAGTTTTTCCTGCTTCTCTATGTAGGAACTTTATCTCAGCAGCAGTGATACGGCTGACATGCTTATCAAGCATTACACAGCTCTCACTGCCATATGTTAGGATCGGAAGGTATATAGCCTAGTATATATGCATTTTTACATTTTTCCCTATTTCACAGTGACCAATAATGCTATCGGCTGAACTTCTGAATTCTATTTAAATGATTTTTAGTTTACTTGGGAGAAGGTCAACATAAATCAAGGGTCAATCTAAATTCAAGCAAACACTGTAGTTTGAGATGAGAAGTATTGCCCATATGAATGATAACTAGAGAAATTCAAATTTTTAAAGAAATTAGCTTGCAAAGTTTTGATATTCCAGATATTACTTGAGAGAAATGTAAGTTATATTTACTTTATATTGTTATTTATTTATATTTATTAATATAAAATTTATATTACACTAAGTTATATTTAATTGTATATGAAATAAGTTATATTCCATTTAGAATGAAATGAAATGAAAAAATAATGTTTATTCTGGGAATAATCTTTATTGTCCCCTAAGAATAACAAAATTGTATCACAAGGTAGTACAATAGTTGGCTTACATAATTTCATACAACGCTATTTGTAAATAAAGAACATGAGACATGTAAATACGGTTAATTGTAAATAATTGTATAAAGAACTTCAGTAAAAATAATAACATAAGAAGGAGAAATAAAAAAAATAAAATAAAATAATAATAACCATGAGAAAATAAGATATATACAGAAAATAAACTATATCTATGTGTACATTGAATGAAGAATATATTTACAGGTACCACGATATATATTTATATATACTGCACATATTCACTTATATACCTATACACACAACCATACATATATGAATTGTCAAGTTAATAGATAGTAAGTGAAGTGAATATTTCTTTGTATAGGGAAAATAACAATTAAAGTAAAAACAAATTTGAATTTTTATAAAAGAAATTATTACGTACCATCATTGAATAAATATTATTTTTTATATACTAATATTATTATTATTATATAAAAGAAAATTAATCAAATAATTCACCGGTATCAGATTTATTCAATTTGACCACACACTAAATGCTTCATATTTACAGATGTCTGAATGGACAGCAATAGTATATTTCTATTTTTAATAAATTTTTATTATTGTAATGAACATGAACTTAATAGAGCTTAAATAACTTAAAACAGCTCTCCTAAAAAGTTTGAGAGGAGTTGAAGGTCAGTACTTTTCCAAGGGACACCAGGAACAGTTCATCACTTAAACACTGCTGGGAAAATCTGAGAAGGATTAAAGATGATCATATCAAGATAGGTAATTCTTACACAACTAAATAACTCCCTCCTAATCCTAACTGATTAAGTAACGGATCCTCACTTAAATGGATATGAGTAAACATTAAGCATTGAAGAACATGTACTATTGAAGAAAAGTAGAAGGGAATGAGAAGAGATGAGGTAGATATTTCCTTATCTTAATACCTGTAACCTGTATAAGAGGTAATGGAGATGAAAGTGTATATTAGGTTAGGTCTCTCATGCATATCTGTAGATCAAGTGGGCAGGATCCCAAAAAGAAACAGGAAGTTCAAAATATTTTTAAAATAAGGGACATAAATAGTTAAATTTGATGACAACTATCCCTGCAACTTTCGAATCAGGCTCCTCACTCAAACTACTAATAAAAAAGAATGTATCAAGTAGGGATGTGTCAAATCCAAATGTCGATTCTCTATTCCATCGATTCTTGACAAAAGAATTGATATCGAGAATCGATGCCTCAAAGTTGATTCCTGGTAACCGATCGGTACCCCTTCACCTTTCTTATAATTTTGTGGTACTTAATCATAAATTATATATAATTTTGACACCAAAATTTATGTTTCCATCATTAATAAGATTGAAATTTTTAAAGTTCTCGATCTGTATTCTTTGATACAGAATTTAAAACAATCTTTTTCAATTACAAAGCGTAGCTTTTGAAATTTAAATGAAACTCCGTTGAAGAAATGTATTTCCTAGTTGTAAATGAAGAAATAAAATTACAATTTTTAAAAGTTGGAGCACTAACGATATCAATTGAACTAGAAAAGAACATTTTATTATTCACTGTTGTTATTGGTAAAATATTTTGGTTGTCTCATAATAAAGTTAATAAACTGGTATATTAAAATGTTTATCTTCTTAAATAAGAATTTATAAAATGGATAATTTTTTTATATATTTGCAGAATTATAATTATCTTATATGATATACAGCGGCTGAAAGTTGTTCAAAAGTTTCCGGCCACTTAATTTTTTAAAAAATATTTGGTCTCAATTAAGATCGTTTAAAGTGAGATTATATGGGTTTATTCTTGTAACAAGTACACCTCTAACAACATAACTTTTGCTGACCTGTAAGCACTTTCTTGCCTACAGTTGAGGATTTTCATAAGTTTCCGGCCACCCTTAGTTGTGATTGTTTGCAGAGGATTAAATATAAGTTGATCTAATTAAGTTTATGTCTGGTACTGTGGCTATCGATATGCCTCCTTATGCTAGTCCTCAGCTTTGAGAAAGAATCCTCTCTCTCTAAGAGGAAGGTTAATCCTCCTGAGTCATTTTTCGTATTAAATTAATAATAAACAACTTCCTACGTAATATTCATGGCGGTCATAGCCTAAAGGATTGATTGAGAAAAAGAAGGCCAAAGAGAACCTTAACAAATATAGATAAAGCCCTTAGTAGAGTTTAGATGAATATAATATAAATATAAATGAACTCAGAAAGATGTGCCGATGTCATCTAGGATGAATTAAGACGCCTGAACATTGCTACTGTGAGCCAAATATCTGTCATTTGGCACCTCCATGTGTGTGGATTATACAGCCAAGCCGCTGTGAAGAAACCATTCATTAGCAAGAAAAATCAGAGACCCAGCCTTGAATTTGCCATGAGTATTTTCACTGGACTTTTAATAAGTGGAAAAATTAGGCCTTTTTGGATGAAAAAAAAATTCAGTTTGATGGCTAGTAATACTGTCAGTAATAGGAGACAGTATATAAGATGACCTAGAGGCACAAGGAATAATTTTTAATAGCAAATACAAACTGTTATGTTTGGTGGTAGGAATGTAATGGTGTGGGGTGTATTTTCAGCTTATGGTGTTGGAACCCTTATGCTCATACACAAATGTATGACCGGTAATATATTCAGGAATATAATGCGAAACAATTTACTGCAATATGGGCAAAAAAAAAAAAAAAAAAAAAGAAAAGGCCCCTCTTACAT
The DNA here is from genome assembly GCA_003667255.2 of Euschistus heros. Classification (NCBI taxonomy): domain Eukaryota; kingdom Metazoa; phylum Arthropoda; class Insecta; order Hemiptera; family Pentatomidae; genus Euschistus; species Euschistus heros. The sequence goes on from RCWM02000360.1 coordinate 981,241, forward strand.
ACTACGTTGCTTCTGTCAAAAAAAAAAAAAAAAAAAAAAAAAAAAAAAAAAAAAAAAAAAAAAAAGAACGTTTTGAAGTAGCTGGCTCAAAGTTTGGACCTTAATTCGATAGAACATTTATGGCAGAAAGTGATATGGCATTTGAAAACTGGAAAATCCCAAAATCATAATGAAATTTATCAAAAAGTCACCAAACACAAGACAGAATTCTGGCCTTAATAAATTAGATGTCCTAGTCTTAATAAATTAGATGTTAAGCTGATATTTCTGTCAAAGGTATGGAAACTATATATTAATAAAAAATTACTGAAAAAACTGAGGGGTAATTTCCTAAAACTATTAAAAGTTGAAAAAAATTGTTTCCTTCATTGGCATATATTATTTGTTTTTGTTAATTTCCTTTAAATTAGAGCATTTCTTTTGCAAAAACTGTTTAGTTCTGTATACAATCCTAAATTAAAATAAATTAAACTTTATAATTTATTTTTAAAATTTAAAATAAAAAACATATAAAACGGAAGTTAAGATGAAATTTCGGGGTGGCCAGAAACTTATAAACACCACTGTATGCTATAGATAATAAATGCTATTTGCAGCTTACTAATTTATTCATTGAATAATTATTGTTTTGTTTTTTTATTAATATGATTGGATGGATTATTATTTTTTTTTTTTATAGCAATTCATTTTTAAATCTAGGTATCAGTAAGAGAATCGATTTTTCAGAATCGGTATCGGTATCAAGAATCAAAAAATTTTGGTACCGACACATCACTAGTATTAAGTAAGTAAAATTAAATAATGTTTAACTTGCATGGAAAGAAAGATTGTAAGCAAAAAAAGATTAACTCTAGAATACTAATGTTATTTTTTGGTCGCTTAATGCTAACATTAATACAGTTTTTTTTTTACTTGATAAAAAATAAATAAATAAAATGAGGATCTGGAAGGAGTCACTTCAGAACTTCAAGAAGGGCAAAGTTTTTTTTCCAATTAAAAGACCTTTTTGTTATTTATATAATCAATTTATTGTTGTAAATTCAAAGAATAATTTTCTGTAACATGTGAGATAGAGACATGGAAAAAAGTGTTTGATTAAAAAAGTGAAATTGTTTTTTTTAAAACAAATTTGGGATTATCAAGATTGAAACGCTGCTTGGCAAGCTGTTTTATTTAGTTTTGATTAAGTTTTCGCTATTTTCCCTTGGAAAAATAATAGCATGGCGTCCAATTGGTTTGTTATTATAGTAAGTCCAACCTCTCCACTGGGCTTGAGACAACCTGAGAAAGTTTCTATAGCAGAAAATTTAAGCATAACAACGTAAGTAATGGCAACGTATAGCAGATTTTTTTATTATTTAAAGAGGCTTAAACCCATTTTTAATGGGTAAAAACAAGCTTTATCAACATTAAAATATTAAAGACACACACACACACACACACACACATATATATATATATGTATATAGCTAAATAAAAGGTTCGCGGGGCTGAGTTTTTAAAAAGAGCGGTTTATTGACAGACAGCAAGCATAATAGAAGCTTAAAAATAGAACGAATACAACAGTTTAATCCTAATTTATTTAACGTATTTAGTAATGCATATATGAAAGTTAACATTATTATCGGAGTAAAAATCATATAAATATATTCTTCGAAAGGCTAATTAACATTAACATACAAATAATTATTATCAACTAAATCATTATTATTAAATTATTAATTAATTATTATTATTAAGTTATTATTAAAATTAAATAATGATTTTTGATTTGTTAGAAATCCATTGCTCTTTTCAGAATTACGTATCTATTAATATTAATTATAAACGAAACATCGTAATGAGAAGCAATATAAAACTAAATTTTGCAATCTAAATGAAAATAAGTAAGTTATAATTTTACAGAAATAGTTAAAACGTATTATTAATAATTAATGATAATATTAATAAATTTAAGTACAGGCAAAAACTGGTATGAATATAAATTATAATAGTTAAGAGAGTTATCAGATTGAAAAACAATCGTTTTAATTCTATTGTTTAAATCTCTATGCTTCTAAAACATAAAATTGAAAACTAATAATTGGTATGATTATGAGTATTAGTAAAAATGGTATTGATGTTGAATTTGAAGTTACAAGAATCAACAATTTATCCGATTTAAATATTTTTACTTAGTTTTTTCCTATATTTATACATATTTTTTGGTACGATCCAAAGTGGAAAATTATTTTTTGATTTATTTGGTCTGATTTTAACCATTCCCTTTTTAAACAAATTTTGTACTGCTTCCTCGCCTAAATCAACATTTAGTTGAGCTTTAAGATTTTTTAACTTATTGTGGCAGTGAACATGCCCACTTTTTATGTAAATAGAAGCCATTACTTCTTTAAAGGTCTTTTGGTTTAATTCGTTAAATTTTGTTACATTATTATTTAATTTTTCAACAGTTACTTTTAAACTATTTTTCGAAGTTTTTAAATTGTTTGTTTCTTTCACTAAATTCGAATTTAAATCTTCCATTTCTTTGATTTTACTAATTATATGTTTTTCTTTTCCTTCCCGTTTCTTATTAACGGTTTTTATTGTTTTATTTAAATTACGATATTCATTTCGGACTGTTTCTTTATTTTTATTAAGTTCTTCAAGTTTTTGGTATTTTAAATTTTCGTCGTCTTCCATATTCTTAAATTTGTTTACAGAATTTTCTACACTTTCTTTTATTTCAGGTTTTAAATTAAACGCTTCTTTCACACTCTTAATATTGTTTACAGAATTTTCTACAGTTTCATTCATTTCCGGTTTTATATGTTCTTCGCGAATTAAGTTTTTAACACTTTCTTTTATTTCCAATTTTATATGTTCGTCGCAGATTAATTGTTTTTTTTCATTTTTTTCGTCGGTTAGATTTGCTAAGTCGTTAATTAAGTTTAAGTCGTGGATTTCTATTTGTTTATCCTGGTTATCGTCAATGGTCTGTTTAGAATTTAAATTATTTATATCCGGTCAGGAGGTCTGCTTGTGCTCGGGCCTAATTCTAAAAAATGATCCTGTCTTTTTTCCAAAGATTCAATACGCTCTAACAATAATTTAATTTTTTCATCTTTTTCTTCTTCAATTGTATGTACCCTATTAGAAACAGTTCTCATCGAAACGGTGTTTGAATCTATTTGAGGTTGCTGGTTTTGCTGGCTAACGGATTTCCGTCATATTCCGGGATTAATGCTAAATCATGATTTTTAATTTCAAGAGCCATATTATTTTCTTTTTCAACTAACGTAGAACCAGTTATTTTTAAGTTGCTTCATTTTTCTTCCAATATATTCATAAAAATGTTAAATTAATATTTTAAATTATTATACTTATTACTAACTTATATTTAAATTACAAAATTACTTAAAAATAAAAATAAAAATAAAATTAATTATACTTTTTCTTGATACAACGTTGTCTTCGATGTCTTCTTGATGACGCTCCCTTTAGCTCCTTCCCGTCGATTCTTTAGCAAGAGGTTGTAGGTCCTTTTGGTCAAGGTATTGGAATACCAAAGCGCTCCCAAAGACTTGAAGATCTGCTGATGTACTAATACTCAGCTCCCAATCTTCTCATGCCAGTGGAAAGAGGTCTCGCTGTTCTGTACCTGAAATAAGATAGAACTGCCGCGAAGTTACGTTAACGCTTCCAAAAGTCCCTCCGTTCGGGCGCCAGCTAAATAAAAGGTTCGCGGGACTGAGTTTTTAAAAAGAGCGTTTTTATTGACAGACATACATTATACAAGAAAAAGCACAATTTATAGCCTAATACAAGAACTGCGTGTTGAACATCTGCGTGAGTCCTACGAGTGACTATATCAGAGTGTCAATCGGGCACAGGTGGGGGTGGCCTTTTATACAGTTATCTAGGAGAGGGGATAGTGTACATTTATTTATTATCTCTAATACCATTGGGTTTCCATAACTATATATATATATTTGATAATAAACTTTCTACTTATAAATTACATGTAATGTTTAATATATTTTTATACATACTTGTAAGACAAAACATTTATTTCTTACTTTTAAAATAACTTTTAATTTATTTTTTTCCTACACATTCTATATTCATGATCACCAAAAATAGGTTTATTGTAACTGATGCAATATGAATTTGTTTACCTTCTAAGAGAGTAGTAACGAAAAGAGAAGCAAGCCCTGACTTCGAATTTTTCCTTCTTTCTTTTACTTAGATCTTTTTTCTCTCGTAAACTTTTTCTTATCACTGTCTTCAATTAAATTCTAAAGCATTGCAATACATCTTTGTCATTTATTTTTGATGGTCAGGGTCTAATATGCGCATTATGTGCAGATATTTTATTAGGGATACTTGTGTACTGTCCTATCCAACTATATCCATTTTCACTAATAAATTGATGCTATTTTGGTAAAACTATGTAGCCGTGAATTGAAAGATTTGAGATACTTGTGGTATTGGTATAGGAAATGACAGTAGCTTTTTCACGCAGCAATCTACTTTTTCAATATCATTGATACTTTCTTGGATATTTTCCTCATGATCACAAGGTTCATAAGATGGTATTTTCAATGAACTCCACGCTGTCTTCACAGTCACTTACTCCATCGCTCAGCTCCTGCATTATTCTCCATATTTCCTCAACATCTGTGTATCTTTCTCTAGTGAAAATAGGAAAAAAAAACCACCACTATTTTCTAAGTACATACTAACATAGAAAATAGTACATACTAACATTGTACATACTAACATTGGTACATAAGTACATACTAACATGTACATAAGTACATACTAACATTGGTAATTACTAAATTACTCAGCAAAAACAAAAACATAATGCAATACTAACGTATGCATCAGAGACCTGCACTGTCATCTACTAATATATGTCGCCAAGACACAGTTACAGAATCCATCTTCTTAACTGCAAATCTTAAAAACCTGGAGGTATAAACTTGGCAAAGTCTCATTCTTGACTAAATGTTGGAGTAATACATGGGGTGGAAACCAGGGAATCGCAGAGGTTTCTGAGATTTAGTAACATTATTATGACCACAGCTACGTATCTGAGATATAGGTTAGTATTCTAGGGTTAAATTATTATATTGAGCAGTTATAATGCAATTAAATTTAAATTGAAAAAATGGGGTGATCAGAAGGTAAGAAGACGTACATACAACAGTGGTATGAAAGAAATGTAAGGTTTAATAATCAGCACTATATATTCACCTCACTACTCTCAATTGTGTTAAACTCAACAAACCTTTCAATATTTTTTATTTATATATTGGTCAAAAAAAGCTTACCCAGTTCCAAGAGAATGACCCCAGAAAAATATTTTAGCGCCATTAGAATGTTTCTTCACCCAGTCATAAACTGCTTTAGAATCAGAAACAACACCATCTTCTGAAGGCTCAACAGGACTAGAATCACCATAGCCTGAAATCAAACACACCTGGGGGTGAGATTTAAGTAAAAAAAATTGATTTCCAATTATACTAAATAACAAAGGAACCCCCAAAATTTTTCATGTAAAAAATTCATCTTTTTTATTTTAAGCGTGTTTAACCTTCTGATAGACGCAATCAATCTGTGATACAATCGAATGCATTCATCTGACAGATTAGTAACGCCAATTATGAAGTGGGCTTGGGGGAAAACAAATAAAACTGATCTTTTTTTAATTATAACTGTGTATTTTTGTGTTTTTAGGCAACATTTTCATATCACATTGCACTTTTGAACAATAAAGAACGTTTTATTGATTTGGTTTTTACAAATTCAAAGAGAGAGCTGATGCTTGTTTTTTTCCGTAAAGTTCCTAACAATGACAACTTTTGGCTCTGAGAGCCTACAGTAATTAGATATTGTTAAACCAGTTATTGAATTTATCATTATGTCCTGGGCCATACTAAGGTTTGTCCTCAGTACCACATCTGCCGGCTTATTGCTGATCGCGATGGGCCTCATGGCTGTTTGCATGCATGCATTATCTCTTACATTATGTGTGTAAGACATCTTGGTGTCTGTGGAAGCATAAATTATAATGAAGATGCCATTATTTTGCCGAATATAAAAAAGCTAAAATCCTAAAACATGATTAGACGAAATAATCTCGGGGATTTTTTTTTTTTTTCCTTATCCTCCATTTAATAGAAAAAAACAAAACAAATAATAATAATTGGAATCAAATGATCTTCTGTTGCTTTCTCAGCATTTTAAGATTTGTTGCTATCGTAGATCCTGGCGCCTTGGTTGACTGTTGTCTTGATCAAGTGAGGAGGAATCACTCTGCTGGTGATGGTGTGAAAATGGGTCAGTCTAAAAAGCCTGAACCCCTTCCCTAAGCGAATACATCCGCTAAGGGGGTCAAACCTTGCCACCTACCAGGCCTGGGAGGTGGGGCTATGTCCCTGAAGAGAGGGTTGGTACAGTACTGAAGGCCGTCGAAGAATTTTATGTGCCGTCGACCAATGAATGAAGGGACCGATGGTAGTTGTAAATTTTCAGTTATGACGGTGTTTCTGGCTCTCTCAAGGCTTGTTCCATGGACTATTCATCGGAGAACTGAGTTCTGAAAGCTCTGAAGTGCTTTCAGTGTTGTATACATGTACTGAAGAAGTGGGGCGCCGTGAAGTAGGGTGGGGCGGATGATGGCTTTGTATAGCTGAATTTTGAGTCGAAGAGACAGTTGAGGAGATGTCAAGAGGTAGTTAAGGCTACGTACCCAGAAGACGTCTTCTGGCGGGCCAGCTTAATCCTACTTCTCACATGAGTAGAGAAAGTAAGGTGTCGATCAAGGTGAACACCTAGGTAGAGGATGGAGTTTGACAGCGTCTGTTTCACATTGTCTACAGTGAAGTGGGTAGGCAATCGCTTTCTCTTCCCTTTTTGATAAGACATTATGATGGTGTCGGTCTTTCTAGGGTTCACCTTGATTCCACACGACTTGAGTGCTTCAACTATGGTCTCTGTTGCCCTCTCAGCCATACTGATAAGTGGATAAGTGCCCTTTTCGCTTTCATGCTAGATGCATAAACTCCTATGTCGTCAGCATAAGCAGCCACCACTGCTTCAGGATGTTTAATGGCAACTACTGGAGCAGTGAAAACGTTGAAGAGTATTGGTCCGAGGACCGAACCTTGTGGCACTCCACATGTGGTGGGGACTGGTAAAGATAGGCTTTCCCCTACCCTCACTGTAAACGATCTACCACTGAGGTAGTTGTCGATAAGTCGACATAAGGCTACAGGAAACCTGAACTCTTCTAGACGACGTAGTAACAGCAGATGAGAAACACAGTCGAATGCTTGTGAGCAATCGAGGGATATAAACGCCGTAGCTTTATTCCTATGCATCTGGTTAATGGTATGTGTCTGAAGTTTCACCAGATGATGATCACAGGCGACACCTTGTTGGAAACCAGTTTGTTCGGGAGGGATGACGCCTTCACTGAAGCAGTGGTTCACGAGGTGATAGTGAACAAGTCGCTCGAAGACCTTACTGATATGTGAAAAAAGGCTGATTGGACGATAGTGGTCCACAGAGTCACCCCTTTTACCTGGCTTCAGTAAGGGAACAACAACAGCTCTTTTCCAGGCATTAGGAAAGTAAGAGATCCGCAAACATGAATTATAGATATTCAGGAGGTACGCCTTCGATGGCCTTCCCTTTTCTGGGTAACATCTTCAGAAGCACTGATGGGATGTCGTCCATCCCAGGTGATTTCTTGCCCTTTGTTCGGCGCAGTACAGATTCAAGTTGCTTGAATGAGGAAAAGATAGGAGTCTAGTTGGAGTTTGGTTGTGAGCCAGGCGTAGGAAGTGGTGCGTTAGCCGTCCTCTCAGCGTCCTTAGAGGTATAGGCCGTGGCCAATAATTCGGCTTGTTCTTTAGGGGTAGCAGCTCGTCTCCACAGGTTAGATGCATTGCTTTCCTCTTGCTGATAAATGTCCGGATTAACCTCCAGAATTGACGATGGTTATTGTGCGTCCACCGTAACTGTCCATGCCATAAGGCTGTCTTCCAGTCGCTCATGAAGCTTGTAATTTGGCGTGTCATGGCGTTGGTCGTTGATGGCGGGCTTAAGGGTGTAGTCCTTTGTGCGGTTAAATATATTTCGTATATTGTTTCTTTGAGCTATCAATGCCAAAATATGCGGCGGTGGGGGCCTCTGAGAATTTGGCAGTGGGGAAAATTTTGGTATATTTTGGTCCGCAGCTTCCAGTATGGAAGTAGTGATGGTATCTACCGCTGCATCAACCTCGCCTGGTGTCAGACAAGATTTCACTTGAGGGAGCGTTTCATCTAGGCTTGTTTTGTAGCCCTTCCAATTCGCCTTATGCAGAAGATACCTCGTTGCTGGTGGCATGACTAGTGACCCTTCAAATTTGTAGATCAAAGGGCGGAGATCCGACGGTCCAAATGGCAGTGCCTGACAGTCTTTAATGGTGTGGAGGTCTCTGGTAAGGAGTAGGTCCAGCGTTGATGTCCATGATGAGTTGGACATATGCCTGAATGTGTGCACACCCGGGTGGAAGACGGCCAGATGCATCTTCATAATGATAGTACCCAGTGGATTATTGCTGGGGCAGAGCCAAGCTGTATGACGGGCGTTGAGGTCTCCAAGGACGACATACCTGCTCTTCGTCTGAGCATGATACAATAGGTTGCGTACCGTCGTATGATTTGCATGTGGTCTCCTGTAGACACAACTGAACCTGTAACGGTGTTTCAAGTGAGATCAACTGTGATTATGTGGGTACTCTCGCAGAAATCCATTGGATTCGGAATAAGGTGTGATGGTAAGTTTCTTCTGACGAGAATTGCTACTCCTGCAGGGGTACCATGTTGCGTGATTTCTCTGTACACAACGTATCCTGGAAAGAATATTCAGGTGGGGGGAGAGATCATGATATCAGTCAAAGCCACGACCGCAGGCCGGTGCTGCAGTAGGAGGATCTCTAGCTCAGCCTGCTTTGAATTGAGGCCTCAGTATTGTAATTTAGTACTAGGTGTTCAAGCATCGAATTTCACAAGCAGTCTGGTCACCAGGGACAAGTTCTGCGCTGTGCTCTTCATAGAGTCAAAGCGGGAGGTTAGATTTTTAATGCCCTCGATGATTGAGTCCCAAGACGGAAAACACTGGGCTGGCTGTGATGACTGTATCAGCTGAGACTGCTGAATAGGTAGCTTGGGTTGAGAATGAGCTCCACTAGATGCCTGGGAGTAAAAATTCTGTTGGGTTATGCGGGCCGCTATTTCCTTGTGTTCAGGTACTACCCTGAGAGAAGATTGTGTTAGCTCGGGTTGAAGATTATGAAGTGTATAAGCAATAAAGACTGCCATTGTTAACCCATTCTACGGGAAGTTGAAGATAGTTTTTCAACACTAATGATCCCTTCCTGTCGAAAGTTTTTACTAAACTGGTACAATATAGAACTGTGGTGGTGGAGGTTCAGGGCGGGATTAAGAGATGGCTCCTGCAGTAAGGATACTCTTTTTTCAAGATCTGCCAGGATATGTCAAATTATTGAGCCCAACAGACATCCTCAGCCATTCTCCTTTCACACTTTGAATTAGTTTTCATCCTTAAGGATACAATAATTCTTATCAAGCTTTAACTTTTTTATTAGTTTTCGTCCTTAAGGATACTATTTTAAGATGACGGAAGGACATCCTTAAGGCTGAATGTCCCCTCTGTACTAACAAATGTTGCCACCACGTAGTGTGCCAAAATAAACAAAATTTAGATTCCTCTTCAAATCTCAACGGATCATCCGATTTTGGTTCTGTAAAGTTAATTTTGTTTCATATTTCCGTAGAATTTGATGTATCTATTTTAGAAGGCCATATATGTGATATTTACAATTTTAGGTTCAAAAAAACTACTTTCTAGTATTTTTTAAAGAAAAGTCAACTAATAGGCAAGTGTAGAATAATAAAACATAAATATTGCCAAAAAAAAAATTTTAATTATACGGACAACATCGGCCGAAACCCATAAATACGAATTTCTATGCTATTTGTTTTTTTTTGTTTTTTTCAGGTAGCATCTACATCTATCATGACTAGAGTCGCCTCAAACTACAAATCTAAAATAACATTTTAATCGAAAGGTTGTTTTGGAACTCAAAATAGAATTTTCACGAACCAAACTGAAAATTTCGAAAAATTATAAAAGTAAACAATAATTAAAACTATTTAACCAAAAAAACTGCATACTTAATGTAAATATATTTAAAAATGCGGGGTGCATCAAAATATAAGAAGGAATTAGGAAAAATCAAGTTAGAAGTATGGCAGAGGATAAGCGATTATAAACACTAATGCCCTGATCTCCCGATGACTGCACATTAAAAAAATATATATTATGAACAAATATGACATATTATTTATGCATAAATGTTGCTAATTCTTAATAAGGAATAATTATATTATGAGCTGCATTCATTAAAATTATTTACTTTTTTAATACCCAAATCAAAAAGCTTTAGTACTTGTACTGATTTCATATAAAAGTGATGAGTACAAAAAGGTATTGAATTTTTCAATTGAATGTTTAAATTGGCAGTTTCCTCCTTTCCCTTCCTGCCGCGCGTATTCCTGAGTTATAAAACTCATTTTTCTATCTTACGTTTTGCCATAGGAATCCACAGTCAAGATTATGTTAGGTTCAGGTAAAAAGAAGAAGGTAGAAAAGACGCGAAATCCCTAGACGAAATAGGATCAAAGGAAATATCAACATTTTCAAGGCTATCGTATGTACAAACAACAATGGTCTGGTAGGACAAGGTGTTCACAACCATTTCTTTGTGAAATTGAATTTTTTTTTTTTTTTTTTTTTCATTTTGATCAATCCTTTTAATTGTTTCACAAGAGTGTCACCCTCATTTCTCATTTATTAACATTTTATTGACAGCCCTGTTTTCGTTAAATAATTTTTACCATGTAAGATATAGTATAATTATGTAAGAGATATTTATATATAAATATATAGATATATAAATGAATTGTAGTATTTCAACTTGAGGTTGTATCAAATTATTTATAAATGCATATTTAATATACCAAAACCTGAAAACTGTGTCCTGTAATGTATTTCTAAGAATTTTTTTTCAAAAATACCATGTATGCATATACATATACAGTTTAAAATGGTACAAGAAACTTAGGTGATGTGGGTTTGTATACCACAGACACGAAGAACTGGTCCCTAGAACAGTCCGACGGCAGCAACTCAGCTTCTCAATTTTCTGCAAGCAGCCCGCTGCGGCGCCTCTCACAACAGTTCTATTAAAATACACTGAAGCAGTACCTCACCTCCAGCAGCGGCGTCTGGCAGACGCAGCAGCTGCGGCTGGCTGCTCCATGCGGAACCCTACCTTAAGGCTAAATGTCCCCTCACTCTAGTGTGTTTCTGCCTCAAGAGATCGCAGCACCTACGGGGTCAATTTTAGATTCCTCCTAATTAAGAAACCAATTGACATTTTTTAGATCTGAAAACGGATTTCTTAATCAAATGGACATAGAATTTGATGTATCTATTTTAGAAGGCCATATATGTGATATTTACAATTTTAGGTTAAAAAAAAACTACTTTCTAGTATTTTTTAAAGAAAAGCCAACTAATAGGCAAGTTTAGAATAATAAAATATAAATATTGGTGGAAAAAAAATTTTAATTATACGAACAACATCGGCCGAAACCCATAAATACGAATTTCTATGTTGTTTTTTTTTCAGGTAGCATCTTCATCTATCATGACTAGAGTAGCCTCAAACTACAAATCTAAAATAAAATTTCAACCGAAGGGTTGTTTTGGAACTCAAAATAGAATTTTCACGACCCAAACTGAAAATTTCGAAAAATTATAAAAGTAAACAATAATTAAAACTATATAACCTAAAAAACTGCATACTTAATGTAAATATATTTAAAAATGCGGGGTGCATCAAAATATAAGAAGAAATTAGGAAAAATCACGTTAGAAGTATGGTAGAAGATAAGCGATTATAAACACTAATGCCCTGATCTCCCGCCGCCGGGTATAAACACTTGCTCTAGCCAGCCTTATTTTGGAGGGCCTACAACTTTTGTTCTATTTCACTTCTCCAATGATAATTTTATTGAGAATTATAACATTGCTCATTTATAACGGGAAAAGGATGTAAATAAAAACATTATTTTATTATTAATTTATATAAAACTAGTTGAAAAAAAAAAGGAAACCACAAACAATAAAGCATTATCTATTCCTATTACTAATTAAAAAATTCAAGTTAAATATGCTATAGTAATGCACATTAAAAAAATATATATTATGAACAAATATGACATATTATTATAAAAGAGGTCCCAATTTCGTATTTTTCGATCCTATCCCGAAAACGGTGGACTCAAGAAAAATATGCTACAAATCGAAATTAAAGCTAATTGAATTTCCCATACAATTAATTCTTTACATATTTGTCGAAATTCCAACGGTTTTCGAGATATATGTTATTAAAAATCCATAATTTTAGAAATAAAAAAAAAATGTTTACCCCACTTTTTGTTAAACATTTGCTTCAAATACCAGAAATTTATATATGAAATGAAATTAAATTCAATGCTCTACAATTTTGACTATGTAATTTTTTCTGAGGAACGATCGAGGAAGGTTCTAAAAGCAAAAGTATGACAAAAAGTGAGGTAATGTTTGTTTTTTTCCCGAAAATCACCGATTTTCAATAACATATATCTCAAAAACCATTAGAATTTCGACAAATTTATACACAATCAATTTTATAAGGAATGTAATCAGCTTTAATTTAGATTTAAAACATATTTTTCTAGAGTCCACCATTTTCGAGATATCAAGTCAATGTCAAAAATAAAGTACGAATTTTTTTCCGCAATAAACGTTTCAATAATGTTTTTAATAAATTTATTCATATACCTAGCCATTTTCTGATTGTAAGCTAGTAAATATCAATATATATCCTTTCAACAATTTGGTCACCAAACAGAAAAAAATGAATAAAATGGAATCATAAGTGGCAAAATATACTTATGTCGCTGTAAAGGGGTTTTAAAACGCACACACTCCCTTTTGCGATCAAATACCTTATTAGATCCATTGTAATATGTTTATAAATATTATCTTTGTCTTTGTAGCCTTCCGTGTTTGTTGACCGAAACAGGGGCCCGAATAGACAAGAGAAAAGAGGGTACGCGGAAGTTCAAAAAAATATTTTTTTTAAAAAATAAATAAATAAAAATAGTATTTACGAACCAAATTTTTCCCAAAATTACTTCTTATTCAAATCAAAGAGTTTGTAATCAATTACTTCTTATGTCTAACCGTTTTCTAATTTTAAGTGTAAAAACATATTTTTTCTAAAATTTAGACCCCGGGACGTAAAAAAACCGTGGGAAGTTTCTCATACAAAAAAGCTTACAATTATTTATTATTAACTTTACTTTGAGATTTGGGTTTCGAAGGAGGAAAATAGTCAAATAAGCCTATACTGTGTGTGATGTGACGAAAAATTTGGTTCGTAAATACTATTTTTATTTATTTATTTTTTAAATAAAATATTTTTTTGAACTTCCGCGTACCCTTTTTTTTTTCTTGTCTATTCGGGCCCCTGTTTCGGTCAACAAACACGGAAGGCTACAAAGACAAAGATAATATTTATAAACATATTACAATGGATCTAATAAGGTATTTGATCGCGCAAAAGGGAGTGTGTGCGTTTTAAAACCCCTTTACAGCGACATAAGTATATTTTGCCACTTATGATTCCATTTTATTCATTTTTTTCTGTTTGGTGACCAAATTGTTGAAAGGATATATATTGATATTTACTAGCTTACAATCAGAAAATGGCTAGGTATATGAATAAATTTATTAAAAACATTATTGAAACGTTTGATTGCGGAAAAAAATTCGTACTTTATTTTTGACATTGACTTGATATCTCGAAAATGGTGGACTCTAGAAAAATATGTTTTAAATCTAAATTAAAGCTGATTACATTCCTTATAAAATTGATTGTGTATAAATTTGTCGAAATTCTAATGGTTTTTGAGATATATGTTATTGAAAATCAGTGATTTTCGGGAAAAAAACAAACATTACCTCACTTTTTGTCATACTTTTGCTTTTAGAACCTTCCTCGATCGTTCCTCAGAAAAAATTACATAGTCAAAATTGTAGAGCATTGAATTTAATTTCATTTCATATATAAATTTCTGGTATTTGAAGCAAATGTTTAACAAAAAGTGGGGTAAACATTTTTTTTTTATTTCTAAAATTATGGATTTTTAATAACATATATCTCGAAAACCGTTGGAATTTCGACAAATATGTAAAGAATTAATTGTATGGGAAATTCAATTAGCTTTAATTTCGATTTGTAGCATATTTTTCTTGAGTCCACCGTTTTCGGGATAGGATCGAAAAATACGAAATTGGGACCTCTTTTATAATAATATGTCATATTTGTTCATAATATATATTTTTTTTAATGTGCATTACTATAGCATATTTAACTTGAATTTTTTAATTAGTAATAGGAATAGATAATGCTTTATTGTTTGTGGTTTCCTTTTTTTTTTCAACTAGTTTTATATAAATTAATAATAAAATAATGTTTTTATTTACATCCTTTTCCCGTTATAAATGAGCAATGTTATAATTCTCAATAAAATTATCATTGGAGAAGTGAAATAGAACAAAAGTTGTAGGCCCTCCAAAATAAGGCTGGCTAGAGCAAGTGTTTATACCCGGCGGCGGGAGATCAGGGCATTAGTGTTTATAATCGCTTATCTTCTACCATACTTCTAACGTGATTTTTCCTAATTTCTTCTTATATTTTGATGCACCCCGCATTTTTAAATATATTTACATTAAGTATGCAGTTTTTTAGGTTATATAGTTTTAATTATTGTTTACTTTTATAATTTTTCGAAATTTTCAGTTTGGGTCGTGAAAATTCTATTTTGAGTTCCAAAACAACCCTTCGGTTGAAATTTTATTTTAGATTTGTAGTTTGAGGCTACTCTAGTCATGATAGATGAAGATGCTACCTGAAAAAAAAACAACATAGAAATTCGTATTTATGGGTTTCGGCCGATGTTGTTCGTATAATTAAAATTTTTTTTCCACCAATATTTATATTTTATTATTCTAAACTTGCCTATTAGTTGGCTTTTCTTTAAAAAATACTAGAAAGTAGTTTTTTTTTAACCTAAAATTGTAAATATCACATATATGGCCTTCTAAAATAGATACATCAAATTCTATGTCCATTTGATTAAGAAATCCGTTTTCAGATCTAAAAAATGTCAATTGGTTTCTTAATTAGGAGGAATCTAAAATTGACCCCGTAGGTGCTGCGATCTCTTGAGGCAGAAACACACTAGAGTGAGGGGACATTTAGCCTTAAGGTAGGGTTCCGCATGGAGCAGCCAGCCGCAGCTGCTGCGTCTGCCAGACGCCGCTGCTGGAGGTGAGGTACTGCTTCAGTGTATTTTAATAGAACTGTTGTGAGAGGCGCCGCAGCGGCTGCTTGCAGAAAATTGAGAAGCTGAGTTGCTGCCGTCGGACTGTTCTAGGGACCAGTTCTTCGTGTCTGTGGTATACAAACCCACATCACCTAAGTTTCTTGTACCATTTTAAACTGTATATGTATATGCATACATGGTATTTTTGAAAAAAAATTCTTAGAAATACATTACAGGACACAGTTTTCAGGTTTTGGTATATTAAATATGCATTTATAAATAATTTTGATACAACCTCAAGTTGAAATACTACAATTCATTTATATATCTATATATTTATATATAAATATCTCTTACATAATTATACTATATCTTACATGGTAAAAATTATTTAACGAAAACAGGGCTGTCAATAAAATGGTCATTGGATAAAACAGTAATAAAAAAACTGGAACTTTATACTTCATCTGAAAAAACAATAAAATTGTGGTTCCAGCGAGTTTTCTAAATTGTCTTTCTATATATTGTGAAATCACCAAAGGGAAAACATGGGATTCATAGCAATGGAGACTTCCAAGCATTGGTTTGTTTTCTGGTCTTTCCACAATTAGCTAGATTTCAGGTCTGCTCACAGTTTGTTAGTTTGCATGATATGCCTCGTTGAACTCCTGTTTATTTAAAAGTTTTATTAAAAATGGCTTGTATTAGTACGTTAGAGAAATAGAAATATAGAGAAATTATAAAATCTAATTGAATGAAGTACAGCCGGAAAAACTTCCTGAATTTGTCCTTGTCGTTCTGGAGGTGCAGCTCAATCAATGAAGAGAGAAAACCTTCTTTTCTTCGGGAAAACATGGGGACAACCTGTTCATTACATGGAACCCCTCTTCCTCCATCAACAATCACACCAGTTTTCTTCTCAATATACTCCGCTGAAGCCAGAAAACAAATTGATGAACTTCCAGCCGCAGCGTTTGGAAGCTACATGTGGAAACACCCTCTCTCACTTCTGAACACAGCAGCTGCAGCTGGATGCAGCAGTGGTGGCTGGCTGCTCCATGCGGAATCCCACCTTTGAGAATACTGTTTTGATATATTCGAAGATTTAACGGTTTTTAAGGTATCGAAGGATGTCCCGCCATTGTTGTCCTTAAGGATACTACTTTGAAATATTAGAATTTTTTTATAATAACAGAATTTTTTTTTTTTTTACAAAACAATAATATTTACACGGTAATAGCTGTAATATATTTTAATTCACAAAATTTAAATTGGAGGCAGAGAAAATTTTGATAACTAAAATTTAAATGAAAAAGTAAACAGAATTTGAATTGAAATTTATATACCACAACTTACTTCTATAATCAAAGGCTACAACATGATAATTGTTCTGTTGAAGAATCTTATATAATTCTACCCGATGAGCAGATCCTCTATTTCCTGAATTACCATGCATGTAAATAAATACTGGTGTACCATCACCCAAAGCATTTTCATAATCTCTTTCATGAAATTTTGATAATTTAGGAAGAAGCAGTTGAGGTAACATTTGCCTGAGATCATAAAAAATAAATAAATAAATACATAAACATAATAATATAAAAAGTATATTACTAAATGGAACTGAAACAGAAAAAAAAAACATAAAATAATTTATATTACAGTACTAATGGACTAACATTTATAGTAAATTGCTGCAAGTACTAATACATATAATAATCACTGTAATTTGTGAAAACCTATTTACTATCAATATTTTAATACTAATTATAATGTTGCAGTACACTTTTTTAAGTTATGCACAAGAATTAATAGCAATTGTTTATGTTTTCAGTTGCATAAAAATCAGAGCAGTTGAATTCTGTTTGATAATAAGATTAACTCCTAAAGAGTTCTTGACATATGAGATCAATCCAAAATAATGCATAACTTTTTATTAAAACCAGTACCCACAGATATTCATGTAAAGATTGATTTGGGAACTTACAACAGCAGGGTAAAAAAACATTGTTGATTGCAGAACATTAGTTAACTAAACTATTAATAACCTAGAGAAACTATATATATATATATATATATATATATATATATATATATATATATATATATATATATATATATATATATATATATATATATATATATATAAGTTAAGGTGTATAGGGGAATAATATACATCCTGATCCCTAAAGAGGATTTCTGAGCAATAAAGTCAGTCTATTACCAGTACCCGTGTTAGTTCCTTATTTTCCTTTTTTTTTACTGTTTTTGCTCGAAGGAACTTAACTTATATATATTTTGACTGAGTTGGGCAATGTTCAAAATTTTATGATATTTTAAATAGAAAGCTGTTGCTTGATAAAATTCATCAATCGGAAAGCTGAAGTTATTTCTTAAATTATTCTTCGAGTATATATATAAAAGAAATATTATTGAGGATTTTCAGAAATAACCACAAATTGTTTCTCTGAAAGTACAAAGTTTTATTTTAATTAACAAGTATTACAATAATTTTCATTAATTATGACAATTTAACTTTTATCTTACCTGAAAGTACAAAGAAACAACATTTAATGTTTATTAAAATTGGCTCCTCAATGTATTTTCGTTATAATAAATTTCACACAAATAACTTGCACATCATCTGTTCCTAGTTCAACGTCATGATGAAATAATTAATTAATAAATTAATGAAATGTCATTTGTACTTTCATTACATCTCCCCCCCTAAGAGAAAAAATTCTAAATAATATACCTATATAATGTACCTATAAGTTATCTAGTTCTTCTACTTCATCTTCTGATGTTACAGGTTGCAATTTTGTTATGTGGAATAAAGGAATCTTTTCACCTTTCTTTATTTTTTATAATAGATTTTATTTTTGTGTATTAGATTTTGTTTCTTTTCTTTTATTCCTTCATTTTTCTCTTGGTCTTCAACTATATCTTTTATTTGTATTGAATTAACTATTTTCAATAGTTCCTCTTTGTTATCTTCTGATTCTAATACCGGGTTGCGGCTCAAACAGTCAGCTTCTACATTTTCTTTACCAGGTATATATTTGTTTGTTTGTTTCGTTTAACGTCACTTTATGCTGCTATGGCTAATCGGACGATGCTACGGTGGGAGTTCTAAATTTAGCCTATCCTGGTATAATTAGGATAGGGATCTTTAACGAGTACCTGACATCGCACAGGCTCGGGACCCCCATTTTACGTCCCTTCCGAAGGACGGCATAGCTGAGGACTTTTTTTACTCCCTTTAAAAAATCCTAAGGTCATCTGC
The DNA here is from genome assembly GCA_003667255.2 of Euschistus heros. Taxonomy (NCBI): domain Eukaryota; kingdom Metazoa; phylum Arthropoda; class Insecta; order Hemiptera; family Pentatomidae; genus Euschistus; species Euschistus heros. The sequence goes on from RCWM02000360.1 coordinate 1,000,030, forward strand.
CAGGCTGCGAACCCGCGATCTTGGGTTTAGTAGGTTGCTATGCTAACCACTACACCACAGGTGACCCCCACCAGGTATATATTTTACTGTAAAGTCATATTGAGATAGGTAATATGTAAGATCACCCAACTCTTCATCTGTCCTGGATTTAATATTCATATTCTCTAAAGGTTTGTGGTCTGAGTAAATAGTGAATTGTTTTCCAATGAGCCAGTGTTGCCAATATTTAACAGCTTCTTTCATAGCAAGACATTCCAAATATATAGCCTTTTTCCTTTTTTGAGATTCGTTCAGTTTTTTTGAGAAATATGCCACCGGTTTGTCTTTACCGTCTAGTTGTGTCTTTTTTAATATTGCCCCGATACCCTCCAAAGATGCATCTGTAAAGATTTTTATTGGTAAGTCTTTGTCAAATATTTCCAGTACAGGTTGAGAACATAAATATCCTTTTATTTGATTAAATGATTCTTCACACTTCTCTGACCACACAAACTTTTCGTTTTTTCTTAATAAATTGTGTAATGGGTCTAAGATAATTGCGCTTCTTGGTATGTATTGAGATAGGTAATATGTAAGATCACCCAACTCTTCATCTGTCCTGGATTTAATATTCATATTCTCTAAAGGTTTGTGGTCTGAGTAAATAGTGAATTGTTTTCCAATGAGCCAGTGTTGCCTGGTAGAAGTTGATTTTTCCCAAAAATTGTCTGATATTTTTTTGTGTCTCAGGAGTTGGAAAATGTCTTATAGAGATCAAATTGTCTTTTAGAGGTCTTACCGAATTGCTCTGAATTACATGACCGAGGCACTTTACTGAGTCTGAGGCAAAGGTACATTTCTGAAATTTCAATCCAAAGCCTTCTTTTATTATTGCCTCTAGTACATTTCTTAAGTGTCTTATATGTTCCTCAAAGGTGGGCGAGAATATCAAAACATTGTCAATAAAGTTTACGGAGTATCCTGTGAGGTTGTGCTTTCTTAGAATATTGCTTAAAATCCTCTGGAAAATTGCTGGTGATGTTTTCAAGCCAAAGGGGAGGCAGGTCCACTGGAAGTGGCCATCTTGTGTGACAAATCCTGTTTTACTTCTATCTTTCACCCGTAGTGGTATTGCCCAAAATGCTGAGTTTATATCCAGTGTAGTAAAATACAATTTCTAGTTTTAATAATCAAATCATCTATTAAGGGGAAAGGTTGAGCTTGTCGTACAACAATTTTGTTCAATTCTCTGAAATCAATACATAAGCGGGATTTTCTATTTTCACCTTTTTTAAATGCCATTGTTACTGGAGCAGCAATGGACTGAAAGATTCTTCTATTAAATTATTCTATAGTAACATGGATATTTGCTTTTCAATTTCTAATTTATCTTCTATTGTACATCTGTATGGTCTTTTACTACAATATCTATTTACTAATAAATCTATGTGAGCTTCATAATTTCTAACTGATCCTATATCATACTTGTCCTTAGCAAAAATTGTTTTATACTCCTTTATAAATTTTTTCTATCTCAATTTTCTTTTCAATATCTAAATGGTCTGTCGTACTTACAAATTCCTCTGTTTCTATGTGTTCATTGAAATTTATTGCAAATGTTTCCATATTCTTTTCATCATTTCTGTTATCTTTAGACATCCTGTCTCTTTTATTCGTTGTTATCTTTTGTTCTATCTGCAAGTCCTCATTTTGAGTTAGTTTGAATTTCTTTATCATATCCAATCCGATTATAAAATCATCAAAATCTTCATTTTCTACAACATATATTCTTCCAAATCAAATATTTTTATTTTTACTGTTATCAAGCCATCCGTCTTCTTTACACCATTAACCGTTTTCATATAAGCTATATTCACATTATCTTCTTTTTTCTTTTACTTTAATCAGTCTTGAATTTATTAAAGAGATCTGTGAGCCAGAATCATAAATGCCGCTCACTTCTAGTTTATTTTCTAATAAAAGCTGGATTTTGATTATTGGTGTACTTACTCGTTTTTTTGATCAGTGTTCATAGCTACTTCAATAATGGAGTTATTATTTACATTTCTGGCTTTGAAAACCTTTTCAGATTCAATTTTATTTTTCTTGAACCAACATGACTCTTCTGGGTGATATCTAATTCCTTTGTCTAAAGATTCACAAGTCTTACATGGCTTTTTCTCATTAATTTTATTGTTATGAAGAAATGTACCACTCTTTGCTATAGTTGAGTTTTTCTTGTACATCAGACCTTCATATTTTCTTATCTCGTTAAACAAACCAGTAGTGTCGCTGAGTTCGTCCCTATTTAACTTAGTTAAAATAAACCCAGGTAAGCCTGTTGCGATAAGATCAATGATTGTTTTAGAGTCTATCGATTTGTTTATATCTAGTATAAGCCGTTCTTTTTTTATAGCATAATCAATTAACAGTCCTTCTTTATACTTGAATGCAAAAGCATATTTGACCATGTCCCATCCTTGGTTTTTAAAAGTTTCCAAAAATTTGTCTTTCCATTCATTCCATTCAGAATTTACTATCAGTTTTATGACCATAGAGCTATACCAATCCAAACAAGATTTTTCCAAAAACAACCTCAATATTTCTATTTTTGTTTCATCTTTTGTAATATTAAAGCGCTCACACTCTTTTTCAAAATTCTCTATCCATTGCATTGCATTAGTATTCTTGCTTGTGAATTTTTCAATAATAAATGTCTCTGAAACATTTTTAAGGTTATGTTGATTTTCTCTCTTGGTCGTAGTTTCTATTAATTTTTCCAAGATATGTTCCTAATTGTCATCTTTGTCTCTTGGTTGTTTTGTGTCTATTTCTTCCAAGTATTGATCCAAAAATTGCATATTACCATCCTCATCTATGTATGTTTTCTTTTGATTTTCATCCATTTTTATCCATATTTTTCTACTTTGATGTCTTTTCTTTATGCTATTTTTTATTTTTGAGAAAGTGTTCATTTTGATAATATATGTATGATGACTCACCGGCTTCACCTCATCAGGTAAAACATAACATTTTCTTTCTTCTGTAAATATTGAAGTTATGGCTAACACATTAGATTTGCCATCATTTGAGGCTATCATCATAAACTCAAATTGTAGCCGGTCCATCTTCCTTTAGTTAACGAAAATGTCGTTTTATAAGATATATTATTGAGGATTTTCAGAAATAACCACAAATTGTTTCTATGAAAGTGCAAAGTTTTATTTTAATTAACAACTATTACAATAATTTTCATTAATTATGACAATTTAACTTTTATCTTACCTGAAAGTACAAAGAAACGACATTTAATGTTTATTAATATTGGCTCCTCAATATATTTTCGTTATAATAAATTTCACACAAATAACTTGCACATCATCTGTTCCTAGTTCAACGTCATGATGAATGAATTAATTAATAAATTAATGAAATGTCATTTGTACTTTCATTACATATATATATATATATATATATCATCCAAGAATAATTTAAGAAATAACCTCAGCCAACATCAGCTTTCTGATTGATAAATTTTATCAAGCAACAGCTTTCTATTTAAAAATATCATAAAATTTTGAACATTGCACAACTCAGTTAAAATTTTCAGGAATAAATAAAGGAAGATATTTGTTCAGGGAAATTATAAACTCAATAATTAATGCAAAAATATAATAATAACAATGTAACTCACCAAACTCCTAATGTAACATTATCATCTGTTGTAAGATAAAAATTTCTAGCACCATCAAGACCTAAACTATTTGGTGCTTTGAAGTTTACAGGAATATTCACTATAATAATAAAAAAAAATTGATTGTTAATACTTACAATTACGAAATATTTTTAAGTCATAGATGCAACATTTTACTCACCAAAGTTAAGGAAAAGAAGACTACGTTGGAATGAATATGAGTTTTTGTATACTAATGGAATAATAATAAATATAAAAATAAATACCAACAAAAGGCATATTCCGGTACCCAGAAGTATTCTGAAAAAAAAAAAAAAAAAAATATATATATATATATTACTGTTATCACAAGTGTTTAATAGTAATAATATAATAATAAAGCAATACTAAAGGTGACAGGATCCCTACATGAATATTCTATAAAAGCTTTTAAAGCTAATTAAAGGCAAGATTAGGATAAATATTAATTCCATTATAATCCTGTCCAGGACTAATAATTTCTCAAAGTATATAAATTATATAGATCCTACTATCTAAACCACAAACCACAATTAAATGGGCTATAAATGACAATACTCACACATAGCTGACACCTTTGAAGCCTGATTCGACCAAACATAAATACTATATTTGTCATATTAAAATTATTATTATTATACAACTAAATTTGCATTGTTGATGATGAGAAATACATCAGATGTTACTAAAGTTATGGATGTCCACTACCCCCCCCCACATACATATATATGTATATATGTGTATATATATATATGTATATATGTGTATATACGAGGGTAAGTCAATAATTATCCGCAATATAGCTATATTTTTGTTTATGTTGGCAGTACTGTTCTTTTGTGTTGATGGCGCATGCTTTGTTTATTCGTTGTTATGTTTATGTTCGTATCAAGCTGGTAGGTTAGTTTTGTTATCGCTGTCGTGCTGTTAATAATGGCCGCTCCACTTTCTATTTGCACCAAAGAAGAGCAACGTTCAGTGATCCGTTTTTTGTGATCGAAAGGTGTATCAGGGTCCGAAATTCATCGAAGACTTTTGGTACAGTACGGGAACAATTGTTTGCCACAACGGAGTGTCTATGAATGGATTGAAAAATTCAAAAATGGTCCCACAAGTGTTACGCAAAATGAAGGAGCTGGACGACCAGTTACCGCCATAAACGAACAAAACATTGAGCGTTCACGTGAAATGATTCTCTCAGACAGACGGATAACTGTTGACGACGTGGCAAATCGTCTGCAAATTAGCCACGGTTCTGCCTACGAAATCATTTACAGCAGACTTGGGTTTCATAAAGTTTGTGCAAGATGGGTTCCAAAACAACTGACACAGTTGCATAAACAAACGCGCTTGGACGTGTGCACAAAACATTTGGATCGCTATGTTAACGAAGGGGACAACTTCTTAGACAGGATCGTTACTGGTGACGAAACATGGTTCCATCATTACTAGCCGGAGAGTAAACGGACGAGTATGGAATGGAAACATCCAAATTCGCCGTGCAAGAAAAAATTCAAAACCCAACCGTCCGCAGGAAAACTTATGCTTACGGTTTTTTGGGACTCACAAGGTCCATTACTGGAACATTATCAGGAAAGGGGCACAACAATAAACAGTGAACGTTACAGTGAGATGCTTACTGCTAAGCTGAAGCCTGCAATTCGAAGCAAACGCCGAGGACTGCTGTCAAAAGGCGTTGTGTTGTTGCACGACAATGCCCGTCCGCATACAGCTGCCCACACTGTAGAAACCCTTCAGAAAATCAATTTTGAAGTATTGAATCATCCTCCATATAGTCCCGATCTCGCTCCATCTGATTTTCACTTGTTTGGTCCACTCAAACAGGCAATTAGGGGCCATCAATTTGCCTCGGACGAAGCATTGAAAGAAGCGGTGCATTCCTGGCTCGCATCTCAACCCAAAAACCTTCTTCCATGAGGGCATCAGGAAACTTTAACAACGTTGGACCAAGTGCGTTGAAAAGCAAGGGGACTATGTCGAAAAATGATGTACTTGTAAGTTTCCTATTTCATTTCAATAAAATTTTATAACTATATTGCGGATAATTATTGACTTACCGTATATATATATATATATATATATATATATATATATATATATATATATATATATATATATATGTATATATATATATATATATGTATATATGTGTATATATATATATATCTGTATAAAATCATCAAAAAAAAAAAGAAGCAAAATAAGGTTTATTAAAAATTTTATTTTTCATCCTCAAAGGATGGCATCAATATATCTCCAATTTATGTATATCCAAGGAATGTAGAAAATCTGTTCTTAAAAACGGGTTCAGGAATTCCAAACTTCTACATCAAAGTCTTTTGAAAAATCATTTTATTCTTTAGCCTAGTAATAATAGCCCTAACCTCTCTACCCCTAGTGATTAGTGACCGATTCATACCCTGTCAAACCTTCAAACCAAAGGCTTTAGAAACAACAAGTTTGCAAAGAACTGATTATCTTGAGCAAGAAAATTTCTTTTACCGCTCTCTCACCTGGATTTTATCCTGGTTTCTACACCCGATTTGAGCTCCTATAAATTATTTAAGATCTTAATCATGGCGATGACTCCAAACAATTATTTTGATTTCCTGGATTTCTACCAAACCATTAACACAGTTGACCATTCAAGTTTTTCATATCCATAAGTAGTGATTGCACCTTTGAAACCCATTTCACTTTACTTTTTAACTTGGTGGTCTTCAGGGCTTATTCTGTAATTGGATCTAGTTTCATGAAACTCATTTTATTATTTTTTGTGAATAATACCCCATTGAATCTGTTCCTCAAAAAAAAAAAAAACATTGAGTAACCTTCAATTAAATTAAATTTTAATTTTTTTTTATCCAGCCATTAAATCTTTGTCTTAGGACAGTACTATGGTCATATTTCTATACACACTAGTTTTCATGCTCATTTTGACAATTGTGTGGTTTAAAATTTAAACTCTGTTGAACCACAAACTAGACTCAAAAGATTAATGAATTGTTTTGCATAATTTATTTTTAGGATCTCCAAAGATACCCACATTCCATAATTAGCTATATAGTAACGGTTGCCTAATTAGACAAAAATATATGAAATATAAATATTTTTCAAGTTAATACACTTCCTAATAATTATTATGGCTATTCAATCTTTTAAAATTAGTATTAGTGATTTTCAGAGATAACGAACTGCAAATATATAGGAAAAATAAAAAGTTTATTTTATTAAATTGTAATGAAATTTCTGATTCCAAAAATAAATAAATATGTTACACTAGCATCTCCCAACACAGTTTCACCTGCTCTTATAAGTACTGACCTTAATAATTATAGATAATAATTGAAAATTTATTTGTTTATCGATAAAAATCTTTTAGTAAAGTATGCAATTGAGCATTATTTCGTAATGATACTATATTTTTGAGCATAGCAGCAATTTACCTTGTTAAAATTGCAATGATTTGGTGTTTGAAGATTACATAAAAGCATAAGTATGTAATGTATAGTAACAGACATGATGACGGCTTTATCATATGGGAGAGAGTGTTTTGTTAGAAAAGAGTTAAAAACAGGTGTGAAAAAGAAAAAAAAACGATAGATATTTAAACAATTGTAATTAAGATAACCATTTAATTAACTATCATTACGATTAAGGATTATATTCATTGAATGTTTGTTTATGAACTATTAAACATTGAATTTTTAGATTAATTAATAAAATTAATTGTATTACCTCTTTATTCACAGATGGTTATGGTTATGACAGAGTAATTGTAAATTCCTTATATATAAGTATTATGAGTTGTATTAATTAATCTAAATTAAATATATGGTGGTTATTTAAAATTTAATGTTTAATAGTTCAAAAACAAACATTCAATGGGGTCACCTGTGGTGTAGTGGTTAGCATAGCAACCTACTAAACCCAAGATCGCGGGTTCGCTGCCCGGCAGATGACCTTAGGATTTTTTAAAAATCCTTGCTATGCCGTCCTTCGGAAGGGACGTAAAATGGGGGTCCCGAGCCTGTGCGATGTCAGGTACTCATTAAAGATCACTATCCCAATTATACCTGGATAGGCAAAATTTAGGACTCCCACCGTAGCATCGTCCGATTAGCCATAGCAGCATAAAGTGACGTTAAACGAAATAAACAAAAACAAACATTCAATGAATATAATCCTTAATTGTAATGATAGTTAATTTAATAGTTATCCTAATTACAACTGTTTAAATATTTATGTCTAATTAATTCACTAATTTACTCATAAAATTGTTTTATTTAACATACCTCATATAGATACAGAGGGAGAGAGAGCACAAACACACTCCAGTGTCATTCCTTCTTTCACACTTACAGGTAACACTTTTTGTTCACACACTAACTATATATCGCTATTGGCTCACTAGTATCAATCGTTTTTTTTCACACCTGTTTTTAACTTTTTTCTAACAAAACACTCTCTCTCCCATATGATCAAGCGCACGCGCCGTAATCCTGTCTGTTACTATACATTACAATTGGACATCCAATTTTAAATTTTAATACATGAGCTGGTAATCCAGATGGACAGAGGCTATAAAGAAACTTTTGCAAATAATGGAATGCACTATCAGTGTTTACAACTAAAGGTCCATGAATCATATTTTTATACACAAGATCAAAAAGCAAAGGATGGACAATTTGATATGGTATAATAATTTTATTTATTTTATCTTGTTGGATTTTAATTTCTAACCATAAAAGTATATGACTGTGGCAAACCTCGTTTCTGCCACACAACGTTGTACATTTAAATTCTTATTATGACTAAACCTCCCTAGAATGATGAAAATTATGTAGTTAAAATTTGGCACATATGGATTCAGTTGTTTTAACATTGTGAACTCTGTTGTGGAATGGTGCTCTCATATCAGTTGATTTTCGAACTTCACTGGGATCCATATGTCGCACCACATATTTGAATAGTTTTATAGTTTAATTGAATATATGTAAATTTTATCATCAATTTCAAGTTCCATATTACACGGTACCTTAGTAACCTCTCATATAGAATGGCACTCGCACCTATCAGTCAATTTTCAAACTTCACTGTTATCCACATATGATCACTTTTTTAATAACAAATTAATTGAAAATCAGTAATTTTATTATTGCCAAATCTTCCTGGAACTTTAAAGATAATTTTGTACAGATCGGTTCGGTAGTTTTTGTGGTTAGTGATCACATATGAAATATGGCTTGTCCTTATATGTAATAGTATGGATTACTGAATAGTCCCTCCCCTAACTTTAAAGTCTTTGAGACATGCTTCTTAATAAGTTTGCTGTTAATTCTTGTTGATTTTTAAGCACCTATATCTCTACTTAAGAAGCCAATCATTGGGTTTGCCTGAATAAACTGCTAGGAGAGCCATTAGAAATAAATTTGAGACGGGTTTATATAAATGCAAACTCTGTTTGGATTTGTTGTAAGTGACAAAGCCAAGAGCAGAGTTAGACAAAATTTAATCATGATTAAATCTTTCCAGTTTGTTTTTTAGGCAATCAATGATTTAGTTTATTGAAAAATCAATGGGATTTGTAAAATTTTACAAATTAACATATATCAAAGGTGCTGACTGGAAATCCACAGTTTGACACAACAATATGCGCTGTTTCTCTTCTTCCATTAAAAACAAAATGGGATTTCAGATGCACTGTATTTTTGAATATTCCGTACTTGGAGGCTGCATTTCGTGTCCATAGTTTCTTATTTCTTATTGCCTGTAAGGCTTCTTGTAAATTTTTTTTAGTATTATTTTTGATGGCCTTGTATCAAGTGTTCTTTTAGGATTTCTAGGCATTATTTTCCAATAAAATCATGAAAAAAAATATATAATATGCAGACTATGGGGTAACTTTGGGATGGTCCCAAAGTTACCTCGGTAACACGAGAAAAGTTACAATTTACAGATTATGAAACAAAGTACATATAATAACATGATTGCTTCTACATTAAACACTTGAGAATGGATCAGTTAATGTGTATACATAGCTGAAGGTAATCTGATGTTCTTAGTTCTTGAGGCACAAGAGAAAGTTTCACAAAAACAAAATTTAATCATGATTAAATCTTTCAGGTCGTTTTTTAGGCAATCATTGACTTAGTTTATTGAAAAATCAGTGAGATATAATTATGATTAAATTAGATGATTGATTCCATGAAATTAGTTGACAAATATTTAATCATGATTAAATATTGCCCAACTCTGGTTAAGAGATAGTTTTATTGTGATACATACTTCAGCATCATTTTTCAACAGTTAATGGGACTGCTCAAAACAACTTCTTACAACTTAGGGAATGACACTCTTAGGGGACTTGCTAAAGGAATATAATCCATATAAAATAGCAGTAGCAGGGGTATTATAGAATAATAGTGGAATGGATGTTAGGCAATACCTCAATGATATGGATACAAGGATTTTGAGATGGCCAGCTTGTAGCTCGGATTCAAATACAATACAGCACACATAGGACGACGTTTGCAGATGTATAAAGAGAAAGGTCAAAACTCGCATACCCCTAGTGACTAAAACAAGTTAAAGCCTTCACTTGTAGAGATGAGGGGGAGATTTGTATCAAGAGGTTGCAGCAAACTTGATAAGAAACATACTTGAGACTGTAGATAAAGCCAATGGAGAAACTGTCCCATATTAAAATGTAATTATTTTTTTGTGGTGATCAGAAATTTCAAGATAATTTTTAAATGCGATATGGTGATAACCTAACTGTGTAAAGTGTAACTTTTTTGTCTCTTTAAAAAGTATTATTTTTTAGTGAAATTCATGTTTTTAGTTTGTAAACAAATAGTGTAACTGTTAGTTAAGAAACCAGACAATTATAACAGAGTGGGCTCCAGAGCCAGAAATGGCTGAGTCTCTTGAAAAACAGGCAAGTGATATGGAGGCTACAAACAGTGATACTGGGGATTTTAACGGCTCATGGCAACTAGTGGTAAGTCGAAAAAGACCTATTGATGCAGATAGTGAGCCACGAAAACCAAAACGTATAGATAAAACAGTCCCCATCCCAACTTTCAATAGTTTTCAGGCTCTCACTCAAAATCCTAACCTAGAATCAGTAAATATAAGTACGCCCGCTCAAAATGACAGAATCCCACCAATTTTTATAAACGGGGTTGAAAACTTTCCTGCCCTCATCTCATTCTTAGAAAAGGTAGCTGGTCCCAAAACATTCGACACTAAGTCAACACCTAAAGGCGTGACTGTGTATCCAGCTACACCAGATACATACCGAAAAATTAACACGTGCCTTCGATCAGAAGGAGCGGATTTTCATACTTTTCAGCTTCAAGCTTTTCATACTTTTCAAGATTCAAAAAGCCACTACCAAAAAACACATATAACAAAAAATACATTTAGAGGAAAAATATTTAATACTGAATACATGTATTACACAAGAATTAAAATAGAATAACCACGCAAAAAGAGAAGCATTCCCCAATGCATTAGGTGTCAACAATATGGGCACACTAAAACATACTGTAAATACCGACCAAGATGCGTGCAATGTGGTGAATTCCACGAAACCAGCTCCTGCACCAAAACCAGAGACACTCCCGCAACATGTGCAAATTGTGGTGGTCAACACCCAGCCAATTACAGAGGGTGTCAGACGCTAAGAGACCTCAGGGCTCAACGGAGTTTGAGAAATCAGCGTTCTTCAATCAACACTACTAGGCCTACTCAAGAACCTCCGAGAACACATGAGTTCCCTCCAATAAGGCAGCGCCATCACCGCACACCACATATTCAATCCACAGGAATCACATTATATACCAAACATCATACAATTACATTCGCTGCAATTTACTGTCCCCCTAGGTACACCCTGACATCTTCTATGTTTTCGGATTTCTTCAAGCGGGTTAGGAAGATGCTTCATCGCAGGCGGCGATTATAATGCTAAGCATCAAGCTTGGGGCTCGAGGTTGTGTACTCCAAGAGGCAGAAATCTTTCACATGCCCTCCACGAACTTTCCTTAGACACTATAACCCCAAATTCACCGAATTATTGGCCTACTTCTAGACGGAAAACTCCTGACTTACTATTCTTTTTTATCACTAAAGGACTAAGAACCGTACGACATACCATCAATACTAGCCCTGATCTTTGCTCTGATCATTCTCTTGTACATATGGTTCTCTTCGAAGAGCCATCTGAAGCACAAAAAAGACCCACACTAATAAGAGGTTATATGGACTGGGATTCGTTCAGAAATTATTTGAACACCAATCTCTCTGTTCCAGTCATGATCAAAAACCAAGAAGAACTAGAAGAAGCAGTGGAAAAATTTACTCAAAATATGCAAGATGCCGCATGGTTCTTGTCTGTACCTAAGCCTTCAAAACCAGAGAACTTACCTAATTATCCAATGTACATTAGGGAGTTAATCTGAGCAAAGAGAAGGGCCCGTAAAATATGGCAGACTAACAGACTTTCATTGGACAGAAGAACGTTTAACCAACTAAACAATGAGCTCAAAAGGCAAATTAACAAATTTAAAAACACAAATTATGAAAATTACATGAGCAAACTTTCGGCTGACGATGGAAATTTGTGGAGGCATACAAGAAATCTCCTAAAACATCGTGAGGTGTCAGCTCCACTTCGAAATGAGGATGGATCTTGGGCTGTATCGGATGAGGAAAAATCTGAACTTTTCGCTATCTATCTTTCTTCTGTTTTTAAACCACATACTGACTTCACAATATTGGAACACGACACTTTAGTACAAAACACATTAGATACACCTTTACAACTCACTCCACCATCGCCTTCCTTCAAACCCTCACAAGTTGCAGAACAAATAAGGCAATTACCAAGAAGAAAATCCCCTGGACATGACTTAATTAATGCTGAGGTGCTCCGGCGAATGCCTAGAAAGGCTCTAGTGTTCCTCACGACAATCTACAATTCAATACTTAGGACAACAAAATTCCCCATACAGAGGAAATATTCTCATATAACCATGATCAAAAAACCAGACAAAGACATAAGCAGCCCTTCGTCTAACAGACCAATAAGTTTACTTACTACATGTTCCAAACTATTCGAAAAATTACTGTATCCAAGATTGTTAGACATACTAACTGACAACAAAATAATTCCCGACCATCAATTTTATTTAGAAAATTACACTCAACCACTCAACAGTTACACAGAGTGACTGACTACATTTCGACGGCAGTAGAACAGAAATTATATGCAACCGGATTGTTTCTGGATGTCACTCAAGCGTTTGACAAAGTCTGGCACCAGGGGCTTCTCTTCAAGCTTAAGACTACTCTACCACCTACCTATTATCTTATTCTTCAGTCTTTCCTCTCTGACAGATTTTTCTCTGTTCGATATGGTTCAGGGATTTCATCTATTCACCCAATTCTGGCAGGTGTACCTCAGGGATCGATACTAGCACCACTATTATATATACTATACACACATGACATTCCTCAAAGTTCCGAGACTCTTACAGCCATACTCTTACAGCAGACGACACAGCTATAATTACTAGGCACCAAAATCCCATACAGGCATCATTGAATTTGCAACACCACCTACAAGATATACAAGACTGGTGTAAACTTTGGAAGACACGACTAAATCACCATAAGTCCCAACACATTACGTTTACTCTCAAACACGAAACATGTCCTCCTGTTTATATTGACAATATCCCAATTCCACAAACGGACAAAATACCATATTTAGGACTTACATTCGATAGGAGAATGACATGGGGCCAACATATTAAGAAGAAACGGACATCATTAAATATGAGACTGAAACTGTTGTACTCACTTTTCAGGAAAAAATCAAAACTAACTACATACAAGACAAAAATTAATGACCTACACACATCTACTAAAACCTTTATGGACCTACGCATCACAAATTTATGGGTCTGCTAAACAGACACACATAAAAAGATTACAAACTTTTCAATCCAAGACATTAAGACAAATAACACAAGCACCATGGTACATTAACAATAAAACTATACACACCGACTTACAAATACCAACAGTTATTGAATACATACGGACCCACTACCGACTGTTCCATAAAAAATTAAAGGGGCACCCAAACAAATTCATCGATAGTATGGCCACATCTCTCATGCCGGAGAATACCAGGAGGAGACTGAAAAGAAACTGGATGAGAGACTTACTTTTATAGAAGTAAACCAAAGACAAGGAAGGTGTGCCACTGGGCATTATCTCTCCTCATGCCTAACATGCCAATTATGTTAATATCATCATTTCAGCACATCCGCTGATTGTCAATTTTCTTTTTTTTGACAGGTGTGGATTCAAAAATAAAAGTGAAAAAAAAAAAAAAGAAGATAATTTTAAAAAATAAATCTTATAAACATGTTTTCTTTATGTTTACAGTCCTTTATTTCAGGAAACATTAAATTACATTTTAAAAACAATTGAAACCTAAGATTATTTTATTAGTATGCAAATATTTGAATTTTTCAAATTGGGCCACTTTTTTGTGGGATGGAATACTATAAGGGGACATGACATTAAGGCTCAGATAAATAACTTAAAAAGCCTACTTCTTGTCCTGGTTGGATTATTTAAGGATGATAATAATAATAATAAATAAATAAAAAATTAGACTATAATGGGAAGACTTAAGTATATTTTATAGAAGAGATATAATTAAGAAATTAAAATTACCGTTAGGTGGGGTAACTTTGGGACACCTGGTAAATTATAGTTTATGGGGATTTCGTTTTGGAAACATTGCATTGGTTCAGTTGCAAACAAGTGTTTTGTGTTGACCTGTACTGTACTGCTATATTGCAGAAGTTTGGTACACTAATTCACTACACTCGTTGTACAGCTAGATTTCATTTCTTTCTATCAGTTTTTCAAAAATTTTGTTTTTGTGAAACTTTCTCTTGTGCCTCAAGAACTAAGAACATCAGATTACCTTCAGCTATATATACACATTAACTGATCCATTCTTAAGTGTTTAATGTAGAAGGAATCATGTTATTATATGTACTTTGTTTCATAATCTGTGAATTGTAACTTTTCTCGTGTTACCAAGGTAACTTTGGGACCATCCCAAAGTTACCTTACGGTCTGCATATTATATTTTTTTTTTTCATTTGTTCATGATTTTATTGGAAAATAATGCCTAGAAATCCTAAAAGAGCACTTGATACAAGGCCATCAAAAATAATACTAAAAAAAATTTACAAGAAGCCTTATGGGCAATAAGAAATAAGAAACTATGGATACGAAATGCAGCCTCCAAGTATGGAATATTCAAAAATACACTGCATCTGAAATCCCATTTTGTTTTTAATGGAAGAAGAGGAACAGCGCATATTGTTGTGTCAAACTGGATTTCCAGTCAGCACCTTTGATATATGTTAATTTGTAAAATTTTACAAATCCCATTGATTTTTCAATAAACTAAATCATTGATTGCCTAAAAAACAAACTGAAAGATTTAATCATGATTAAATTTTGTCTAACTCTGCTCTTGGCTTTGTCACTTACAACAAATCCAAACAGAGTTTGCATTTATATAAACCCGTCTCAAATTTATTTCTAATGGCTCTCCTGGCAGTTTATTTAGGCAAACCCAATGATTGGCTTCTTTAGTAGAGATATAGGTGCTTAAAAATCAACAAGAATTAACAGCAAACTTATTAAGAAGCATGTTTCAAAGACTTTAAAGTTAGGGGAGGGACTATTCAGTAATCCATACTATTACATATAAGGACAAGCCATATTTCATATGTGATCACTAACCACTAAAAAAAAACTACCGAACCGATCTGTACAAAATTATCTTTAAAGTTCCAGGAAGATTTGGCAATAATAAAATTACTGATTTTCAATTAATTTGTTATTAAAAAAGTGATCATATGTGGATAACAGTGAAGTTTGAAAATTGACTGATAGGTGCGAGTGCCATTCTATATGAGAGGTTACTAAGGTACCGTGTAATATGGAACTTGAAATTGATGATAAAATTTACATATATTCAATTAAACTATAAAACTATATGGATCCCAGTGAAGTTCGAAAATCAACTGATATGAGAGCACCATTCCACAACAGAGTTCACAATGTTAAAACAACTGAATCCATATGAGCCAAATTTTAACTACGTAATTTTCATCATTCTAGGGAGGTTTAGTAATAATAAGAATTTAAACGTACAACGTTGCGTGGCAGAAACGAGGTATGCCACAGTCATATACTTTTATGGTTAGAAATTAAAATCTAACAAGATAAAATAAATAAAATTATCATACCATATCAAATTATATACCAAATCAAACTGTCCATCCTTTGCTTTTTGATCTTGTGTATAAAAATATGATTCATGGACCTTTAGTTGTAAACACTGATAGTGCAGTCCATTATTCGCAAAAGCTTCTGTAAAATTTTATCTAGTGAGAAATTTTCAAATTGAAAGAGCCACAGGTTTACAGCTATCTCTTAGCTCCGGCTATGAAAAACTAAATTGAACAAAGTTGTTGTTTGTTTATTGGGATTTAATGTCCTTGTGTATTCCAACTAGGACAGGAAGGACGGGTTATCCTAATCAGTGAGATGGTCAAGATTCATTTTGTTGCTTTGTCACAAAATCAATTTTCACCAGCTCAGGTGGGAGTCGAACCCACACCTTCAGTACTTAGTGCGGTGAGAAACTTGCCCCAACTCACTGGGTCATTTAGTTTGCAATTGTACAGTGTTTGTTATATTTTCTGTTTGTTCAGTAACCTTTCGTCCCATTATAACAAATTGATTGTTCTTATCTGTGCCTAAATAAAGTATTGATGGATAAATTTAGTACACACTCTTCTTTAAATGATGAACCTGTACAATATTGTGGAGTAACGTCATATTTGGTGCGTCTTATTTCTAATGGAATCATTCACTGTCCCAATTTTAAATCAATGGGGTATAAATTTAAAATTTATTTAGTAAAATACTGTTGTTTCTAGACTTACTGTTCTGCCATATTTTGTAAGGGGAAGACTTAAGTTACAAATTAATAATTTTTTCAGAATTTTGACTTAAAAATAAAGATAGAATCATCTTAAAACTTCGAAAAATGTCCTAAAGTAAACCCGTTTTACTGTACAACTAATAACTGAATTTTCATTTTCACGTCTCATTTTGTAGCCTTCAACTATATAAATAGAGTAACAAAATAAATATGTGTTAGCTAATGATTTAGAGCAAGGATATCATTGTAAGCACTCTTGGGTCACATTGGAAAACAGTCCTAATTTATGAACTGTTTTTAAAATGGTACATTCACAAAAGAAAACTAAACTAATAGAAAAACTGAATTAATTTATTTAATTCAATATTGAACAGGTGATTAAAGGAAAAAAAAAAAAAAAAAAAAAAAAAAAAAAAAAAAATCAAAATTACTGCCTGTGATTTGTGTTTATCATATATGTACACGCATTGTCTTGTGACTTCTGGAGGAAACCCCCAGACCTCCTGCATTTCTCAGTTTAGATCAAGGATCAAAGCATACATGGTACATGTTTTTCGAATAAGTATATATTTACATTAGTATGTACAATAATTTAACAATAATATTATATAATTATTAATAATAATACTATTATATAATTATTAATAATAATATTATTATATAATTATTAATAATAATATTAACAGATGGATGGTTACATTCTAGAAACAGTTAGTCCCAGTAAAAACATGTACTATGCTAAAATATTTGTTTGAATGAGGTATGAAATACAAAAAAATAATTTTTTGTAATAATAATAAAAAAATAAAAAAGCTTTTAAAGGCACCAACAATAACCCAAGCATGGAAATCGACATTATCGAACATTATGCGTACCAACAATAGCCATAAAATACTATACCACTAGAAGAACAGCAGGATTAATATTAAGAAGCTGCTATTCATAGACTATCCTGTTGATAAGGGGGTGGGAGAGTGATGCAGCAGCATATAATATAAATTTATATGAATGGAAAAATATGGTGAACATCTAACACTAATCATATAACGGTGAAGTCAGCATATAACATAATCGGAGCCAGCAAACAGAGGTATAATTTTAAAGTTAACTTACCAAAAAAAGGCTGAAATACTTCTAAAGATACCAAGAAACCCTACAAAAATCACTATAGAAGTATAGACTCAAAATAATTTTATATAAGATTTTTCATACATTTGTTTTTACTGCACATTTTTTGTAATTTACACATACTATGTATTATGTTATCTTTTATTTAAAACAATGAAGTTTCGAGTATAAATTTTTTATATATATATATATATATATATATATATATATATATATATATATATATATATATATATATATATATATAAAGCCATTAACATCCAAATTAAAATCATACCTTTGTTAGTAGCCCATGCTACTACAGCATAGATAATGTTAGTAACAATATCAGAAGGAAAATATGCAAAATAAAATTCTAAAAAAATTTATTTGTCCAGGCCAATCTCTGATTTTTCTTTTCCTTCTTATTTATCTTGCTCTGTAGCATGAAATATGAAACAAGTAGGTAAGTTATAAGGGGAGGATTTGTCAAAACCATTCGATATAGGAAGACATTGCCTTGCACCACTTTATTTCAATATCAAATGGAAAATTTAGTTGGATGACCAAAAAACTCACCTATGAGGATCATGTCAATTACATTACTATATTATACATTATTTTAATCCAAGTTTACTAATTGACTGTTTGCTTTCTTGGACTTCATATGCTTTCATATTTACTTTTTCTTTCTTTATGTTGTTTAGGGTTTTTTAAAACTTTCCTAATGTTTAAAAAATATTGGAAAAAAAAAAAAAAAAAAAAAAAAAAAAAACAGCAAACAATTAATCCTAACTAACAAGCAAAAGAGAATAGCCATATTCATATCTTGAGCCCAATCCTCTTTGCTGCTTGGCTGAATCTATTAAATGCATTGACCAACAAAGATCACATTTTTGCAGAGATCACCACAACTGCATATGCCATGTGCTGCGTAAGTCTGTTATGAGTATTTTCACCTGGATTTGTTCTTATGTTGCGGATGGCAAGTTCATTAAACAGAAAAATATATAAATAAAATACATTATATTTTTTTAAAGTTTTTTTTTTTTTGATAATTTTTATATTTAACAGCACTTCAAATATTCTATTAAATAAGGTAACCAATCATAAATTTTGCAACCTTGGTAATAATAATATGAGTAATAAATAATTTTATATATTGTTTGCAGAAATATGTTGATAATAACGATTAATGAAGCTTTTAGTTGAAATTTTTTATTTTTTTTTATTCACAATGAAGTATATTTAAGGTAGTACAGAAATACCACTCACATACTTTAACCTGAAAAGAGAAAAGAGACAATACGAAAATGGAACGAACACTGGACACAATCAAACAAATCATATTACTTGCACCAATACATACCCCTCATAACAAATACAAACTTTAATACACTAAAAAGCTCAGACAACAAAATGACTCAATTCCTGACAGGACACGGCAAACGGGACAATACTTCAAATGATTTCACATTTCAGACACCGACATATGCAAATGTGACGGACAGACACTGCAAGACTTTCCTTATCTTCTTTTTAGTTGTCCAATTTTTGACAAGGAATGATTTCCATTAAACCGCAACATAATATTAGATGGAGGAACTTGGCCGGAATCGCCTACTACAAGTTTTAATAAATACTTTATACCATTCAACAAATTCACAAATTCAATTAATTTTGATAAATTGAAATAAAAATAAATATAATTATAATAATTTATGAATCTTGTTGTTGTTTTAGAAGGCATACATCAATGGTTCGATGTGCGCCGCTTCATCTATGACCTTATTATTGCTGTATTTCTCCCTTCTTATATTTCTTTATTTTATTTTCTTTCTTTATTTTAAATTTATTTTGTATTTATTATTATTTTTAATTTTTTTTTTATTTACTACCATGTTTATACCTATGTACTTATAAAACTATACAATGTATTATAATATAAAAAATTGTAACATAACCAAGCGTATAATATGCCTCGCACGGCAATGGCACACATTTTAAATAAATTGCCTCTACTATAAGGAGGAAAAAGGTAGTACAGAATGATAATATTTATATATATTATATATAAAAAAAAAAAAAAAAAAAAAAAAAAAAAAAAATGAAAGTCATAATACAGTTTTTATTATATTATTATCTATGGTTTTAATTTTTTGGTTTTTAGGGCTTAAAAATATGGCAAAGCCATGAAACATTGTCCATATGATTATAAATAAAATTTTTGAATAGTAAAATTTATGTTGGGAGATATTATTACTTATTTTCCTTATATAATTACTAATATTTTTGATTAGTCATTTTATTTATTTTTAGTCATAACAATGATTAATTAAAATTCACTCAAAAAATAAATCATGAAAAACTTGTAATATTTTTAAAAGAGTAGCAAACTGAATCCCAAAATAAGGTCATTATGAATTATTTCACCTATATTAAATAAAATAAAATATTTATAAATAATTTATAACCCATTTAAATTACATTTTAGTAAAAAAAAACCAACATTTAAAGACTGGCTCCCTCTCATAAACCATAACAGTTTATTGCTATCAAACAAATAACATATTAGCCACATATAAAACAACTTTTCATTAATTGAAAATAGCCTTTTGAAATACAACTTTTTGAATTTAAAAAAAAAAAAAAAATGTTGATGAATTACAAATTCCTAAGATGAACAAAAAATAAGGTAAGAAGGACAAAATTTCAATAACAAGATGAATAATAAGAGGATTACAGTTAGAGAGTGCAAATAAATAAGAGAACAATGGTCAAGATTGGGATGAGTGTTTTTGGTTTGTAGATATGTTAAAAGCCACCTGCACCATTCTTTCACAATGTTTATACATTTAAAAAACGATGATTATAGTCGGCAAAACAAATTTTCCATATACCACTATTTATTAAATTTGCTTTATGGAAGCAAAATTTCTAATCAAAGTATAAAACATTGATTCACTCTAAATTTTGATTAAGATAAATTTGACTTAAAATTTATTTTTGTAAAGGCATCATATTAGATAATAAATAGAGATAAAAATATTACGTGATCATTTTTATTTATGATGAAATATTACAAACACTGAAATGACAGAAAACAGTTCTAATTTTTAAAGAAACACGAACATTAAATAATAGAAATATCACAAACTAATGCCACAAAAACAAAGGAAGCCCATAAAGCAAAATAGTGTTGTATTTGATCAAAAGCAACAGATGATAGTGAGTCAAGCCATGCGATTTGTATTTAAATTATACTCACACGCCATTATACCACAGTGAAATAGTACTGGTTGGAATAAAGAAGAAAATTGCAAGAGCGATACATGTTGAGATTTCCATTGTAAAATTATCACTGACTTAGGAAACATGCAGTTTAATTTTATTGTTTTAGTTGCAATTTTGCAATGGAACTAATCTTACAGCTGAAACTACATCTGAAACAGTAATTTACTTCTTCTTGTCACTTGTAATGCTAATTGTGGTATGAAAAAATATATAAAAAGAAATTCTGTTATATCTGATAACAGTAACTCCTTTCAATTAGCATTCCCTTAAAATAACAGTAAATCATTCAAATTAAAATAAAACCATCTTTTAACTTAACACAGTATCATAGCAAATAATCTTAGAAGTAATGAACAGACAAACTAAATACAATCATTTTATGTATAATTCACTGTATGGCTTTAAATGCAGGAGAATAAATAATATATTAAATTTATTTTAAATATATTACCAAGCTTAATTACCTCTTAATGAATCTTCTCTTATAAATTAGTTTCATAATGTTTCCAAGCAACCTTAAAAAGAAAAAAAACACCATTAGATTGCATAAACGTATGATAAAAAAAAAAAAAAAAAAATCCAATTCAATAATGAATTACTTTAAAAGTAAACAAGTATACACAGGTAAAGTGTAACTTATGACCAGAACCTAGAGGCCCCGGGAACATAACACCAGCAAATGACAACTACAACTGAAAAACCTTCGGCTCGTTTAATTTTAAAACTTATTAGATAAGGAAATCGATTTATTTTCATTCATTTTGCATCGATAAGAAAAAGTCGATAACACAACGTGAAGGCTACAGTTGATAGGTTAAAACTGTTCCCTCAGTATATGTAAATATTTTGATTTAATTTAAATTTTAAGTTACTTAGAAATGAGCTCATAATTTTATCTGTTGTTTGATCTTATATTTTAAGGTGATAAGGGTGTTGTAATTAGTTATGTATTTAAAAATCAGTTGTTAAATTAATTTTCTTGCTTAATATTTGTGACTTATCATAAATATTGTGAAAAACTGTTATTATATGAGCAATGCAATGGATTTATAATTTTAAAGAATGCAGCTTATGAAGTTAGTTTCAGTGATTTGTCATCGAGTTTTGTTTTTTTAAAATGTCTTATGATAAGAGTGATGACTTCGTTTTACCAGATTCTGATTTTTATTTAAAGTTGGCTGATAAGAAAATTACTTTTGAAGGCATAAGTAAGTCTCAACTCACTAGTGTCTTTTTTGATGAAGCAAATGCCCAAGTGTTTAGTATATCTTCTGGAGATGTTACTGATGTAATAGTTAAAAGTCCTATTGAAAGCTTTTGTAATTCTTTTAAGATTATTGAAAAAGGCCGCATAGTGTCAATAAAGTTTTCATTTGATCAAACCATCCTTGCATTACAACGTACACAGACAGCCGTAGATTTTTTAACTTTTGAAGATGGAAAAGTATCAAATGAATTCACTCAGACTTTTAAAGGCTGTAATTTACTTGGCTACTTGTGGACTGGAAAGTCTGAAATCGTTCTTGTCACAAATGTCAGTGTAAAGTTATGCAAAGTAGATGTACGCTCAGGAACTCTTACCACCATTAAAACTCTTAACCTTAGTGTTATTTGGTACAATTATTATTCACCTATAAATTTGCTTTTAGTGAGTTTGACTAATGCAAATAATGTAATGCAGCTTTTACAAATCAAGCAAAATCAAATTGTGAAACTTGTGAAATTCGATATAGATGATGAATATGTTTCTAAGACCAAAAAGTTTATTGCTGATAGAGATATTGTTTTAGGTGTTGTTTACAATCAGCCAAGAATACTCTTTCTCAATGTTCATACGAATAGCTCAGAAGCAGAAGTCATTGTTTATACTATTATAAAATTATCTTCAATCAAAAGAACTCATGTGTTAAGAATAAACCAAAGTGGAAGATTTGCATTAAATATTGTTGATAATTTAATTATCGTTCATAATCAGATAACTAGAACTTCCATTGTTTTTGATATAACTAATACTGAATTTCAGGGAGCAGTTAAATTTCATAATCCAGTTTTAGAACCTAAGTCAATAAAACCTTTTCAAGAAAATGTAGCTAGTTGCTCCAAAAAAAATATAAATGAGTTGTACAATCCCAACTGGGTGATGTTTCAACCTAATATTGTCATGGATGCCAAAGCTGGATGTCTCTGGTTTATAGAAATTGATTTATTGGGGTTTTATAAATATATTGAAGATAAGAAAGAGCTCATAGCATTTCTTCTGCTCCGTTCAAATTCAAAAATGGTTATAGCTAAAACTTTAGAAACCTTACTTGAAGATGGTTTTAATAAAATGGAAGAATTGGCAGACATCTTTGACCAAATTAATTTTGTTTATAGAAGCTATCTTGAAGAAAATATGAAAAGCCAAATGGGTCTACCATCTTCTATGACCAGACCAGAAGAAGATCCAGTTGTAGAATTCAGAACTGTTGTCGATCAGTACTTTATATATTCCTATGTCCTTTGTAAACTTGCTGAGAAAGTTTTGGAAAATGTTGACAGAAAAGAATCCAAAATTTTAACAATGTCATTACTGGAGTACATCAGATCACTGACTGATTTTCAAATACCAGCACAACATTTTCTGTATGAGCTTCTTATAAATTCATTAGTTATCCAGAAAAAGTTTTATCAGCTGTACCAATTGCTTCAGTATCGTGTTGTTGCAGATTCAAAACCATTAGCTTGCCTGTTACTTTCTTTAGAAAATGTTTACAATGGTGCATCTCAGTTGGCAGTTGATATGTTAGAAAGGCTGGGCTCTGCTAAAGAAGAAATTATTGAAATTTTGTTATCTAAGCAGCAAGTTATGCCTGCTATACGTTATGCAGCTAAACATGGTGGTACAAATGACAGAAATCGCTTCACAAAATTCCTTGAAGTTGCCAAAGAAACCGGAAATGATAAGTTGCTTTATTCAGTTTCATCACATTTCAAAGATAATTGAATATAATCTTTTTTTATCAATATTTATTATAGTACTTTAAAAAAAAAAATTATCTTCTATTTTTTGGATGTTATAAATACACAATGTATTTATGTTATATTACATCTTTATTATTTGTTTTCCTTTTGGTCTTGTTTATGTATGCCTAAATATTTTTAAACTTCTTTTATTGACAGATTTTACAATCCATTATATCTAGGGCAATAAGCAGTAGTGTTAGTAAATCTACATTTACATGCAAACGTAAATAAATGAAATATCAAAATTAATAAATGGACAAAAGCTGAAAAATAAAAAAAATATACTGCTATTGTTATTGTCCAAATATACATTTGGAGGGCAAAACAGGTTTATCAAGAAAAAACAGTACTAATCTCAATTGTATCACTGGTGTTATAAACCAGTGGAGGTTTTTATTATTATTATTCATTTTGAAATCAGTTGTTTTTACTTGATTCACAATATTATCTTGAGTGACAGAATATGTTCATTCTGGTTGTAACAACACAAATGATACAACAAAAAACATAAAAATAAAAACATAATAGAATAAAAATAAAAAATAGGCTTTTTTTTAATGAACAATAAGTTTCATCCTGTAATTTGAATAAAAATAATATACCCTTTCTATCATATAAATCGCAATTTCTATAAATTCAAATATTTTTTAGTTTTGGAGCCCAATCCACATTTTATTTTACTTATTTTAATAGGATTAATTTATGAATTTCTTCATGAGAGGCAGTAGGAATTATTTATTCCATTTTTACTCAATTTATCAATAAACAAAAGATTAAATGTTTTTCTTGATAGATTTGAATACGTGTTTCAGTCTGTTTTTGTCTTTAGTTTGCCCTGTACATAAGTTTCTTTTTTATTTTTCTGTTTACTTAAATCATAATGAGTTGTTTAAAATCTGATGTTTCCTTCAGAATATTGACTCTTCAGGAAGAAGGAAAATCTTTGTATAACATCACATAAAATCACCTCGTTTTCATTACACTAAAGTTTCAAGGGTTATTAAAAGGTACAGAGATACTGAAATTCAGGACCTCCAAAAGTCACTGATCATATTGATAATCATTTTATTAAAATTCAAGAATCAGGAAGCGCATTTTCATACAGTTTTTTTTCTTTTATGTATTTTTCAATTCCCACTTGTCACAAAAAAAAACAGCAAGTGAATGTTTTGTCTATGTATTTGGTTACCTGACTGATAGACTTACTTAATGACTATCTGACTGATACACTTAACAGTACTACTCCTTCATATTATCATACCTCCTGGTTTGATAATATTAACAATAATGGAGGAACAGACCAATGAAAAAATAATAAATAAACAAATACACAAATTATTTCAACAGATCTCTCATCCAGCTCCCTCAGAGAGTATTTCTGGGTATGTCAGTTATGCATACCTTATAAGAAGTGTGTTTGTTAGGCATAGAGAAATCATTAGAGGAGGAAGTATTTTCTACAATTTAATTTTTGTTTTCTATAAACTATCTATCAATTTATATATTTGTTAAACTGTAAATTTAAATATTTTTTAGTTATTTATTATTTTCTTGCATGGTATTGAGAAGTATGAGACAAACTAGTCAAAAAAAGATTTAAAAAACTATTAGTAGAAGAAAAAAGAGGATTTTGGAAAGTTTCAAGTTGGAAAGACTCCAGTTAGTTTGAGAAACAAAGGATAAAAAAAAGTTTTACTGTGAGTTGAGAAAAATTAAAAATTGTTTCATACCAATGTCTGCAGAGATAAGTATGGTCATGCAGGTGTGGTAATTGTGGAATTAATGAAAACTTGGCACCAATATTTCCAGGAACCGTTAAATGGCAATGAGAATGTGGAGAGTATTTCATGAACATTTAGGAGAGGAAATAATGAGTAGGGTTGAGGAAATTGAACTCCCTCCCCCCCCCCCCCCCCCCTGACTTCTAAGATTTTATTGAAGTAAGTGGAACACTCAAAAATGTTGGCTCTGATAGCATTGAGGCAGAAATATTGAAGTATGGTCGATAGCATCTCTTTTTAATGTGCTGGTATGGTTATTTTACGAAACTTGATCATAACTTTATATGTAGGTTCTTATAGTAAATTTAATGAGCATTCAGATGAAAAAAAAGAAATTTCGGATCGAACAATTAGTTTCGGAACTGTAGCCAAATGAATGGTGATATAGGTGTTTTCGCAGAAAAGTGCGACCCTAGTCAAAGAGTGTTGAAATGAGGGGTGTAGATTGCATGAAATATGCGATAATTTCTGAGCTTCGCCAGGAGCAATTAGAAGGCAAACCTACTAAAAGTCTCCGAACCTGGAGGTTGAGCTAAGGTTGGGGGGGAGAAGAGAGGTCCCAATTTCGTATTTTTCGATCTTATCCCGAAAACAGTGGACTCAAGAAAAATATGCTACAAATCGGAATTAAAGCTAATTGAATTTCCTATAAAATTTATTATATACATATTTGTCGAAATTACAACGGTTTTCGAGATATATGTTATTTAAAATCGATAATTTTAGAAATAAAAAAATGTTTACCTCACTTTTTGTTAAACATTTGCTTCAAATACCAGAAACTTATATATGAAATTAAATTAAATTTAATGCTCTACAATTTTGATTATGTAATTTTTTCTGAGGAACGATCGGGGAAGGTACTAGAAATAAAAGTATTACAAAAAGTGAAGTAACATTTGCTTTTTTTTTTTTTTCCCCGAAAATCACCGATTTTCAATAACGTATATCTCGAAAACCATTAGAATTTCGACAAATTTATACATAATCAATTTTATAGGAAATGTAATCAGCTTTAATTTAGATTTGTAACATATTTTTCTAGAGTCGACCATTTTCGAGATATAGTCTAGTCAATGTCAAAAATAAAGTACGAATGTTTTTTTCGGAATCAAACGTTTCAATAATGTTTTGAATAAATTTATTCATACAGCTAGCCGTTTTTCTGATTGTAAGCTTGTAAATATCAATATATATTCTCTCAGCAATTTAGTCACCAAACAGAAAAAAAAAATGAATAAAATGGAATCATAAGGGGCAATTTATACTTATTTCGCAGTAAAGGGGTTTTAAAACGTACACACTCCCTTTTGCGATCAAATTCCTTATTAGATCCATTGTAATATATTTATAAATATTTTCTTTGTCTTTGTAGCCTTCCTTGTTTGTTGACCAAAACAGGGGCCCGAATAGACTAGAGAAAAGAGGGTATGCGGAAAATAAATAATTTTTAAAAAATAAATAAAAATAGTATTTACGAAATCAAATTTTTCCCAAAATTACTTCTTATTTAAATCAAAAGGTTTGTAATGAATTACTTCTTATGTCTAACCGTTTTCAAATGTTAAGCAGTAAAAAAAAAACACATTTTTTTCTACAATTTAGACCCCGGGACGTAAAAAAAAAATGTGGGAAGTTTCTCATACAATAAAGCTTACAATTATTTATTATTACCTTTACTTTGAGATTAGGGTTTTGAAGGAGGAGAATAGTCAAACAAGCCTATACTGTGTGTGATATGTCGAATAAATAAGAAATGAAACTACTCTTGTGAAACAATTAAATGGATTGATCAAAATGAAAAAAAAAAAAAAAAAAATTCAATTTCACAAAGAAATGGTTGTAAACATCTTGTCCTACCAGACCATTGTTGTTTGAACCTACGATAGTATTAGAAATGTTGATATTTCCTTTGATCCTATGCCGTCTAGGGATTTCGCGTCTTTTCTACCTTCTTCTTTTTACCCGAACCTAGCATAATCTTGACTGTGGATTCCTATGGCAAAACGTAAGATAGAAAAAATGAGTTTTATATCTCAGGAATACGCGCGGCAGGAAGGGAAAAAAGGAAACTGCCTATTTAAACTCATTCAATTGAAAAATTCAATAACTTTTTGTACTCATCACTTTTATATGAAATCAAAAAAAAAGAAGAAAAGTACTAAATCTTTTAGATTTGGGTATTAAAAAAGTAAATAATTTTAATGAATACAGCTCATAATATAATTATTCCTTATTAAGAATAAGTAACATTTATGCAAAAATAATATATCATATTTTTCATAATATATATATTTTTTAATGTGCAGTAATATAGCATAAGTAATTTTAATTTTTTAATTAGTAATAGGAATAGATAATACTTTATTGTTTGTGGATTCCTTTTTTTTTTTTTTTCAACTAGTTTTATATAAATTAATAATAAAATAATGTTTTTATTTATATCCTTTTCCCGTTATATATGAACAATGTTACAATTCTAGTCAATAAAATCATCATTGGGAAAGTGAAATAGAACAAAAGTTGTAGGACCTCCAAAATAATGCTTCATAGAGCGTCTTTATAGTCCAGTAAAATAAGACTCCAAAAGGCCGTTTTGAAGAAAAAAACTGCGGAACTTTTATTCTCAACGGATCTTTATGTTCTTTGAGGTGCTGAATCCGAATCTAAAGTTTGCTACCACGGCAACCATCGGCTTCATATTCAAAATCGCAAAAAAAAAACCCAAAAAACATTATTTTTGTTTTTCTATCTATAACAAGATAACGAACCTTTTTTCGAAGGAAGTTTTCAAATATTAATTGTAGCTGGAACTAGTACCTACATAATGAAAAAAAACGAAATCCGAAATCGGACCATTTTTCGCGAAGTTACGTTATCAGTGTTTATAATCGCTTATCCTCTACCATAATTCTAACGTGATTTTTCCTAATTCCTTCTTATATTTTGATGCACCCCGCATTTTTAAATATATTTACAATAAGTATGCAGTTGTTTTGGTTATATAGTTTTAATTATTGTTTACTTTTATAATTTTTCGAAATTTTCATTTCGGATCGTGTAAATTCTATTTTGAGTCCCAAAACAATCTTTCGATGGAAATCTTATTTTAGATTTGTAGTTTGAGGCTGCTATAGTCATGATAGATGTAGATGCTACCTGAAAAACAAAACAAAAACATTTGCATAGAATTTCGTATTTATGGGTTTCGGCCGATGTTGTTCGTATAATTAAAATTTTTTTTTCGCCAATATTTATATTTTATTATTCTACACTTGCCTATTAGTTGACTTTTCTTTAAAAAATACTAGAAAGTAGTTTTTTTTTTTAACCTAAAATTGTAAATATCACATATATATCCTTCTAAAATAGATACATCAAATTCTACGGAAATATGAAACAAAATTAACTTTACAGAACCAAAATCGGATGATCCGTTGAGATTTGAGGAGGAATCTAAATTTTGTTTATTTTGGCACGCTACGTGGTGGCAACATTTGGTACTACAGAGGGGACATTTAGCCTTAAGGACCTGTTGTTTAATGGATCTTTAATGGACCTTGTTTAAAGGTCTTAATGGAAGAAAAATTCCGCAACTACTAGACTGTAGATATTGTTTGCCCATTTTGCAAGAAAGGAGACAAAACTATGTTTGGAAATTACCAGGGTGTATCTCTCTTGGGGTAGACTATAAAACCATTACTCTTAAATAAAAGTTATAAGTGTGGTCAGAATTTGTACTTAGAGAGTATAAGTGTGGTTTTAAGCCAAATAGATCTACCTATAATCAATTTTTTAAATTAAAATAAAAAAACTAGATGTGCTGCGTGCCTGCACATAATTTGGATTTGGCTGTTGCCTTACTTTTTTTTTTTTTATTGAACCTAAACTTGAAGTTCATAATTTTTGTTTTGCCTTTAACAAGATTTAACAATCTCCCGTATTTTTGGTTTTTTTTTTTTTGCATCATATCTTTTTTATTTAACATGGACAATGTATTAGTAATTACAAAAAAAAAAAATGGCGTTGATATATCAGTAAACAACGGAGTTATAAGGCATAAATGTTTGGATTTGGCCATTTTTACAAAAAAATTCATAAAAAAAAACCGTATGACTTTGTATACAGGTAAGTGACCTTAAATAGGTTCAAAATGAACCTCCTTACCCGAGGTACTTTTTTGGCCAACGATCTTCCGAACACCCTGTATATATATATATCACCTTCACTGCGGTAATGAAAAAAGTGGTTTCTTTTACAGCGCGTTGTCGGTATACCGATGTAGTATACTCTGGTGCGGTATCGGTATCGGCGACCGATACATATATATATCTGCCTGTAATTTTTCAACAGACTACATGAATTCAATTTGTATCGGTCCCCGAGGAGCAGTGAAGGTGATATATATATATATATATATATATATATATTCATATATGTTCGTCACAGCCATGAATTAAGGTATATTCACATTACGCTGGCGTGACGTGTTGACACGGGCTGACGACTACGACAGGTGTCGGGATAACAGTGTGTTCACAATGTTCTGACGTGTCGTGACGAATTCATGCCAGTTTTTATTTGGTTTTCTTAAGTAGCCCAGTCAATAAAGGATTATATTGTGCGTTTTCGTGATAAAAGGTTCTTCTTCGGAAACATATTCATGGTAGTTAAAAAGAAAACATACTAAAAGTCCTGAAGATTTCGGGCCTGGGAACAGGAAGAGGGGTCATGTAACCTGTCAAAAGTTATATAAATTTTAACTTTTTTTAGTAAAACAAACATACTAAAAGTCCTTCAAATTTGCCAAGCGTATATCTTGGAAACAGTACTGAACATGAAAAATATATATAGAATAAAGGATGTAGAAAATTTAATAAATTTGATTTAGTAAATAGTGATGTTTTGCATACGATGCACCGTTTTCGAGGTATAAGCGCAAAACCAAAAAAAAAGAAAGAGACCTTCCGCGCTCCGCGCCCCTCCCCCTTCCTGTTCCCAGGCCCTAAAACTCCAGGACTTTTAGTATGTTCACTTTCTAATTACCTTGAACATGTTTTCGAAGAAAAACCTTGGATTATAGACAATGCACTCTATTATCCTTTATTGACTGATCCCATTGAACATGTCAAAGTCGTCATATTTTGCCAAAACATACACATTTAGAGTACTGTCACCGGTATTTCATATATATGATCTAATAGTAAATTTAATCAGCTTTCAGATGAGAACAAATGAATTTTAGATCGGACTAACAGTTTCAGAGTTGTAGCCAGAAACGTACCGAAAAATGTGTTTTTCTGGGGAGTGCTGATCACCGCAATTAAGCCAACCTTTGGACGCTTGTGTTGCCCAAACCACTGAACCGATTTTAATGTAATACAATTAAGTTAATTCAGTTTAATGTGTCGTTTAAAAATATTGTAACCAACTGTTGCTGCCATTGATTAAAGAAATTTATGCTATGACAATTCTAAAGAATCACTTAATTAATGAACGTGCTTTTAAAGTGTTTGAAATATTGTTAAAAAAAATAAAACAGACAAGTTTGCAGTAAATTAGTAAATAAATGTAATTATTACATGATATTTCTAGGATTCCTCCTATTTCCTCCCACGCTTTGTTGCGTACGTTTTTATTTCTGTACTCCTTCTCAAAAGGGTCAAAAAGAACTGGATATCGCTTCACATGTTCGAAGAGCTTCTCCTTAATATTCATTGCTGACGGTCTGATGCCTGCTGACGAGATATGGGAATTTATATTTGGTGCTGACGCATCAGGGGGCGAGTAGCGACACAACACAATACATCAGAGTAGTGTGAACAGTTCTATTTTAAATAGGGTTTATATTTTTTTGTAACACGTCAGCTTGCGTGTCAACACGTCACCTCAGCGTAGTGCAAATGCAGCTTATCTTTTTCAGGTTTGTAGAATGTTTCTGTTATTAGTTTAATTTACTTTCTATCAGTATTCAAACAGTCTACTCGTACCACTCATCTCAACCTGATTTAGTTCGTTCATAAATCAATTTATCCATCATCATAAATATATTACTTTTTTGAATTTTTTCTCGTTTGGGCGAATTTAGAGGTTTCGATTGTTGTTGTGACTGCTAATGCAAGTAATGGAATTAAAGTGAAGATGGTATTTAGCTATGAAGGAAAGTTATCGCGAAGGCCATTTAGGGCAGGTGCAGGACAGGAATATTAGCGAGAGGTGCCCTGGATGCGAGCTGAGCAACAACTAATTCGCAACTTATCCCATTTCCAAGTTGTGTGAGCCACCTCCCCTGGCACCATCAATCCTCCAATTAGAACACTCGCCTCTCATGACGGCCCTTGCACTTGCAAGTCCCCTTTCTTCTTAATTAATGTCTTTAAAACGCCTCGGAAGGGGTTTCCAACGCTCATGTGCATCCAACATATCTAACTTAGCCGGTTAATGGAAAGCCTGACGATATCTCACCCCTTTCAATACAAAGAAAAAGTTTCTTTGTCCCCTCTCTGACTCTGTTTTATTGATCGAATTGAATTGATTCAATCATCTCATGTACAAAACTTTCTATTTTCTAGTATTTTTGTTTCTTACCAAATATGTAGTCATTATTTTCACAGCCTTGTAAAAATTATGAACCGTCACGAAAACATCTTTTGAAAATTCAAAAATATTTTATTTAAGAATTCTTTCTACTAAATATATAACCTTTTATGAAATGATTAAATAGAAAACAAGCAGGATAGTAAAAACCGGTTCGAAAATTTATAAACAGAATTTTGATTCTTTAAATGGTAATTAATAATATTTTTCGTTACTATAAAGTAATGAGAACTACCTTGACTTTCTATGATTTCAGACTGTTTCCTCTGGGAACAATGTTTACTCAGTTTATTTTAGTGCTAACTGGTAAATTCCTCCAAGCTATAGTCCAGTAAAATAAGGGGTTGCCGAAGAAAAAACTGCAGAAATTTTATTCTCAACGGATCTTTATGTTTTTTGGGATGCTGAATCCGAATCTGAGGTTTGCTACCACAACATACTTCGGCTTCATACCCAAAATCGCAAAAAAACTATATGAAGTTTAATAATGTCCCTTAAAAGAACGCTAAAAAACTCATACTGTTGTAAAATCCACGTTTTTTTTTGCCACATTTTTCACTATATCTCTGAACGTATTCGTGCGACTCAAAATTTATTTTTTTTATCTAAATGCTGGTCAAATTTACTATTAAACTCTATATCTGAAGTTTTAATCGGGACTCTTGAAATACATATGCCAGAACGCTAAAGATCCCGTACTTTTACGAAATCCACATTTTTTTGGCACTTTGTTCGCTATAACTCAAAAACTATTTGCCCGATCCAAAATTTGATTTTTCCATCTCAAAGCTGGTTAAATTTACTATTAGATCATATGTATTTAATTTATATTAAACACCATGTAACATCCACGCCAGCCCAGTGAACATATCATAATTTTCATATTTTGCCAAAATATAAACATTTAGCATGCTAGCGTAAAAAGTTAGGATACTCAATTTAATATTTTTAAATCACCCTGGTATGTCAATAACAAAGCTTTACACACAGACTTACACATACCCATGGTACAAGATCACATCCAGACTTTATATAAAAGACTTCACGACAAACTTCACGGACATATCAATAATTTAATACAAAGTATGGCCTCCATAAGCTTGCCAGATAATACCCAATTGAGACTAAAAAGGAGTTGGTTGAGGGATCTACTCCGTTAAAACTGATTAAATATCATGTTCATGTTAGGAGTAAGTACCGCTGGGTGCTGTCCTCCCTCATGCCTGACATGCCAATTATCTTGTATACAACAATTTATCACATCTGCTTGTTGTCACATGTTAAGTGACAGGTGTGGATTAAACAAATAAAGAGAAAGAAAAATATTTTTAAATTTTTTAAATTTTATTTATTGAAAGTGAAAAATGAACAAATATTATATCTTTGAACAAATGACCGATCATGCTTCCAAAATATATATTAAAAAATATTAGGTTATATTTCTTTTTTCGCAGTTATAATCTTAAAAGTGACGATTTCCATTAGTTTAAACTACAATTGATCTCAATTGATTCAATTTTTTTGACCTCTCCAATTACATGATGAGCTTATCAGATATGTAGAATATGTGGTATAAGATATATGTACATGTCGAAGTATCGTCCTTTCCATTGGAACTTATTTAAAATTGAATTGAAAATTCACATTTTCAGTTATCGGCGATTAAGTAAAACTTAATAATTTGCATTAAATAATATTTTTAAAAATCAGATGATATGCGAAAGACACTTTTTGATTGCATTTCAATGTGAAAACAAAACAATTTGTGATTTAGCTGACAAAAAAAAAATTGAAAAAGCTCTGGCATGAAGTTTTCTCATCAAACTTTTTCTCCCTGTTGTATTACTAACTACCATCTGACATCAAATACGTTCCCCTATCATTTCAAAATCTGTTACATCATTTGTAAAATCACTCAATAAAGGAGAGGATCTATAACTTCATTAAAAAGAAAGCAAGAATACATAACAATCTTCATTAGCTAAATATAGTATAAAGCTCATTCAATAAATATAAATTTAATAGAGTTTATAAATAATTAAATATTTAAATATCTATTCTAATTAGGGAGTTAGTTATAAATAAATATCTAAGGGGTTATGAATATATTCAAATCCTAAATGGATGAATATGTGGATATTATGTTAACATCAAGAGCTCATAAATCATTTGGTGTATCTTCTTTTAGATTTATCGTTGTTAAACCACGAAAAAAACAAAAACAAAAAAAAATCAGTTATAATTATTTACTGGCTGTTTCAGAAAAGATTTCATTCATTTTCCTGATCAGCTTGGTTATTCATTTTCTTAAACTACCTTTTCTTTTCAACATCATAGATATTTTCTATAGCATCTTTTGGCGATTATGGTTTTATTACTCAATCTAGCAATCATTTCAGAAATCTGCTTTCCAATTTCGATTTCAGGAATCCTATGATCCCCAAATAGCGAAATTCTAAGAGAATCGATCACTAAGCGTTATCGTTGGCTTCTTTGGAGTTTTCAAAATTTGATTCTAAGTTAGTATTAAGATTCCCAAAACTACTTTGAATACCTTCAGATCTCAAAACGAAAGGGTCTTTGGTTTCTCGAGTTAACGATCTCATAACTAAATATTCGTTGTGCTATAAATAAGTAGACAAGTTGAAGAAATTGACAACATACAGCGTCACAAGAATTTTGTTTCAATAACTGTATTTAAACAAGAATGAACGTAGTCTACGGTTATTAATTAATCTGTTGAAATATTAATAATTTCGGAACAATAAAATACAAATATTGTTGACATGGATATGTATGATGGTCTGTGGGTCTATAGTTTTCTTGTGTAACTTTTCTTTTTAACTTAAAAATGTGTAACGTTATTTTACACACACTCAAAAAAGTAATATTTTGGCAGGCTCTAGCTCTGTTGGTGCTGCTCTGATCGAAGATTTGACGACAGCTTCCTTGTCAGAAATATCGAGAAAGTTTGTTGTTATGAGACATTTGTCGCTAGAAACTACCGCTTAGGAGCTATATTGCTTTGAATGAAAAAAAAAATCACGTTTAAACCTTTTAGAGGAACTGATCAATTCAATAAAATAGGAAATAAAGATATAATTTATACATATAAAAAATAAGTTACAAAACTTAAACTACAGCGTTTTTATATTCTGATCACTTGAAGTGGATATTGTATTTAGGTGAGTTTATACCTTCTCCTGTTTTTCGGTTCCATCCATAGCTTATACCGTTTTCTGACACGGGTGGTGAACGAAGTGGGTTGGATTGTGACTCTGTGCCTTGAGGAGCGAAACAGCTGTCTAAATGGGACCCGCCTGGTGACATGTTTGTGTACAGTATTTCTCACTTGGTATTCGTGGAGACTGTAAGAGTTAGAAAGGTTTTACTTTTCAGTAACTACCTTATAATTTATAGGTTCATGATTTTTTGAAAAAAAAAACTTTAGAAAAGTTAAACTTTAGTTTCAATGTAACCTTAATATATATAAATTACGTATCACGTTCTTGGGCCACGCTGACACCTAAACTACTGAACCGATTTTAATCAAATTTGCATACCGTGTGCAGTTTGATCCAACAAGAAAGATAGGATAGCTTATATCTTAATTTATAGTCGCAATATTATTTGTATATTATCTGCAAGTCACAATTATCTGTTAGCACTATACGATTCTATCATATGGCGGTATAAGGTTATAATAATAATAACCACTTTATTTGTTAAAGAAAAAGATCTTGTACAAATATTTCAAAATATAAATAATTTAGTACATACTTCTTATGAGTAGCTGAGCGCACATCTTAGTAAAGTTTGCATTGTGAATAAAATAAAATATTACTCCTACTATATTTTGTACATACTGCACATTATTAGATCCTGGTATAAATGCATAATTTTACATAATTAAAAATTAATAATTAGTTTACTTATATACATGAACAAAGATTAAATAAATAGAAATACTGATATATCATATCCATAAAGCAAATAATACTTAAATAATAACATCAGAGCAAGTAACTAGTTAATTAGTAATTTCGGGAACAGTGTATATCTTAGCGACTGATAATAAAAATAAGTAAATATAATTTTCTTTTTCAATACTGTCTATATAGAGAATGTTCTCTATATTTGCATAAGGAGGTGAATCAGTTATATATTGCTGCAGATATCTCTTCATATATACAGTGGATGACGGGCACAGGAGAAGAAGATGACGTAGGCTATTAGATATATGTTGCTTACAGGCACTGCAGATTTCTTCATCTTGAATAGTGTAGGATGTATTTTTTAAATATATATTTACAGCGTGTGGGTTTAAAATTCTTAAACGGCTGACAACTCGTGTTTTGTGGATGCAGGTATTAAAAGTTAGATACTCTTCTGGAGAAAAATCCAGACGGCTGATAGTTCTGTAGACGGGGTTAGTATTTGAATTTAGAGCTCTATTAATGTCCAGAGACAGGAAATGATTTTCTATTTTTTCTATGATATTCTTATTGTGGTATTGCAGTTCTGATCTGTAGATATCGTTAAGTTCATTGAGGGTGTGAGTTGATGTGGCTATATGATAAACTTGTACGACCCAGTTAAAATCGATGTCAACTTCTTGCATTCTTCTTAGTCTATTGAAGCACATTCGTGGATACCTGTTCTCTGGCAGCGTTGAGAGTCTTGTCCAAAAGTTAATTACTTTTTTCATGACCATCATTTTCAGAGGGCGTCGAGGAAAAGATTTTAAAGAAATTTAAACTGGATGACTTCGAGTACTTCTAAATACCTGAGGCTCCATATGTCAGCAGCGTACAGCAATGTAGTCGAAACCATTGAATCGAACAATATCATTTTAGTTTTCCAGGATCACTCTTCCCTTTTCTAAGGATTTCTGAAACCCTGCCACTCGCCACGGTACCCTTTGAATAAAATGTTTTGTTGCTTTATGGAATTTTCCAGAGGATGAGAATGGTACCCCTAAATAAGTATAGTTCTTGGTATATTCCAGTCGAGAATTCTGCCAATAGAGAGGTTTCAGAGTCTTGATTTTGGGAGACTTATGGAATACAACTACTTTGGTTTTTTCTGGATTTAGGTGTTAGGTCGTTGATTCCGCAGTATTCTTCAAGTATCCTCAATTTCTTTTGTGTGCCTTGCCATGTAGTGTCAAGAAGAACAATGTCATCTGCAAGCAACAGCATTATTACTTCATGGTTTTGGTCTATGGAGATACCTTTAGCCTCTTTGTCTTTGAAGTAAGCGACAATATCAGAAATAAATAATATGAAGAGCGCACGACTCAGACATTCTCCCTCTAATAAGCCAGATGTAACTTTTATTTCTCCAGATAAGGCCATTGCTATTTTAATCTGCATTGCCGCTTCATCGTAAAGCACTTTCAACAACCTGATAAATTTTCCGCTAACGCTAATATTGAACAGTTTCTTCCATAGAAGGTTATGGCTTATAGAGTCAAAGGCTTTTTTGAAGTCTATAAATATTCCGTACACATAGCTACCTTTCTTCCTCAGGTTAATGTTAATTTTTGAACTCAGTGTGAAAATATTATCCACGCAACCTCTGCCAGTTCTAAACCCTGCTTGCTCCTCTAGTATCATATTTTCTGATTCGGCCCAAAACAAGATTCTATTAGTTAATATGCTTGTGAATAATTTAGTGATTGAATTTACTAATGAAATTCCTCTGTAGTTATCGGGATTTTTCCTGTCCCCTTTCTTAAAAAATAAGCGCAATATAGAAGTTGCCCAACTTTTGGGTGGTTTCTCATTTCGTAGGACATTATTAAACATATGTAGAAGATAATGTTCCCATTCCGGTGTAAGAATCTTAAAAACTTCGTTCTTTAATTTGTCTATCCCAAGGGATTTAATTTAGTATAAGGTTATACTATTATATAAAAGGACAAGCCATTTTTCGTTTGTGATCACTAACCGCCAAAAACTACTGAACCAATCTTTACCAAATTTTGACTACATCATCTTTATAGGATGGTTTAGCAATAGTAAAACCTAATGATTTTCAACTAATTCTTTATTGAAAATTAATAATAAGTGGATAACAGTGAAGTTCAAAAATGGTGGCAATTGCCATCTACAAGGATATAAGGTACTATTACATAGAGCTGGGCATTGATAATAAAATTTACTTTTTTTCAATTAAATTGTTATTAAAACAGCTATATGGAGTGAAATATACCAAATTGTAACTAGATCATTTTCATAGTTCTAGATTTAGCAACAATAAAAATTTAAATGTACAATGTTGAGTATTAGAAACGGGTTTTGCCACACTATCACATACTTTTATGGTTAGAAATTAAAAAACAACCAGATCAAATCAATAACATTATTTCTGTCGAATGAAAATTATTACAAATCAAAATGCCGATCCTCAGCTGTTTAATATTGTGTGTAAAAATATGAATTTTGAACCTTTAGTTGTAAGCACTGATAATGCAGTCCATTATATGCAACAGGTATCTTGTGATATGTATCCAGTATTTTTCCTACAGAAGCCAATCCTTTATAAGCTCGTGGACAGACAAGATCATTAGTCCAGTCAATAAACACATTGTAGAGTGCATGAAATATGCAATAATGTTCGACTTCATAGCTTCATTAGGAGTAGTTAGAAGGTAAACATACTAAATGTCCCCGCTCCTGGGGGGTTGAGGAGGTTTTTAATTAGATATAATAACATTAAATTAAAATTTCTCTTTAAATTATATATTTGTCAAAATTCCAACGGTTTTCGAGATGTACGTTATTGTAATTGAAAATCGGCAATTTTCGGGAAAAAACAATTGTTACCTCACTTTTTGTCACACTTTTGCTATTAGTACCTTTCATGATCGTTTCTCAGAAAAAATGACACAATCAGAATTGTAGAGTATTAAATTTACTTTAACTTTATGTATACTTTAATTTCTGGCTTTTTAAGCAAAATTTTAACAAAAAGTGACGTAAACTTTTTTTTTATTTCTAAAATTATCGATTTGTAATTACGTATATATCGAAAACCGTTGGAGTTTCGACAAATATATAATTTAAAGAGAAATTTTAATTTAATGTTATTATATCTAATTAAAAACCTAAAAAAAAAAATAGATGTTTCCTACAGAAGCCAGTTTTGCTCTTTAAAACTGATGTGCTTCACTAAAAATAAAAAAAGCACATTGTTTAAAAATCTCGTATCTATATTTTACATGTTCTTTTTTTGTTTTTTTTACTTTCTATGATTTAAATCACAGGGGTCAACCGTGGTGTAGTGGTTAGCATAGCAACCTACTAAACCCAAGATCGCGGGTTCGCAGCCCGGCAGATGACCTTAGGATTTTTTAAAGGGAGTAAAAAATCCTTAACTATGCCGTCCTTCGGAAGGGACGTAAAATGGGGGGTCCCGAGCCTGTGCGATGTCAGGTATTCATTAAAGATCCCTATCTTAATTATACCTTGATAGGCAAAATTTAGGACTTCCACCGTAGCATCGTCCGATTAGCCATAGCAGCATAAAGTGACGTTAAACGGAATAAACAAACAAGTTTCTTAATAGTCTCTGTCCATTTGGATTACCAACTCATTTATTAAAATTGAAAATTGGATG
The DNA here is from genome assembly GCA_003667255.2 of Euschistus heros. Lineage (NCBI taxonomy): Eukaryota > Metazoa > Arthropoda > Insecta > Hemiptera > Pentatomidae > Euschistus > Euschistus heros. The sequence continues at coordinate 1,040,207 of RCWM02000360.1, forward strand.
TCCAATTATGCTTAATGTTATCTTCAAACACCTAATCAATTTAAGTTTAACCAAGTTAATAATAATAAATGCTATGCGTGAAAATATCATTAAAAATATAATTTTCAATTGTTCACTTTAATACAAGATTTTTATCGATAAATAAAAAATCAATTATTAGTTAAAATTATCTAAGATCTTTACTTATGAGACAGGGGGAAGCCTCGACGGGGGATGATGAAGTTATATATAAAAGGACAAGCCATTTCCGTTCGTGATCACTAACCGCGAAAAATATAGAACTATTCTGTACCAAATATAACTACATCATCTTCATAGATCAAGGAAGGTTTAGGAATAATAAAATTTACATATTTTCTATTAAATTGCGGTTTAAAAAGCGATAAATAAATGGTTTGCATTAAAGCGAGCGCCATTCAAGAGAGGTTACAATGATCCGGCGTTAAATATAGCTAGAAATTGGTAATAAAACTACTTAATTAAATTAAATTGTTATCCAAAAAGCTATAAATATGTGGCAAGCGACAATAGCGTTTTAGTAAAACTAATGAACCCATCTGAACCAAATTTTAACTACATCATCTTCATAGTTCTTGAAAGATTTACAATTAGAAAATTTACTATAATAATAATTTATTCTATTATATAAAAGGACAAGCCATTTTTCGTTTGTAATCACTAACCGCAAATACTACTGAACCAATCTGTACTAAACATTAACTACATTATCTTTATAGTTCCAAGAAGGCTTAGCAATATTAAAATCTACTGATTTATAATTTATTTTTTATTAAAAAAACATAATATATGGAGACGGTGAAGATTGAAAATTGACCGATAGGTGGCGAGTGCCATTCTACACGAGAGGTTACAAAAGAGCTTGAAATCGATGATAAAATTTACTTATTAAACTATCAAGAAAATTATTAAAAAAGATTTAAATATGGTGTGCGATTTGTGGATTCCAGTGAAACTTGAAAATTGACCGATTGTGGATAGCGCCATCCCACAATAGAGTTTAGAATGGTAAACTGAACCTATCTGTACCGACATCTAAATAAATAATTTTTATAATTCTAGGAAGGTATTGCAATAGTGAAATATACAATAACTAAAATTTAAATGTACAATGTTGAGAGGCAGGACCGAGGTTTGCCACACTGTCATATACTTTTATAGTTCGAAATCAACATCCAACCAGATGAAATCAATAAAGTTATTTCTGCCAAATACAAATTATTGCTAAATCAAAATGTCGATCCTTTGCTTTTTTATATTGTGTGTAAAAATATGATCCACGGGCCTTTTGTCGTAAGCACTGATAATGCACTTTATTTTCCGCAAGAGTTTCTCAATAGTCTTTATCCATCTTGATTACCAATTCATACATTAAAATAAAAAAAATTATGTCTAATGGTGCTTTTACGTAATCTTCAACCACCTAACCAGGGCAATTATAACTAGATTAATAATTACTGCTATGCGTGAAAAAAATAATTGAAGAAATAATGCTCTACCACATGCTAAAATACAAGAATCTTATCGATAAACTATAATAAAATTTTAATTTTTAGTTGAAATTATCTTTACTTATGAAGGTGGGCGAAGCCGCGACGGGGATGCTAGTCTACGATATAAAATTGTTGATGGAACCAATATGGAGTCGAACCTAGAGCGATTAGGACTCTCTATTATTTCTTGAATTAAAAAGCATGTCATACAATTCTTCAAGATTTAGTTTGTTTATTTCGTTTAACGTCACTTTATGCTGCTACGGCTAATCGGACGATGCTACGGTGTGAGTCCTAAATTTTGCCTATCCAGGTATAATTAGGATAGGGATCTTTAACGAGTACCTGACATCGCACAGGATCGGGACACCCATTTTCCGTCCCTTCCGAAGGACGGCATAGCTAAGGATTTTTTACTCCCTTTAAAAAATCCTAAGGTCATCTGCCGGGCTGAGAACCCGCGATCTTGGGTTTAGTAGGTTGCTATGCTAACCACTACACAACAGGTGACCCCTGTGAACATGTAAAATATAGAAATGAGTTTTTTAAACAATGTGCTTTTTTTATTTTTAGTGAAGTACATCAGTTTTAAAGAGCAAAACTGGCTTCTGTAGGAAACATCTATTTTTTTTTTTTAGGTTTTTAATTAGATATAATAACATTAAATTAAAATTTCTCTTTAAATTACATATTTGTCGAAACTCCAACGGTTTTCGATATATACGTTATTACAAATCGATAATTTTAGAAAAAAAAAAAAAGTTTACCTCACTTTTTGTTAAAATTTTGCTTAAAAAGCCAGAAATTAAAGTATACATAAAGTTAAAGTAAATTTAATACTCTACAATTCTGATTATGTCATTTTTTCTGAGAAACGATCATGGAAGGTACTAAAAGCAAAAGTGTGACAAAAAGTGAGGTAACATTTGTTTTTTCCCGAAAATCACCGATTTTCAATAACGTATATCTCGAAAACCGTAGGAATTTTGACAAATTTGTATATAACAAATTTTATAGTGAATTTAATTAGCTTTTATGTTTATTTGAAACATATTTTTCTAGAGACAACCGTTTTCGAGATATAACTGAAAAACCAAAAACAAATAAAATAAACTTCTCCCCTTCCCCCACCGTTAGCTCACCTCCCAGGAGCGGGGACATTTAGTATGTTTACCTTCTAACTACTCCTAATGAAGCTATGAAGTCGAACATTATTGCATATTTCATTCACTCTACAATGTGTTTATTGACTGGACTAATGATCTTGTCTGTCCACGAGCCTATAAAGGACTGGCTTCTGTAGGAAAAATACTGGATACATATCACAAGATACCTGAGACCTCGTCAAATACGAGACATTATGAACAAGGAGTAATTTCCCAATCTGAATTGTTTGAAGATAGTCATGATTTTGGATTTTAGATTCCGTTGAACCAGATAATTAATAGATAGAATAATAAAAAATTGAATTTCTCTGCTACTTTTGAATAAAATTTTGGGAAACTAGAAAGTAGAAGCTTATACAGCAATTAATTTAATCCATGTTCGGTCTATAGTAACCACACACCAAGGTTCAAAGTACGTAAGGCTGATCTCACTCACAGTGGGGCGACTATAGTGAAAAAAAAACAAAAAAACGCGAGGATAGAAAGGGAATGTTCAAAGTTAGCTATTAAACGAAAATCCAGCGCCACCTTCATATTCTCAGTCTGTTTATAGGCAATTTTGTTGCTTGTCTCGTCGCTAGTCGCATCGCTATGCTTGCCGTGTTGTGTAGAACCTTTGGAAAAAATCGAGAAATATCCGCAACATGCACAAATTTTTTAAAAGCACATCCAGCTGCTTACATGAGGTGCAAAACTCTGAAGGATCTGAAATCTGAGAAGTAAGGTTAACTACAAAACCCATCAGAATATAGAATACTTAAATAATGTGGAATTATAGATTGTAAAAGACTTTCGGCAATCCCATAGTAGTAACCAACAGCAATAGCTGAAACCTGATTTTTTATTTTCACTTCATCAGCAATCAGGAATGAGGAACATATTAACTAGGTTGAATTTGCCCAATTTTTTATTGTTGTTAATATAGCCACGACCTCATAACAACCTCATCTCTCCCTTTTTCTGACTACAGCAATAATTTTCAATTGTAATTCAAGTCTTATGTCGTCTATATATTCCTTAGACCACTAACTTTTGGCTTCCTGTCCATCCTGTAGAAGCAAAAGGACTCAACGTAAAACTGAACTGGGCATATACTTACACTTGAAACGAACTGATATTGATTCGATGAATAGAATGCAATTAACACTTCTGTATTATTAAATCTTCACCAAAGTACAATCCCTTACAATACCCTTAACTCCTGACATACGATCCACAGACATCACACTATATAAAAAAACAACCTATATAATATATTTTATATATATCTTCTATATAAACATTGTTCAGCTCTATATGTTATTTAACAGATTGGGAGTTTTAAGGAAATTAAACATGGAGATATATATTTGATTCGTCATTATTTAATAAAACGGTAGTTGCAAGTGGTTCCCAGTCTTCTTTGGAAACTCGTGCGCCTTTTCGTGCAACCTTCGTGTTTTTAGGGTCTTAAATCAAAATGTATTTATTTTTAATATGGATTGGAGAGAAGAAATAGCGCATTCCTTGCGAAGATGTGGCTTGCTCCTTTTAACAGCTACTTTACGGTGACCACATACTGTCTTGCCGGCGCGCATTCTAACGGTCGCATTTCAAAATTAGAACTCAATTTCGTAATTTAGGCTGCAGCTACGCCAGCAACGTATAAGATTTTTCTCTATAGTGGTGTTTTTTATACTGCGGCTTATAAGTGTGTGTGAACAGTATGGGGCATGCATCATGGTGCATGGAACCAATGCACCTTGTTGAATGCGCAGTCAGATATATTGTTGCATGGGGCATTGCACGAAGAAAGAGAACATCTCAACGAACCTTAACTTTATCCACTGATTGGAAGCCGTTTTAAATTAGAACTAATATAAAAAATCACACTTCCTGGAACCAATTTGATCATATGCGTCACAAATATACTGCCAAACTGACACATATACAGAAGCTAAAAACGTTTTAGATAACTACTTAAAACAATCGTGATCAATAGATAGGATGTAGGCAGGTTTGAGCTGAGTTGCTTATGTTGAGAGAAAGATCACATTCATTGAGCATTCTAACAATTTCTTTGAGATGATGTTCGTGTTCTTCCTGAGTTTTCGAAGCTACTAAGAAATCGTCCATTTATGGAAAAACGAATTCTAGTCTTGCAACATGTTATCCACGGAACGCTGGAAGGTCTTGGCTGTGTTTTTTTGACCGAATGACATCCTGATAAATTCAAATAGGCCGATAGGTGTAGTGACAGCCGTATTTTCAATGTCTTTCTCAGCAACGATGATATGGTGGTTTTTAAGAGATAGAAGTTCGATAGAAAATGTATTTTTAGAATTTGTTAATACTAATGTCTCAAACTTCTACTTTCAAGAGATAGAAAAGTTATTAACTCTTTGGCAGAGAAATATAGATATTGAGAAAATCGCAGAACATTTTGGTTATTAAAAAAGTGTTTTAGACGTTAATTTTTACATTTAAAAGCCATAAATCTTCATTAATGTCCGGAAAACTCAATTTTATATTGTAAGTTAACTTTTTCAATGAAAGACAGTGTTAGGTTACTATTGTTGTTACAATTTCTCTAAAACTTTTTATAAATTAGATGAAACATGTTTATTAAATAGAATATAAATCTTAAACAACTATAATATTCCAAAAAAAAAAATAAATAAATAAATAAAATAAAAAGCAAAATCAAAATGATTTTGATAGTCCAGAACGATGTATACATACGTTACGAAATCAATGATTCTGACTTGTACATCTTTGTGGGGCAGTGACATAAATACCGCTACTGATTTATTCTACTTTGAATTGATTTTATCGGTACTGATTGTTTTCACTTAATGAACGGCAGTAGACGGAAAATCTAGTTCTTAATATATTTCATTCTGTTGAACATACAGGTGATTGCTTTCTGTTAGCTACTTTATCATCGTATCTAACAGTCCTTTCGAAGAAAACAGTTATTGGGTCTCGGGAAATTAAAGTGATGTCCTTAAGCCTAAATGCTCTGGTGACAACTTACCCAAAATATACATCATGCTGAGGGATCGCGACCAGCCTGCAACATGTAATCATTCCGAAGCTTATAGGTAACCTCAAGCCATTTTGGGTTCAGGTGTGTTACTAATAGCAATAATATTTTGATTTCATTAGTCAATTTATTTTGAAATAATTTTGAAAAAAAAAAAAAATTAAACCAAATATTTATTCACTAGAATTGGTTTATTATATAAAACATTGTTGAGTTACAGGATAAAAAATAGTTTCTATATATATAGTTAGCATCCATTTTGTTCTACCAAATTATAACCAGATAAAATACTGGTTGAGGTTTATTTTTATCCATATGATTAAGTCGATTCCAATTTGATAACGAAATTATACCCTTTTTTAAAAATATATTTGAGGTCTTATCGTTTGATTGTTTATAAAGGGAAATGAAAATAACAAAATATAAATGTATAAAACACTAAATCCATGTAAACAGTGAATTTGTTAACTTGCGTTACACTTTAACTCATTAGGGAAAAGAAAATAAGAAAACATTAATGTATAAAACACTAAATATATGTTAAAACTCATTTTGTTAAATTATCTTTCACCTTTCATTTGAGAAGAAAAAATATCACTATGACACACTAAACAATAGAATCTATGTTGAAACTGTAGAAATGGATGTGAACACGTGAGGTAATAGGAAAGAGCTATAGATAAATGTGAAACTTCGGAATCAAACTCGCAGAGTTTGTGGGTCGGGCTAATTTGATGGATCAGTGCTTCGATGTTGACACCAAGATTTTTAATCATACTGATATCGGATTGATGTTTTAGTACAAATATATTTTATGTACGGGGCATTGAAATGTTTTTCGTTGAAAGACAGACAACTTATAAGAGTAAGAGTATATCCAATCGTATATTCAATGCAATCTAATATCCACGTATTCCTATATCGCTGATCATAATAATAATTTCGTAAAAATTCTTGGCCTATCAGGAGAACCGATTTAATTAGGCTTAAGCAAATATCAGAAAGCAACCCCTTCATCAGGATGAAGATAACTACAGATTGCCACACCGAAGAGGAGGTGGATCCAATAAATCGTGAATCTAATTCTGGAGTATTCGCTGACAGTATCATCCAATCCCGGACCTCTCTCATATGGGAATTGGCGATGAAAGGAGGAGTTAAAGGTGTAAAGGTGGGTCACGGGGTACAAGTGGCTAATTAAGAACATCCTATTGGTCTCATTGGTGGACCTCTATCCCGGATCCCGTCCAATCAGCTTCGGTGTTATATTACATTTATGAAGTCATTTACTAATATACTCTTTTTTTCCACTAATATTCTTCTTAACTTAGAACTAATCGTAGCACAAGGCATATTTATATAATTGAGTGATTCACTGAAAATAAATAAATAAATAAAAATCCTTATACATTCAGGAGGTAAGTTTCTACATTTTTAAATTGTTTTTTTTTAAACCTTTATGTCCTTTCAGGTTCAAACTCAACAACAAAAATAACAAACGATGATCTTTCCCTGAATCAATATTTTGCTGTTTCAAACAGCTCCATTCTCATGCGACATGTCCCTGAACACGTTTTATTTTTAGTTGAAGACGTATGCATAAGTGAGGGTTCGATATTTCTGTAGTATTGCTTATAGTTTTTGAAGAAAGGTTTTTCTAAAAAAATTCTAACCTAAGGGCAATTAGGTTTTTGGTTCAGATCTATTAATTTTATTCTTGCAGGCTCTTAAAATTTTGTGATTTCTCTCTCAGTTTCTTTCTGGCGTGTCACAAATATTTTTTTTTCGTAATCTACCGGCATTTTTTCAAAGTTATAGTAGCCCCCTTTTTAAGTCCTAAGTTATTGCCACAATATTGGTACATCTAAGAGCTGCTCAATTTCCCTATTTTTGTCTCTTCCTATAATGTCTATTGGTAGAACTTTGCAAGGGCATTTGATTTCCAAATCCTTTGGTTAATCTCGCTCTCCTGCGTCTTAACCCACCACTCGCCCCTATATGTTAACTAGTGGTAACTAAATTAAATATTGATATTTTGTAAATATTAGTTTCCCCAAAAAATTCTCGGGATTTTAGGATATCACTAAAGGAAAAAGGCATTTGCTATCAGCCCTTTTCTGGGTTTGATCTCCGTCTTCAGATGATTTCCTTCAGTTATTGAGACTCACTTCAGTTATTTAAACCTTTGAGTGCCTGGATTTGTGTCCATCAATTTACACTTGCTTGTGTCCTTAACATTCTAATATATTCCGTTTTACTTTTTTTTAATTGCTCAATGCCAATTTTTCACATGTTTTCCCTCCTTCTAACGCTTCTGAGAAATCTGGAATGTTCGTGCTACATCTTCTGCGTTCGTTTGTATGTTGGATAGGTCTGTCCTCGAGATTTCCTCAGGGATTAGTACATATTTTTCCAATTGCATTTCCGGGGGCCAGATTGAATATTATAGGAAATTAGGGTTACCTTGTTTGAAGCCACCTGTCCTTGCAAAGGCATTTTGTAGTTTTTCATCAATCCCTACTTGAAACTTAGTTTTCTTCTACGATTTTATATTTAACCAGGTCTATTTTAGTGAAGCTTCTCCGTTCCACACAAATATGCACACATGCAAAAATGCACACAAAAACGAATGTAAATATGTATTCTCACAAAAAAATAAACACAATTTTCATTACAAAAAACAAAAAAGTGATAAAAAAAATTACTTCCCTACATATTTCGCAATTTAGAACTATAGTAATATTAATACTATTCAGGCGATGTAGGAAAAAGAAATTTTATTATAAATTAAGAATAGAAATATTTTTCTTGACCTAATCTATTTCCATTGGTTTCACAACAAAAAAGATGGGTTGATGCATAACATATCTGACTTCATTCAATTGAATTGTAAACTAGTTAAAAGAAGAAGAATATTCTCTAAATCTTTTACCCATGATAAGTTCTTTTTAAATACCTAATAAGGTGAGATTCAAGTATTGCTTGACCTTTAAAAAAAGTTGCTGCAGGATGGTTTACCCATTCAAACTTTTCTTTTTCTTTTATTAATAATCTACTACAAGAAGATTTTAAATTTTTCTTGAAATATTTGTTGATATCTGTATCGACGAGGCGCTCCACCCGTTTACGCGCCCAGAATGCCGGTTTATCGATTCTAACCTTGTCCTCCTTCGTAAAATCCTCAATGCTCCTTACTTTGTCACCAATAAACTTATCCATAATGATCTTAATGTTCCATATGTTGCTGATTTAGCCCACACCAGGTACCTATCCTTTCATAGTAAGTTCCATAATCACTCAAATCCGTTAGTTTCTCAACTTGCTTCCCACTCCATTCCTGATAATCCTCCGAGGCGTCTGAAACGAAGATGGCCTAGAGACCTTCTAGTGTAGAAGTTTTAATAAAGTGCTAGTGATGAGTAGTTCTTTCCAAGTTTTAACATGTTATTATAATCGTTGTCAATACATTTACTTGATGTATATATTCTGTACAGTTGTAAATTTCAATAAATGCATATAAAAAAAAAAAAAAACCTTGTCCTGATTTATTTCTATGTTTTAGACGCTACTTTTCGAGGGGGAAATAACCTTCCCTCTCGAAAAGTAGCGTCTAAAACACCTTCATTTACACAAAAACTCTAAATCCATGTTCAACCTAATATTAACTTCTGTTATACCTCCTCATATTAAAATGAGAAATTAGAAAATATAATATAAAACACTAAATCATGGTTGAATTAATATTATAGAAAATCTGAATTAATATAATACTAAATCACAAGTAATGTATTGTGATAAAATTTATCACGTTAGGGAAGTGGAAATAGCAAATTATAAATACATTAAACAAAATCCATATTGAAAGTTTTGTTTTTAATTTCTACTATATTTTCTCATATTAGGGAATCCGAAATAAGAAAATATGAAACTTCTGTTATAATTTCTCACACTTTATTTTAGATCGATGAGTTTTATTGAACTAGTTATAATCTTTGTTACCTCAGGGCAATAAGTAATATGTATGATAAAGAATCCATCTAAACTGAAAATTCCCCACATAAGGGATGTGGAAATAACAAAATAGAAATTTTTAAAGCACCATAAACGTTTAGAAACTAATGCTGTTAAATTGTGTTACACTTTTACTCTCATTAGGGATGAGGAAATATGAAAACATCAATATATAAACAACTAAATCCATGTTTAACCTATATTGTTAATTTCTTTTCACCTTTTTACATTTAAGAAGACGTAATATCAATATAACACACTAGACATCACAATCCAAGATGAAACTGTAGAAATGATGTTTAAATGTAAGGTTATAAGAAAGATCTATCGATAAATCTATAACTCGAAGTAAAGCGTCGGAATCGATATCGTAGTACATTGCTGGTCGGGCCAATTCTGTGGAACGCCTTGTCAATGCAGATATCCATTAGATGTATAAAACTAATCTTTTTTTGTTTTTTGTTTTCGCTTGTAGGATATAAATAAATGAAAATAATGGAAAAAATACTTATTTAACTCTGTATAACAAGGTATGATGAGGAAAGGAATAGGACAATAACAATCAACTTGTAATTGCATGGTTTACCTTAGTGAGAGTGGCCAGGAGACCTAAGTGAATTAGAGGGAACAGCTCTGCCCCGGAGAAATATTATCTGCCTTAGTGGCCGAGGTAACCCAAGGCGCGTCCGGGTCATCTTGGTACTGTCCTCGCTAAGTGCACCATATCGGGTGGGCCTAGCCCGACCGTAGGGCGCTGCAATTCTAGCGGACCATTGCCTAGGATATTAATGGCTACAGGAACATAGGATCTAATGGGAGACGCTACATATTAAATTGAAACATTTCTGTGGGTTCACTATAAACTTTGTGTTTATGTTGGGAGTATAATTCACATTGGGATATTTAATGAATTTTCTAAAGAAAAAAATATTTCGTTTATCTACTATATTAGCAAATGATTAAAAAAAAGCAGCAAACCAAATTTAGGAGATTAAATGAAGTTTTATAGAATACAAGTACAAAAGACCCCAAACTTGTAAGGGTACACCTCTGCAGCCACCATGAGTTCACAGAAAGTACCATATTATAAGGTTTCGACATCGATCGTATTTTTGTTTATTTACAACTATAAGGAACTTAATTTGCGGTCAAAGTGTGCGGCTTAAACATCTAACCTATTTTTTAACTTACCTTATCTCCAAATACAATATAACAATTAATCTATTATTATTATGAGTGAGTGGTATTTGACAAATATATAGTAGATATTTTATATATGATGTTGCACGAGCCACATGAATAAAAAGTGCATTTTGTCAAAGAAACTAGTTGGTAGAGCAAATATGTTTAACCGGGAAAGTTTGAGGTTAGTCTGAAATCGTACCTCTTGAATTAAGATGCAACTCAACCAGTGAAAGCTGAGGTGAAAGATCTGGTCTGACATTACGAAATCAACTTTCCCGTAATATTACGCCTTATGATTTTGCTGTATATTAAAACTTCAATGAAAATCAGTATCGTTTGAGTAAATAGCTCTTGGAAATTTCTTTCTCATACCTAAAGAAGATAGATAAGTTTAATTAACAATTGAAGTTTTTATTTGTTTATCAATAAAAATCTTGTATTGCGAGAGAAATATTTCTATGATATTAACATGAAACATGTGTTACCGGTTACCTAGTTGGATAACAGCGTTACGTTTTTGAGGAACGCGAGGGCGTGAATTTACGCGTAGGAGTGTAGAAACAGTGGGAGCTCAAATCATCTTATACTAAATAAACACTATCTTGAATTGGTGACAGGTTCTAATGAGTGAGCTCCTTTTGATTCTGTTTCTCCTAATACAAATAAAACATTTTAACCTAGATTTGACTGATCTTACGCGATTCTTCTCGGCTGTTCAAATTTTTGGAATGTGATTACCCGTGACCTAGTTGGTCAAAAGCGAAACTTTTTGGGAAAACGCGTGTCCGTTACGCGTTGTTTGACACATTCTAGCTCTGTGTTGCTCGGATTGAAAATTTGCTTAGTGTTAACTTATATGAAATTACATGGAAAATATTTTTTATTAAATAACATTTGCCGCTAGGACCTAACGTTTAGGAGCTATATTGGTTTGAATGAAAAAAAGTCACGTTTTTCAAATTTGTTTATTTTGAATAATATTAAATGATAATTTAATCTAAATAATTTAAAATTAAAGAGGTAAGCAGAAAAAAATAAAGAAAAATAAATAGGAAACATACGAACATTGGCGGTCAAGGGGGCAACCCATTAAAACATTGTACATTCAAATGTTTACTTTCTTTAGACAGACGCAAGGGGGCCATTCTTTTTTTCACTCATAGCAGTATTTTTTAACCTGGTTAAAATTTCTCTGATTAGATGTTTGAAGATTACGTAAAAATATCCAATGTTTGTTTTACTGTATTATTGGGTAATCCAGATGGACAGACACTATTAAGAAATTCTTTTAGATAATGGATTGCATTATCAGTGCTTACAGCCATGAATCACATTTTACACACAATTTCAAGAAGAGAAGGATCAACATTTTGATTTGATAATAATATTTATTAGGCAGACATAATTTTATTGATTTCATCTAGTTGGATTTTAATTTCTAATCGTAACAGAGGATAATGCAAACCTCGTATCACTGCCACACAACATTGTGCATTTACATTTTTACTATTATAACTTTTATTATTGCTAAACCTCCCTAGAACGATGAAAATGATGTAGTTAAAATATGGTACAGATAGTTTGAATAGTTTTACCATTGTTAACTCTATTGTGGAATAGTGCTAACCCCTTATCGATAACTTTTCCTACTTCACTGGAATCCACATGTCACAACGCATATTCAAATATTTTTTAATAATTTAATCGAATGTAAGTAAATTGTATTATTAATTCCAAGCTCTATATAAACCTTTGCCTTTGTAACCTGTCGTGTAGAATGGTTCTCGCAACCTATCGGCCAATTTTCAAACTTTTATGTTATCCACAAATCATCGCTTTTTTAATAACATATTAATCAGTAGATTTTATAATTTCTAAACCTTTTTGGAACTATTAAGACGATGTGGTAAAAATTTGGTACAGATTGGTTCAGTAGTTTTCGTGGTTTGTGATCACTAGGGCTGTGAAATATATGCATACAAAACTGAGAAATATGTACAATATATAAATATAAACAGGTAGCAAAATAATATTTAAATAGCAAAAATGTAGCAAAATGCCGCAGACCTCACCTTCTATTCCTATTCGTATATCTATTCGTTGCAGATATACGATAAATCAAAGACGTTTTTGAGGAAAACACGTTTTTTACCCTAAAAGCTGCAATATCTCCATTTTTAAAAAATATTTTTCAAACTTTGACCTAATTTTCGGATTTAGCGTTAAATTTTCTATAAGAACAGAGTACATGTAACCTTGAATTTTACAAACGTGTGACCTAAAGAACAGCTTGATCTTCACCTTATGTAGGAAAGTTACAATGTCTTATATTTCTTCAACGCTCACTGTTTATCGAAAAAACTATCCACAAAACGTCAAATCTCACAAAAACTTGCAAATTTAATCAGCTTTCGAATGATATGTTAAATGTAATTATTCTGTTTCGATTTCGTAGATAAATTTACTTTTGAAACCGAAAAAACATGGTGTTCTCATTTGGCATAAAAATCAGTTACTTGTGTAAATAAAACATTATTATAATACCTTAATGGAAATGTGCATTTTAAACATAAGAAACTCTTCATTGGAATAAAAAGCAAAGAAAAAAATTATTTTTTGATAGAAAATAAAGGAAAACTGTCTTTAAAGTGACACCAGATCAGAGGATCTTATGTTATTACATTTATTTATTTATTATTATTATTATTTAGGATTTATTTTATTTGATTTTTAATGTAAGGTTTAAAACCCGATGATAATGAACATAGACCTTAATTTTGAGGTGAATTTTATGGACAGATGTCTGTTTTTACAGGGGAAGGCATTTCTAACTTTCCATGTATATCATTGGTTTATGGTTTATTAGTAATTCTCATCATTCAATCTGTTGGGCAAACTATGATTTTCAACACAATTCGACAGTTTCAAGTTTAAATAACTAATTGTATTGAAAAGGGGAAAAAATTGGAATAAGACTATTAAAAAACCAAAATACTAGTATAATATTAAAAAAGAAAACACGTATAGAAGGGTATGTTAGCTTGACATAAATCAGTATGGAAACCAGAATTTTCTGATCCAGTGGCAGTTTGTATAACAAAAATTTTTTAAATTTTGATTTCTTTGCTGTTTTTACAAAAAAAATGACTAATAACTTTATCAAAACAAACACAATATAAAACAGTTCCATCTCACTTAAAAGTCTTAATTAAGAACTAACGTACATTCTTTTCAACAAAATCCTTTGTCTTTCCAAGACTGATTTTTGGCATTTTAGGAATACACAAAGAAACAGTTGACGAATGATGTGTCTTAGTGGACAATGCTTAAGAGACTGGGTATTTGAATGATGGTTGCAAGAAAAGGAAAAAAAAAAAGTGAAGTAATATTCCAAGTATTTGGGCAGAACAAGAATAAATCTAGAATTATAAATTAATCCATTTAAGCGATTCCAAAATAAGCGAATGCGATCGAAAGTTGAGGGAAGAATCAGAATCAGAGAATTATCAGCTCCTGGACAAATACGAGCTTATTCATTCGGTGAAACAAAAAGAAAAGAATACCTATTTTTCGGTTTTATTTATATTTGATTTTTTTATCTGTTCAAAAACATAAAAAAAAAAAAAAAAAAAAATTAAAAGTCAAATGCTGATATGCCGGATATGTATATAAATATGCAATTGCAGATCAAAATATGTATTTATGGCAAAATACGCACTAGTATGCAAAATAAAAATAAATCACATTGAATCTAAATGCCTCAAAACATATTTATTTTGGTGATAGATGTTTTAGATGGTTAGGAGAAATTTGCAAATGTATATATTTCACAGCCCTAATGCTAGTGATCACAAACGAAAAATGGCTTGTTTTTTTATGTGATAGTGTAGATAGACTTCTATAATTTTAAAATAATTCAATATATTTTCGACAATTCTGATTGATTCCAAAAAAAAAAAAAAGGTAGTTCTTACAGCATTAAGTAACATTCGACAAAAAATATAATCATGCAAGTCCTCGTTTGCAATTTCAAACAGGGAGATCTCTGTGGTAACCTACGAGCTGAATTCCCTAAATGTACCATAATATGCTAGTATATTTACACTAGATTCGAAACTGATATAATGTTTATCTGTCTTATTATAATTTAAAGTTAATTATTCAAGAGGCCATTATTAGAGAATTGTCCAATACAAAGACACCTTATATGAAATTAAAGAAGCATTATTGTAAATTTATTATCCATAGAAAGTGAGGAATGAAGGTCAAAAATTAAATGTTGTGTAAAGTTATTTAACCTCCTTAGATAAGCTCTATTGCTTAATATGACAAACCGTAACCTTATGGCAAAAACTTCTTTCAAATGTAAATTTCCGGTACTCAATTTTGTATTGGTGTTTTTTTCTGATTCCACCGCTTGCTTCCGCCTTCGTTCTGCCTATAGTAGACAAATAAAGTAGATCATTTTTAAAAAATGATTTAAATCACGCAGCACAAATGTGCACATCAATTGTTTTTTTTTCTGTTTTTTGGAAAGAATGATCAGTTTATAAAAAAAAAAATTCTTTCGAAAATGGTAAAAAATTCATACATCAACAAGAGGCAACTAGTTACTCTATTTATATTATCAAAATACAACTGCGAAACAGCACAGGCGAAGTCACTCAGAGAACAGAAATTAAAGCCATATTTTTGACAAAACTAGAAAGAAAACTAAAGTCATGTGGAAAAAGTTGTTAAATACGGTAACTGGTTGAGTCGAGAACACCTTATATTTCAAGTTAAAATTGATATAGAAAATGCTTCATTATGTCTTCTACATGAGCAAGTGTAGGAAGACCATCGGTGGATTTTGAATTGGCTTGAATCCTAAAGATATGAAAGACGAGTCACCATCATGGGTCAGCAAAAGTGAAAATTACAGTTTGGGCTTTTCTGCTTTACATGAATTAGATCCTCAAATTAGCTTTAGTATCGTTAGGCCAATTACACTGCTCTGCATCAAAATACTCCCTTCAACAAAAATTTTGTGTTATTATGATTTGAAGTGTGCTGAACACGAATCCGAAGTCAGAAAATCTCAATTAGGCACCATTTCTCGTCAAGTTTGTGTTTATGATAAAAAAATGTGGTGTTTTCCGACGTTTCGAGCATTTAATTATCATCGAAAGGTTTTACGAAAAATGATAAAACCTATTTGATTTTGAAACTTTTATAATTTAAAAAAAAAAAAAAAAAAAAAAAAAAAAATTAGAAAGCATAGGTATAAGACTTTGTTGCATAAATATTGAATTGCTTTTATCATGTAAGGCCATGGGTTAAAAATTCATTTTTTGCATTCCCATTTGAATTTATTGCCTTCCAACTTAGGAGCAGCTTTAGATGACACATGGAAAACAATTTTATGAAGAGATAACCCAGATGGAAAAAAAGGTAAAGCGTTAAATGTAATAAGAAGATGCTTGCCAACTACTTCTGGAAACTAAAACAAAAAAAAATACGCTATTTCAGGTTTTCCAAAAATAACGTCTAATTTCACAAAATTGGTGCTAGATAGAATTTTTTCACTTTCAGATTCGAATTCAGCAGTCATAAACATTTATGAAATATTCAAAGTTATAGTGGCTTTATGCTGACTTATTCTGGTAGACAGGCGATTGTACGATTTTAAGATCTCTTATCTTTTCAGATAAACTCAGGTCCCGTCAGTTTGATGGTCCAGCGCTCATTAAAAAAAAAAAAAAAAAAAAAAAAAAAAAAAAAAAACAACTGAAAATCATTCGAAAAACAAAAAAGATGGTCCGAACACTTCAGAGTACAAAATCATACTGAGCTGAGCTAGTAAAGTTATTTTCATAGAAGGAGAGAGAAGGGAATGATTATATTGCACATTCTTAGAAAAAGGGATGTTCTTGGAAAGAATTATGCCAGTTCCAGCCAGCTTCAGACAAAAAAATAAAAAAACCGAAATCCCGAGATTTTGAGAATGATCACAATAAACGGAATTATCATAACAACAAACGCAAAAATGGTAATGCAGGGGCCCGTTCCACAAAGCGGTTAATAACGTTATGCGGCGCCGACTGTATATAATAGATACACAGTCCTTAACGATAGCACATTTTATTATTTGAAAAAAAAAAAAAGAAAAAAAGTTAAGAACAGTGATTTCTGAGCAATTTATAGTACTCGATATTTTTGAGAACAGAAAAGAAAAATTATATATATCAATATTTTCTAACACTGCTCAGTGAATTAAGGCGTTTCAAAGGTCGCAAAATTAGATTTAACTCCGGGGCCTCTACAAAGGCCAAATAAAATATTGGCACTACTGGAATGATTACGGATAAACATATTAATATACCTAAGTTTGGAATCATTTCTGGTTTAATGTCGTTAGAAATAAATTTTTTTCGCTCTTATATTTTTATAATATTAAAAATTATATTTTATAAAAATAATAAAAACATAACCAATTTCTACAGGATATCAAAAAATAGAAAACACGCGATAATTATAATCGTAAACCTTTTTTTTATTCTGAATGAATTTTAGTGATGTAATCGTTAGTATTCCAACCATATCGTAAATATTATCTCAAGAAATTTTACGACATGATAAATTTTATCTTGCAATTATGGTTATGGCAGACTGTTTTTTTTCGAGCGAACATAAGCATGGAAAGAATCGCATTGGATTTATTGGTTATTATTAATATATAAAATACATCCTAATATGAATACCAATATGTTAAACTTAAATCCAGCTCAAGGAAAATAAGCATTTTGAATTTCAATCAATCGGATCAAGCCCATACTTTGTAAAAGATATACGTGCATCCTTCACCTGTTTACCACAGGCATGATGATGACTCGCGTTAAATAAAAATTTGGATCATCACTTAAGTTGAAGTTATTAAAAATATTTTTTTTTTTTAAGAACGGGTTTCGGCTTTTATTTAGCTTACATTAAATTATGAATCATAGTTTATTATTATAAATTTGATTCATTTGAATTATAATGATATTCTAACTATAGATCTTCTTATGAATGAAGAGTCATTTGTTTACTAAGAATTTATTTTTAGAGAAAAGAGAAAATATATTATTTGAAAAGAAGCCAAGACACCGTAACATGACTCAGGAGAAAGTGAAAGTTAGAACAGACTATGACTTGCTCTGCAGTGTCGAATAGTGGTTTTTAATTTTCATTTAATTTAATTTTTTTTAAAAATCTTTAAGTGATTTTCATAATAACATGCACCTGGTCTTCCATAGGAGATGTTTGAGTGTTTATTGAAGTACTGATTTAATAATGTTCTTTCTAGGGTAAAATGACTTGAATTTATGCAATATAATTTAATTTTAAAATTAATAATTTTGTTTTATTTCTTATTATTGTGTAAGTCTAAGTAAAAACGATATTCATCATTTGAAAAGATATGGATAGATCAGAAAAATATTCCTTATTTTTTTAAAATTTTTAATTTAATTTATTTTATTTTTTTAGATTACTTGTTTCAACAATAGTTATTAAAAGTATTATTTTTCTAGCACAAATGAATCAAAGAAATAAAAGATTCTGAGAAGAAAAAAAAACAATAAAAAACAAACAATAGAATATGAAACTAATATAATAGGAAGGAAAGGACTGTTTAAAGTGTAGCAGCAGCTTGACTAATTTTCTGACATAGGAGTAAGGAAAAGTGCCACATAAACCCTTCCCCTTCTAAACTTAAATTAGTATGCTTCATACCTTTGATGAAGCAGAAAATATATTTTTCTTGGGAACGAGACTCTGTCGAAACAAAAAGAATGGGGACCTTATTAAATTATGAACCTTGAAGCTGCTCCAAGTCACCTGCGGCCTTCTCGTCAGCTGGGGATTTTCTGCTAAACACTAGGCTTTGTTACCAAAGACCTGGCAGATTGTCAACAAGACGATTACTTTTTTTTTTTCTGATAATTTTATATATTTTTTAAGCGTTTCTGTAAGCAATCATTCAGGAAAATGAAAAAAAAATCGAACGTTTGTAAATTTCTTTAAATACATTCCCCAAAAACGGATTTTAATAATACATTTTTTAAATTTCCAAGAAGCCAGATATTAACGATGGGACGTAATAGTTTTAATTGGGAGGGCAGGTTTGTTACAGGTTTTCACATGCTGATATTTTATATTTATAATAATAATATGATTGTTACTTAAATTTTATTTTAATTACTGATTATATTTTTATTATTTATTTATTGACAAATTTGTTGGGGCTCTATACTTTTTTGGTATAACATTTTTTTCACACTAAAAAATAAAACAATTTGATACGCTCCAGCTCTGATGGTGTTGCTCGGATCAGAAATTAGTTGGAGAATATTTTTTTTATATGACATTTTTCGCCGGAAACTTTTAGTTTAGGAGCTATATTGATTTTAATAAAAAGTGCCACGTTTTGCCTTAGTGTTCGGGTTTTTTTTGACAGTATCTATAGCTAGCTCTATTGATGTTGCTCAAATTGAAAAAAAAAAAAAGAAAAAAGAAGATGGCTGAGAGACCATCTAATGTAGAACTTTTATCGAAGTGCTTCTAGTGAGTGATTCTTTACATGTTATTGACAAGTCGTAATAATTTCCTCAAATCTACTTATTGTATGAATATAAAAAATTATTCTTCAGTCAGTAGACTCTCCTGGGGCACACCCAGCCTCTATAATATGGGTACCGTTATTTGAGGAAAAATATGGCGTTGGAGCGTGATAACTGACTACATAGACTGCTTGTTTAACCAATCATTGATTTCTAAACAATGCAACTATTCAACCAAAGACCTTTCATTCATGACCTATGAATGGTATAGGTTTAAATAGATAAATATACAAAGTTATAAAATGAAATTTATATTTTTGTTACATAATTACCAAAGTGAGAGTGATTTCGGCCAAATATCCTACTTTCATAATTATAAATATAATAGCTACTCTATTGGAATTGTTAGTTTTAATGGATATTTAATTCCTATATTCTTTCATATTGTAATTTTTCCCTCTATCCCATATTATCCCATCAGATTACTGTCGTATTTAATTTTGATTTAATATATTTAATATTCTTTTACAGTTCGTCTATTTGCTGATATAAATGCAGATTTCGTGCTTATCGGTATATTAAGGCATTACCTTATCTTACAATTTTTGTGATAGCACTTTATCACTAGGGCGAATTCCGTAGCGTTATCAAATTCAACTGCTCCTAGAGTAGTTGTTGATAAAAAAGACCCAGTCTGAAGTCAATATGTCTACACTGTACCTCTGTAGCTACTTTCGAAACCACTAAAAAGCTCATAAGGAAGTTGAGAAATGTTTCAGGAAAATTTGTAATCCCAGGTGTTGGTAATAGTCAAAAGCGTAATACTGCAATCTGCCACAACGAAGGTTAGATCTCAATGGCTAACACATCAAAGGACGTTGGCGACTTTAATTTTTTTTGTTTTAATTATAAAATCACTTTTATCAACATTACACTGTATCGTTTAAACATTAAACTAATTGTAAGTTGAAGAGTCTGTATCGGAATTAACAGAAATATTTAATATTAAACTTTAATTTAAAGAAATACTATTTCGATTAGAATTTAAGTTGTATATTTTATAAAATGTGGGCAACATTAAATACTTTTGCGGTTTAGCAATGAATCAGAGCGCTACAAAAAAACAAAAACAATGAGAATAAATGTTGGTTTTTCATGTCGATAGAGAATATGGTATATCGCTCATATTAATAGTGGCACAACTCAAAAACTCATTTTTTTAGATAAGTGGGTTTAAAGTTTTTATAGCTAAGGAAAATGCATAGGGAATGCTTTAGTTTGCTTAAATGAGAGAAGGTATAACTTGAAGGTAATTTAGTTTAAGCAAACTAAAGCATTTCCTATGCATTTTCCTTAGCAATGAAAACTTTATACCCACTTCTCTCAAAAAATGATTTTTTGAGTTGTGCTACTATTGCAGCCCATGAGCGATATAATAATAATTTTCAGAATAGAAATTTTTCATCGTTTAATTAATTTATTTTTTAACTATTTATTGATATTTACAACTGTGTAAATTATATACAACAAGTAAATTAGTGGAAAAAGATTACAATGAAATGTCAATAACTTGTAAAGAACTACTCACAAGTACCCCTTCAATAAAAGTTATATATTTGAAGGTCTCCTGGCCTTCTTCTTTTCAGACGTCTCGGAGGGTTATCAGGAATCAAGCGTGAAGGAAGTTGGGAGACTAGAGGATTCGATTGGGTATGGAATTTACTACTAAAGGATAGATATCTTGGCCACATCAGTGACATATGGAACATTATGATCTTTATGGATAAACTTGTGGTGACATAATAAGGAGGAATGAGGATTTTACCAAGGATTTTGGATTGTAAGGATTGGATACGAGAAGAATTAGAAGGTTTAGTGGAGCTCCTAAACTCAACTCTGTATGTGCAAATGGGTCTAAGCTTTGAACGCTTGAATAGTAAATGTTGAGGCAGTTTCTTGTCTTTTAAGTCTGGTATTATTTATTTTTTAAACCAACCTTTATCAGTTTTGAGAATCGTTTAGGAGCAGCTAGCCTCCAAGTAGCACTGAAGAAGATCTGTTAGGCAGCCACAAAAGTTTTTTGTATATTTGCGTGTTTTGAAGGTAGTACCTATATTTTTCAGTATTTCACAGTCCCCAATTAACTTAGCATTTTTTATATGCAATGTGAAAAAAAAGAAAGAAAAAAAATGAAATGAAAAACTTCTTAATGTCACTTAAGTAATTTACTCTATATTAATATTGCCAATCAATAGAAATTCGTACATAAATGTAAATAAATCTCGCAAAATTACTTGTTGTTATTATTAAGTTCTGTATAAAAAAAAGGAAAAAATTTTTTTTATGTAGTTATTGATATTAATTGACTGGTATACTAAGTATACATATTATAATTCACACTAAAATTGCATTAATGGACGACTTAGTAAAAATTAAAAACTTAAAATGCAGTTTATTAATATTATCTTTATTGAATTCCAATTTGAATAACTATGAGTGGATTGTTGAGAAACCATAAAATAATCAGTGTTGCCTATTTAATAAATAGTTTAATTTTATTATTCCTATATATTATTACAATAATATCTTGGACTGGTGTGAGCAATGATTGAACATTCATTTACTTACAAGTTGAGACTTCCTCTCAGGTCGTTGACACTTAGAACACTGAAGTAGGCCGATGTAACAGCTTTATGTAGAAGAATCGATACCTATTCGTCGAAACGATATCAACACCTTTATGAATGTGTTCCTCTTACACTCAACACGACTTCTGTAGGAACCATTTGTTTTGTGAAATATTTTATATGAATCAATGTAGACTAATTAAGACTCAAATCAATTATTAAATTATTTTTTATACATACGTACATATACAAACATACATACTTTCATAAGTGACATGCTCTCATAATTGAAGAAAATAAATAAGTTTCATTGATAAATGAAAGTGTATTTGTTTATCGATAAAAATCTTGTTTTGAATTTTGCAATTGAGCATTATTTCTTCAATGATATTTTCACGCATAACAGTGTTTTTAACCTGGTTGAAAAAGCACTGATTAGGTGTTTGAAGATAACGTAAAAGCATAATTGGACATCTAATTTTTAATTTTATTGTAAGAGTTGAAAATCCAGATGTACAAAGAGTATTAAGAAACTCTTCCGGATAATGGTCTACTTTATCAGTGCTTACAACTGAAGGCCCATGGATCATATTTTTACCCACAATATCAAAAAGCAAAGGATCGACATTTTGATCTGGTAATAATTTTTATTCGGCAGAAATAAGCTTATTGATTACATCTGGTTGGATTTTAATTTCTAACCATAAAAGTATATGACACTGTGGCAAACCTCGTTTCTAGCACTCAACGTTGTACATTTAAATTTTTATTGTTGCTAATCCTAGGACCATGAAAATGATGTAATTAAAATTTGATACATTTCATACCATATTGTTTTTTAATAGCAATTTAATTGAAAATGAGTAAATTTTATTATAAGGGTCATTCTCAGATTATGGGCAATTTTTTGTCCATTGAAATTTTTACTCAATTGATCAAATCCTTCTTTAATTTTTGCCCACTGCTAAAACAGAGAAGAAATATTCCTCCGTAATAAAATATGAAAAATGAAAGTATAAATTACTGAATTGATTTTATGATTGCTTCAGCTACTCAAATGTCATTACCACGGTGAGTCCCACTCTTATTTTTATTACATACATTTATTCATTTCTTTCGTTACGTAAGGTAAATGTTTGTGGAATTTAATTCCACATATAAAGGAAAACTCAACAATCATAAATTGTTGCAGTTTTGTATTTTGGTTAATAATATAATATAAGTTTACATAGCTCCAAACTTTGTCCCATCATTATGATGTCATTACCAAGCAAAAAACAAATTTGTAGAGAAACAGCCGCGAAAATAGGGGCACGGTGGGGAAATATTTTCCAGGAGTAGTGGTAGTACTCCGGTAGCTGAAGACCAGCGGCCAAAGTGAAGTAGGAAGATTTAGCCCTCGTTTTTCTTTGTGAAATAAGTCACTTTTTTATTGTCATTCCCACACTTTGTATCATCATAGTAAATTTTCAAATTAGTTTATTGGCTTTAATTTAATTAATAGTATCATTTGTTATATCACAGTTGGAAAAAAAATAATTTTGATTTTAGTCATCTAGAGGTTAGTTTTGAATAAAATGCCCTAATTATTAGCGCGGTAATGACATGAACTGTGCGGTAGTGAACATTTTTAAACTATTGCTACCTTAGATTTATAGGTTTTCTCCTGAATTAAATGTGTTTAAGTTTAATTGTCCATTTAGTGTTTTATTTTTGATTAGCACTGAATTATTAGAAAGATTGCCTGAAAAGTTATTTTTTCTATTTTCCCCCCCCCTAGGCTCTCAATAACAAAACCACCAATGGCTCCTTCTCCAATATACTTTTTTAATCACCTCCGATATACTTTTAAACAAATTATATTTAAGTGATTATCATTACCTAGCTGATATTATCATTACCGCACTATTAAAATTTAAAAATTTTAAATGTCTCATGAAAATATGACTTTTGATCTTGCACATTTGTTTTTTATAACAGCTAAACGACAATAGAAAGTGTTGATATTTAAAAAAAAATATTAAACTACCGTAAAAATTATTAAAAAGTTTGTACTGAAAATTCCCCGTAATCTGAGAATCACCCATAAATGTCAAGCTCTATATAATACTGTACCTTTACAACCTTGCATGTAGAATGGCGATTGCCGGCACTTTGAATTTCACTGTTATCCACTTATTATTGCTTTTCAATATCCTTGTAGATGTGGTCAAAATTTGGTAGAGATTGGTTCAGTAGTTTCCACGGTTTGTGATCACAAACGAAAAATGGCTTCTCCTTTTATAATACGTACAGATATGTATATATTTCCGATATTATCTTTCTCTGTTGAATTATTATACCGATTGCGTTTATATTCTCCATTCTTGATTCAAATGTTTCACATGTTAAGTATTAACCTTCATCCGTTCATGAATAGTTCATATTATAATTTTCCTTTGTTTTGTTTTTTCCCCTGAAAAACATTTCCCGAATGGAGGGTGTCCAATCATATTCAGGGTCACTAATTAAAACGATGCAACCGTTTGGGATTTGTTTTCCTTTTATTTAAAACTATTCCTTTATTTTTGAAATCGTTAAAACAAAAAACAGTCACATTATTGTCACAAAGAATAGTGAATCTTGGCAGTATCTGATAAAACATTACAAGTGGATTCCGGTTGTAATAGTAAAATCGTAAAAAGGCCTCGTAAAATGGTCACGAATATAAAGATTTATATCTATAGATATGAGGTTAAACTAATTCCAAATATATTTTCCTGGAATATATTATCCGCTGTCGAGAAGAAGTGGATAACTCAAAATTGTATACTTTGATAGTTTTCCAAAATCCTATAATTACTCAAAAAATAATATTTCCGCCAAAATAGATACAAGGAAAATAGAACCTTAAGGACAACATATTAAGAAGTACAACTTTAACAATTTTTGACAACAGAGATTAAAATTCCTGCATTGAAGGTTAATAATTAACTCGTTCTAAAAATAATTTGCCTTATCCACTTCTTCACGAATGATATATCTGCGGCACTTGAGAATTTGCATGTTAAATGTTTGACAAATGAATATTCTTTTCATCAAAATTGAAATCAATTTTTACTATCAATTTGGCAACAGTAAAGAGAAGAAAATTAGTTTTGTGGCGATACCCATAACTCAAAATAGATTGACACAATTAACACACAAAAAAAACAAAAACACTTAACGGACTTATCACAAGTGCCATAGATAATAGTTTACTAATATTCCTTGGTGGATGCACATTTGTGTCTTTTTGTAGCAATGAGCTCTGGCGCCCGAGTTTAAGTCTGGCTGTGGCGGGAAATTGATTTTTTTGATATTTTAGATCGACTTCGGCATCCAGATACACTCCTGCGGAACGACTTTGATGCTCCGCAGGTGTATAATATATGTAGATCTATGAAAGCTATCTATAACACCCTGTAATAATAAAAAAAGGTGTAGGTTTTGTAAGAATAATCTCTAGATTACAATTATTTTTAATATATAATTAAAATTTTAATATATTTTTAATCGGTACTAAATTTTAACGACGTCATCTTCAGTGTTCAAAGAAAGTTCAGCAATAATGAAATTTATTTATTTTCCATTTCACTTTTATTAAAAGTGCGATAAATTTGTAGATTCCAGTGAAGTTTGAAAATGTACAGATAGGCGACGTGCACCATTTTGTAAGAGAGGTTAAAATGGTACGGTATTATCTATAGCTCAAAATTAATAACAAGATTTCCTTATTATCAATTAAATTGCTATTAAAAAGAGAGAATTATGTGGTGGGACATTTGTAGTATATTTATATATGAAATATTCTCTGTACATCTGGATTATCAACTCATACATTAATTATGTTTTTACTTGACCTTAAACCATCTAATCTATGCAATGTTACTAAGCTAAAAATTAAAATTACAGCTGTGCGTAGAAATATCGCTCATTTCCTGCAACAACGACATAACTCAAAAATTTCAATGATGCAGAAGGACAGTCTTGTGAATAAAGTACAGGACTATCTGTAGACATACAATGGTGACATATCCTTCTCTCTCTTAGTGATGAGTTGAAGCTCAAATATAACGTTCTACCGACTAAAACTACATAGGTGAATGGTTCATTATACAGTCCAAAGCTCGGCATGACTCAAACGCTTGTTTTTGAGTTATGTCGTTGTTGCAGCATATGAGCGATATAGTTGTGGCTGTAATTCTCTCTGGAACAGCGACTGGAGAAATCGCATTTATTTCTGGAATACTACTTAGGGTGGGCAGTTTGAAGAATGATCGTCCTTTTGTTTTACATATCTACCAACAATATATTTAGAAAAGGTCGAATCTTATAGCGCAAGCATACAGGAAGTTTTAATTTATAAAATTCCAGGAATTTATAAAAACCTGATCCTCATAACAATAGCCTCTTACAGCAGCACTAGTAAAAATAAAGCGCTACGAAGGAAATCGCCAGCTTCATTTTACTGGAGGGAAAACAAAGCTGAATCTTTCACCCATTTATCGAGAAAACTCCACAAAACATAGGCATGATTTCCTCACTCTTGAACAAACGATAGGTTATAAATTAAATATATATATTCACAGTTAGTACGTTCAAAACATTTATTCCATAGCTCCATGTTTTTACTTATTTATTTGGTGTTTGAGGTAACACTAAATCATCCATTTCTTTTCAAATCCAATCGTTACAGTTTAAAACTCCTCCACATGATGTATCTTCTCAACTGAACGAAAAACTGGACTCAAGTTGTATCCTCCGATTGGCCTGTGTCCTCAGCCAATACGAACATCAGAATTTCAATAAGAGAAGGAGCATACGTATCGGATTGATGATGGGTTGCTGACTATTTTTAGATGAAGATTCACCGGTCTTCAGGATATTTCGGCACCATAATAAGATAATCTTTAGGTTTTGAATTTAATTGGTTCTTATGAAAGCTTTCTTCATAAAGAGACAAGCTAACAGAGACAAGCAGATGTAGAATCTTCAGCTCCTTCTGGCAGAACATCGGAATCAAACTAACTTTTAGTTTGATATTAGTTATTAATTGTAGCTTTTACTAGGTTAATTGATTCTCCATCCACCTATAACGATTGCAGAATTATTTTACACTATATTTAACTTAATAATTGTCCCCACTGAGATTGAGACTGCAGTTTGTAATAAAATGAATGAGGATCTTATATTACAAAAACCACCATTTTTACCTATAAACTGCTGTAAAAAGGTGGGAAGAGCAACAAACCTCCTTATGTACTATTGGATTACTGGTGCATATTTCAGGTATTATAAAGTTTTGTGAAAAAAAGACGAAATCGTATTTAATTTTATTTATTTTTTTTTTTCATTTCAGTTCCATGGAACCCCTAGCGGTTAAAGTAGCCCCAAGTTATTTGTTATTATGTTTATTTTGTTGTGTAGGTTTTTTTTTTTAGTTTTTCCTACTGTTTTATCAAATTTGCATTATTTACTTGTTTATAGATTCCTCCATATTAATCACTATTTTACATGAGATGGATGTGTATCCAAATATGTAACTATGTTTTTATTAGCCTAATTCGGCTTTATGTAATTTATTTTCAATAAAGAATAAAAAAAAAAAAAAAAAAAAAAAAAAAAAAAAAAAAAAAAAAAAAAAAAAAAAAAAAAAAAAAAAAAAAAAAAGTTGTCATTTTTACTTTTTTCAAATCTTCAACCAAACGAAGTAGGCCATAATGACTTATTAATTACCATAATAACTTAACAATTGTCCCCACTGAGAATGAGACTGCAGTTTGTAATGAAATGAATGAGGATCTTATATCACAAAAACCAGTATTTTTATCTATTAACTGCTATAAAAAGGTGGGAAGAGCAACAAACCTCCTTATGTACTATTGGATTACTGGTACATGTTTCAGGTATTATAAAGTTATGTGAAAAAGAGACGAAAATGTATTTATTAATTTTTTTTTTTCATTTCAGTTCCATGGAACCCCTAGCGGTTCAAGTAGCCTCAAGTTACAGTAATCAAAAAGTTGTTATTTTTACTTTTTTCAAATCTTCAACCAAACGAAGTAGGCCATAATCAGAGCTATAGAAAATACAAGACGAAACTGAGAAAATTAAAATAAATTAAATTAATGGTTATAAGAGGGACCCGGTTAAAGAATTTTTGCAATAAAAAAAAAAAGTTGTGCACTTATAGTAATGTGTTGCAAGTTGGAAACATAAAATTAATTAGGATAATAATTGTAGAAATGAATAAACTAGATATATAATATTTACAAGCATCCTGGAGAAACGACGAACCAAGGTTGTTGTATCACTATGGGAGAGCAAGCCAGGTTCAAATAGATCCCAGCGCTGCTCCCTCAGCTGCGTCACTAGCAGAATCTAGCGAGGACGTTATGGCACAGTAGCATAGGACTTAAATAGAGAAGATGGTCATTCCCAGAACTCCAATAACATAAATATTTACAATAGTTCTGGGGGTTACTGTCGTTTTAATCTGCGAGGTTAGCTATAAGGATGCGTGTAACTGGATGAATAAACCAAAGGGTTGAGATTTTTGCTATTTCTGGTTAATAAGTATGTTAAATACACATTCCGGTAACATGAAGTATATTAACATCTATACTATTATGTAAAAGGACCCGCTATTTTTAGCTTGTTATTACTGACCACGAAAACTTCTTCTTCTTTATCTTATTCTTCTTCTTTCTCCATTGCCATAAGTAGCGAGGTGGGTCCTCAATCCAACGCTGCCCACGGCCCTGTAGAGCTGCCTCTGTTGATAGAGAGTTCTTCCTCCTATCCTCTGGATATACTTCTCATATAAAATCCTAAGCCTTCTGCGTGGTGTCTTGCCAGTGGATCGAGCTTACATCACTTTTCTAGACTCGGTCCTCATTTATCCTACATACGTGGCCGAACCACTTGAGCTGTAGTTTCTCTAGGGTGGTTTTTACTGCAGGAACTTTTAATTCTTCTCTAATCCTTTCGTATCTTATGAGGCCTCTCCTTGTTTTTTCCTACGTAGATATATCATTTCGGCTCCGCTTATTCTGCTAATCTACTTGTCCAGCATGATCAAGCTCTGGCAAGCCATAGGTAAGAGTATATTGGTTAGTAAATGTGGAGCTTGGTTGCCTGTCTCACATCTCGGTGGCCAAAAATGCTGTTGCATATGCTATAATAGATTTGGTTGGCTCTCGCAATCGTATTTCCGATTTCCAAATCTATCCTGCCTTGTCTGTTTATGTTAATTCCCAAGTTGACAAAGTTCTCTTCAAAGAACCTCTGACAAAGACTACTTCAAGAACCTCACCGTTACACTCTACCTCCACTGTCTCTTCCTCATCTCGGGACACGACTTCTTCATAGAGTCGTTGACAGTAATTCCTTTTATCTTAAGATCCTCTTGCCATTCCAGTAGGGCCTGCAGCAGCTTATCTTCTGCTTCACAAATGAGAACGATATGATCTGCATACAAGAGAGACTGCCTGAGTATTGTTATAATGTTTCATTTATCAATAACTGCTCGTCTTTTACAAATTTTATGGATTTCATCCATAAATACAAGAAATAAAAGTGGACTCAGGCTATCCCCCTGTTTAACTAAATGGGAAAATAAATAGATTCTATTCCATTAATTCTTACCACTGCTTTTTAATTTGTATAAACGGATTTTGTGGCAGAAATGAGGTGTCTTTGGACATTTTTTGCAGCAAGAGCATTTCAGTTTTCTTGTTGCGAGACCGAGTCGAAGGCAGCCTTAAGGTTCAGGAATGATAGGTACATTGTTTTTGTCTCGGTCCCATGCTTTTTCCAACATAATTCTAAGAGCGAAAATGTGGACTTGTGTCTGTCTACCTGGGCGGAAACCTGCCTGTCCATTATCCGCAAGAGTTTCTTAATAGTCACTATTTATCCGGAATACCAAATCATACATTAAAATTAAAAATTGAATGTCTAATTATACTTACACGTTATCTTGAAGCATCTAATTTTAGCCAGGTTAAAAATGACTGCTATGCGTAAAAATATCATTAAAGAAATAATGCTCAATTGCTTGCTTTAATACAATATTTTTATCAATCAGCAAATAAAACTTCAATTATTAGACAAAATAATCCATGTTCTTAACTTATGGGAGCAGGGAAAGCCTATCCTAGGGACATGCTAGTATATTATATAAAATAACGAATACTTTAAAATATAATTTTTGAAAAATAACATACTAGCAATTTAGATAAGAAAATGAGATTTAGTCTCGAAATTTGAAGCTTAATTAAGGTTGATAAACTAAAGGAGTAAATTAAATAAACACATGATTATTTCAACAATGAGGATTTCTTTCCATTATTCCTAACACCCTCATGGATGCGGCTCAGTAAAGTTTCGATGTAGTGTAAAACTCTTTGCCACTGCTAATGCACTGGTAATTCAAGCTGAAGACCTGCCAGGACTCGGTTTCTGCCGAACGGGATCCTCCTTCAAGACGATGAGAAGACATCCCACGTAACAGGCTCATTATGCGGATGGTGCAAACTTTGCGGGGGATGAGTGGCGCTGACACGGGAGTGATAACCTCGAAGCGACTATATGCAACCTAACTTACTACGTTAATTATCCCTATGTCGGCCCCCAGTGACGGCGTGCCGGGGTTTTACGTCATCAACAGGTCCTTTTACACTTGACATGTTTATACGCCTCTCAGCTTCTGTAGTGGTCTATAGCTAACGAAGCGTTCAATTCCAGGCAAAATGTCTCGGATAATAGCCCTAGTATGGTTTTATATATCGTATAATAGCCGCAGGCTGGTATGGTTTTCATCTTGAATATCAGAAAATGGATAGGAAATAGTGACTTCCGTTATAACCTTATAAATATTGAGTTGCATTCAACAAATCCACATTTTTAAAGATATTTTAAATTCCATTTTAAATGAAAACCGGTAACGAAATAGTATAGTAAGTATATTATAATAATTAATAACGATAAAACGAAATATATGGTTGGTAGTAGAAACGGTTAAAATTTTGTTGATGTAGATATTACTGGAATTAAATTTGAACACGTTGAGCGATTCAAATGCCTAGGGTCAACCGTATACTAAACGATATTTGTTATTTCTTGGTAGTTCGCGCTTCCTCTCTAGAAATTTAAAAATTAGGACATATTGTTAAAGCCCGATAATTTAATATCTCATTTTATTTTATTTTTTTTTATTCTCATCTCCTATAGTGAGGAAACCGCATTTAACTTATAATGAACAATATGTAGTGTAAATAGCGTGTTTACGGTTCAAGTTAATGTTTATGGTTCAAGTTACTTATTTACGTACGCCTCGGGAGATAAGAGACTCAACGGTCAGTCCTGGCCAGACCTCCCTGGAAGAAGTAGTTACGCACCATCTCACCAACTTCATCCTCGAGACTCACCGGCAGGCTTTTTTTTTATTACTCACCCCTGCCCATGGAAGTATGAAGCAACTCACCGTATGGATTGAAGATTGCACCAGGGACCCTCAAGCACAGTAACACGTAACTTGAACCAATATATAAAAAAGGAAAAGAGACATTTAAATTTTTTTTGGTATGTATTTGAATTTGGTTTATTTTGTAATCACAATAGGGGATTTTTAATATTATTAGGAGAAACTTTTTTTTATTTTGTTTATTTCTAGTTTCAAACTTAAATTTCTCACCACGATATTTTTAATGTTTATATATATTTATATACTCACTCATTTAAGAAAATATATTTTTAATTTCTGGTGTTCATTTATAATTTCAATTTTCTTTGTTTTTTATGTCATTAATTATTTCAGGTTTCCCAATCTTTAAGACTTATGTTTGGGCATTTTTCTAAGTAATTCTTTACCAGCATTCATTTGGGTTGGGAATTGTTTTTTTTCCAAAAGTGAAAAGCCCCCCTCCCCAACATATATAATACTATTATCCTATTAACAGTTCTCTACGGATGCAAAACCTGGCCGCTTACAATAAGGGAGGAACAACGCGTCAAAGTTTTCGAAAATAAAACATTGTGCAGAATATTTGGTTCAAAAAATTAGCGTGAGTTATATTCGGTAAATATAGTTCAGGTAATAGAAGCACGAAGGTTACAATGGGAATGTGAAGTAGAAAGGTTTAATAATGAAAGAATTCCGAAATAAGTAATCAGTTACGAGCCGTCAGGTAAACGATCTAGGGCTAGGCCGAGGTGTAGATGTGAGGATTGCATCAGGGCCGATCTTGGGGATAGGGGTTTTGATTGGTAGTGTCGGAATTAAACATTAGGGTTTTCTAAGCCTTTTATTTTTTTATTATTCTATTTTAAATTCCTAATCACATAATTCCAGTTTACCTCTTTTCAAGAACTTGGACTATTTTGTGGTTGTAGTCCTGAAGATGGAACCTCTTGTTATAGCCGAATCGTAAGCATATACTAAAAAAAATGTTAGCAAAGCTTGCGAATTCAGATAAAGAATCTCAATTTCTTTATTTAGGGAAAAACAATAGATCATGGATATGTCTATCTATAATCTAATGCTTCTGATAAGAAAAATGTCGACAAATTTCGATTCGAGAAACGCTAACAGAGCTAGAGTGTGTCAAAATGTTAATTTATGACTGTCAAAAACGTTACATATTTTGAAGTTAAAGAAAAAGATCACGAGAAAACTATAGACCCACAGACCAAAGATATCCATGTCAAAAATATTTTTATTTTATTGTTCCGAAATTTTTAATATTTCAACAGATTATTAATAACGTAGATTACGTTCATTATTGTTGTTTATTTCTTCAACTCATGTTTTAATTTATCTTTCAACGAATATTAGGTATGATGCAGAAAAAAACAAACACAAAATCCTTTTTTTTAAAACAAACTAATAAAAATGTCAAACAAATGTTTATTTTTGAAATGAATAGAAATAATTAAAAAAAAAAAAAATTAAAGACAAACGAACAGATAATGCGAACAATATAATAATTATTGTATAATATAATATAATAATATAATAAGGACTATTGTACCTTAATAACAGTGTACTTTGAAACAATTGACATTGCTCTTGTTATGTTTGCACTCAGGCAGATTTTCGTAAATTATGTTAGTCATGGATGGTCGGGAGTCCGTCATTGTACTTTCATCTCTCCCGGAGAAGAACTTCTTTGTTTTACCAACATGTTCTGTTTTTTTTTAAATTTTCACTGCCGCGAATATTGTTGTTTCTTATCACGTTTTTGAAAGTAAATGATCGATTCTTGGCTCTGGGGCACTAGAAAAACTATAAAAATTGGGAATTTGATCCTCTGCAACTATTGGTTAATGTTACTACGACGGACCACCTGAAGAAAAACACTTATAGCAGCTAAATTTGGTGTGCCAACAACCTTCTTCAACAACATGCTTCTTCCTCAAACTCATTCAAAACTCTCCTATTCCAACATCTTAAATCCCAGTTAGATGCCGCCAATATGAGTGATAATTAAAAGTCAAGTTAATCAAGCTCAGCATATCCGATGCCAAAGAATTTGCCTCAATAAGTATACATTGTATAAATTTAAATTCGATTTTTTTTTTTTTTTTGTCATTTGTTTCCCTAACAATTGTTTTTTTCAATTTTTTTTTTCCTCATATATATACATGCCATTGAATAGATTAATAGGTGGGCACAGATATGTGTGAACAGCTATATCTACATAAGTTGGAAGTGTGTCAATATATGATTTTATGTTTCTGTAAATATTTTGTCTTATCAACATTTAAGTAGTTCTTAAATTTTTTCCATATATTTTTCGTTGCTATTCATTATTTGTACTTTATTCTATATATTTCTTTATTTTTCTCGAACACATTGTAATTATATAAGCATTTAATTATAATATCATCATATTGTTACTATTATCATTATTTCTTTTCTCCCTCTGCTTTTTCTTATTCATATATTTATGCCAAAAGTGCCATTTTCAATTGTATATACATATAGTAAGTACCTTTTATACATATTTTATAATCTTCGTTTAAAACTAACATAGCCAGATTATAATACATCCTTATTATACAGGTTTTTTTTTTTCTTAGGGGACAATATATCCCAGAATAAAGATTATTTTTTTCATTTCATTTCATTATATATACATTTTTTTTCCTTTTTTCCTTTCAAAGTAACACTCTGAAAGGACCGTTTATTTAAATTGGTACGTTCCATACAAATGTATACTACGTACCTTAATATTCAAATTTACATTTTGAACCGTTGATTACATATACAAATTAAACCGTTTACAATAATATTAATAACAGAATTTAGTAAATTTAACATATGAACAATTTTTTAGAAGATAAAAGAAAGAAATAATACATTACAAACTGATTAAGAAAATGGGAAAGAAAAAGTATGGTCTATGCCTGATTTTTGCACAAAATTTTAAAGATTTTAAAATCTTTAATATTAAAGATGCACAAAATTTTGTTTAAAGAACTTATAAGAACATGCCACCTTAGTTCTTATAGTCTTTTGTCAGTTGGTCAAAGCCCAAGTTATAGATAAATTTTATAAAGTCAGCTATGTATTTGTCGTATAAGTCATATTCTGCCACAGGCAAATTTTTACCTTTGAAAAACAGGGACATAAATAGTTTGGATCTTTTTCTGTCATATAATAAGCAGTCGTAAATTATATGTTTAAAAGTATTTTCTCGTCCGTCATAAGTACCGGTGTTTCTATTTATTAAATTAGACCTTTTTAGATTAGATATGATTTAGTTTGTCCATGTTCGGTTAATACCTGTGTCAGTTTGTAATGTGTGGATTCGACTATGTTAAAAGTTTTTGTTTTTATTTTTTGAATGAATTTATGCAGGCTTGGGGATTTTTCAGATTCATTCCAACGATCATTCCAGATTGATATTATTTGTTTAATGTTATATTTAAGAAATGATAATGGTGTTTTCTTATATGACGGACATAGTTGACTTTTGGCTGCATCTTTTGCTAAGGTGTCAGCTATTTCATTTCCTTCAATGACAGAATGCCCCTTAACCCGTTTTATCTCAATATTGATATTTGATAAAATAAGTGTGTATATATTTTGCCTAATAATTTTAGTAAGTTGGTCATGAATGTCAGGATTAAGTATGGATTGTATTAGAGTCATGTTAACTGTCAATATTACAATGTCGTGGTGTACGTTAGTAGGAAGATCAAGAAGGAATTATGTTGCTTTTAAGATTGCATATATTTCTGCTTGGTTTTTGGAACAAGTTGCATCCAGCTGATATTTAGCACTTATCGTGTTTTCTCTCTTGTCCCAAAGTAACCAAGCACAGCCTACCTGTCCCCTTCTTTACTTCCGTCTGTGAATATATTAGTAACGTCTGCAGGCATCTGTGTTAACTGTGATTATCGCGTGTATCGCAGGGTGCTGCCAGTGTGAAGGTTTAGTTTCGTAATCTTTTAAATCTTTTGTAATGTTTCCATAGTTACAACTATCTAATTTTATTGATGTGAATTGCACTATTTCGTTTATTTTTAAGTCTATAGGATTTATGACGACTAAAGTACATATAGCATCTTTGGAATCAATGCTGCCTCATAAATAATTTTTAAAGAATCAGCTTTTAAGCCCCAAGTTTTCCGTGCGGCAATGGTGAGAGAGTTGATGGTTTTTAGAGTCGTATTATATATTTTTTCATTATGTTTTGTCCATTTTAGTTTTCTGTCAAATAGCACGCTCAAAAATGTCAGCGTTTCAGTTCTTTCGATTCTCTCTTTGTCTATATGCAGGTTTAGGTCCGGTATATTTCTTTTCCTGCTTAAAATCTTATATTTACATTTTAATGTGTTTAGATTTAATTTGTTATTTTTGGTCATATCTGATATTTTTTGTAGTGCCGAATTTGCTGGTTCCGGTAAGTTTTGAAAACATCGTCCTCTGATTAAAAGAAGTATATCATCGGCATAACTTAGTAATTT
Source organism: Euschistus heros (assembly GCA_003667255.2). Taxonomy (NCBI): domain Eukaryota; kingdom Metazoa; phylum Arthropoda; class Insecta; order Hemiptera; family Pentatomidae; genus Euschistus; species Euschistus heros. Next base: position 1,076,312 of record RCWM02000360.1, read on the forward strand.
AATCTCATTCGGTAAATTTAGATCAAAAATTGTATTTATTAGAATATTCCATAAAATGCGTGACATTTCTGATCCTGTTTTTAGTATTAAGTGTTTGTTATCAAGGAAACTTTTGATTAATAAATATAGATCTTGAGAACAGTTAAATTGTTTCAAGTTATAAAGGATAGCTGGCCACCAAGCATTGTCAAATGCTTCTTTGATATTCAGACTAATAGCTAATAATTGATATTTTCTGTCTAAAGCGTCAGTAATATGCAAATTTAAGAATTGCAATGCATTTAGTGTACCTTTCCTCGGTAAAAAGGCAAATCAATGCCTATTTATTATATTATGTTTGAGAAAAAAATGGTGAGTCTGTTTTTAATAATATCTATAATTTGGCTCATGATTGGAAGCATGCTGATGGGTCTTAGCTTATCACTTGATGGTTTTGGAATTGATAATATGAGTCCAATTTTTCAATTTTCAGAGATTTCTTTTCATCGATAGAATAATTTATAAATCTTAAGAAATAATTTTGGCACCATTTCAAAAAGCAGAAAGTTTATTCGGTTTCGATCAACTCAAGAGAGCAATTAAGAGACCGAATCATAGATGCACCAAATATCATCAGAACAATGTTTAGCTGCAATTTATCAAGTGAGTGCTAGATGTAATGCTTGCATTGGTGCAAGAGGACAACATTTTGAGCAATATTTACATTAAAAAGAACATAACATAAATTTAAATGTAAATAAGTAAGTATAAAAATGAAAACTTGTTTTGTTTCTTTTTTTGCGATTTTCTCTAAAACTAAGCAAAAACGAGCAAATCTCTAAAGGACTTTTTGTCTTAGCTTTTCGGTCCCCTATAAGTTCCTGAAGTTTTGCCATTTAAATTCGGGACACCCTGTATATATATACAGTTTCTAGGTATATGTTAATATGAATATTAAGGTACCTAGTATAAGTTTGTATGGAACGTACCAATTTAAATAAACGTTCCTTTCAATGGGTTACTTTGAAAGGAGAAATATATATATATTTATATTAATATAGTAAGAAATGATTGTCTCTGCAGTGGTGCCTGTTAGATTATTAAGAATAACGGAGCTTTTTCATAGTAAATTGCCAAGTAATGAGCATAAGAACATTGCATGGATTAAACATTATTTATTTTATTTAATTAATTTTCATTTAATTCATTAACTAATTAAAAATATGATTAAAAAAATGTATACGTTGATACCAAAATTCGATAAATAATGTTGATGATAATTATATGTAGTTTTTAGATAATTATTTAGACTATAATAAATAAGATAATTATTTTTACTATTCTAAATTGCTTCTTAGAAAGGTGACATACACCAATTATTATTTCTTACTTTGAAGGAAGAAAGATAAACTTTTGTTTGTGAAGGTTAAAATCCTTGGAACGTGGAAGCTCACAATGTTTCAATTTTCGATGGTAAATGAAAGTAATTTTTTGATAATCTCTTGTGACATAATCTCACCAATTATATTGACAAAGGAACAAAACACACAGACAAAGCTACAAATACTGATGGGTATGAATTTAACACAATGGTCGATTGAGAAACCTGCTAATTTTTGGGCGAACAGGCGACTAGATGGCAATTTAAAAAAACAAAAGCACGGTTCCCATTATTTTGGTGAAGAAGATGTTTTCATTCCACATTCTTTATGACCATCCTTGTTCAATTTGTATCAGGTGAAAACGTTTACATTTGTGATATACCGTTTAGTCCTAACATTACACAATCTCATCACGGTTATAAGTCCACACAATTATTATAAACGCTGTATAATAATATTTACAGTATGAAAAAAAGTTTGAGGCATGATACTTATTTACAGGAATCAGAATCTCAAAAAGAAAATTTGTGGAATATATAATTTTTATAGTTATAAGAAAATATATTACGAGAAATTTTATTTCATAATTATGATCCTGAAAAGAACAGTAGTAATCGCACGCAATGAAAATAATGTCAGTGGTCAGTGGGCCGCTGCACAGTGTAGCAAAAACGCAAAAAAGTGTTTAAAATTCAGTAATTCTTGGAAAAATATATCTATAAACTTGAAATTTCACACACTCCTTAGTTCAGTAAAGAGGTTTAATAGTCTCATTCTCCAAACCAATTGGATAGCATAATCAGACAAAAAAAAAAAATTTGAGAAAATGTATCGGTTTAAAATAAATCATTTTCGTTGTTGATATGTTTTTCTCAAAACCAAGTGGGCTTCTATTAGTAGTTTTTCACGTAGAATTCGATGAGGCATCTAGAAATTAGTTAGGCCTTTGTATTTAGCCAGTATATGGTAATTTATTTTCCAAATAGGATAAGACACGCTTATTTTTTTTTTGTTTTCAGTATTCTGAGTTTGTTATTAAAACTTTTCTACTAGTTTTTTAATACTACTCGAGAACATTTTGGACCGTTTTTTTTGCACATTAATTATATTAATTATTCTGGGAATCATCAGCAATGATAATCCAAGATTAGTAGAACCCACCTACATAAAATGTTAAAAATGTTCTTTTAAATTTCAGTAATTCTAATAACCAGTAAATAATTAAATACTTTTTTTAAGATGTGGTACTAAAAAGTACTAAATCACATCTAACATCGGGGTTCATGAAATGGGAGTTCCTGGAAACAACATTCATTACTTTGCTTTTTGACATTACTAATTTTATTACAAAATATGTAAAAAGTGTTTTTTAAATATCTACCGCTCTCTTATAATAATTGTTTTTTTACCGAGAACTTATCGTAGAAATATGTACACATCAAATGTCGGTAGGTTAACCATATTAACCATGTTCAAAGATTAACGAGCTGTTGTGCTAAGGAAGCAGATTCCCCTTCCAAAAATAAAGTATGTTTTTGTTTACATAGCTCTAGAAAATATTTAAATTTGGTTTGAAAAAGACACAAAGTGGAACAATATCTATAAAATGAATAATTAATCATAAGGTCAATAATTCATCATTTGACTTTTATTGTTAATTGCTCCAAAATTTACAAAGAAAAAATATGGCCGTTCATCAGTATCACATAAGGAAATTAATGTCCAGTAATTGTCATAATTATCATTGGAAATAACCTGCATTGTTAGTCTGGAATACGGTAGGACCTCCACTCTCCTGACTACTAAGAGTTGTAAAATAAAAGTTAGCAAGCTCTGGGAGTGAAGGTCGCAAGTGGACGCAGCTAATCATTGTGTAGTATGTTTTTATACGCCTCTAAGAAGGGTTTAGCGTTGGAATTGAAGAGACACAAAAACTGTAGAATGTATAATAATCGGAAAATCATAAAGTCAAAATTTGGCTTAATTAATTTTCAAAATCATCTCGGTTTGTACTCCACTAAATCCAAAACAATATGTTAATACCGAAATTGAAATAAAATAATGACGATTAATAATGAAAATTTATAAAAATAAATTTCCTATTTTTCGCCATTTTTTACTCTGAAGGCTCCCCATTTTTAAGTAATCAACAAACCTCTCTGAAACTCATGCTCTATTAGCCTTAAGGTACAGTAAACACATATTTGTCGCAAATTTAACGAAAAAAAAACTTTAAAAAAATGTATTTTAAGCAGTCTTTTGCTCATTTGGCCCACTGTGCGCTGCGGCGGTAGAAGCGAAGCGTCCAAGCGAAAGAGCTGAAACGAAATTGAGAAATTCTTTCATATGAGCTTACAAATTATTCTGAGGCTTCCAAAGACAAAGGCTCAAGTCCATTTTTTGAGGTTGCTCTAACAATATTTTAAAATTTACCATCGCCATAAAATCAGTACGGATATACTATTAAATTTATTATTTATGCACTGTTATGACAGGAAATAATTATGAAAAATAAATGCAACTGTATGATTATAGTATTTTTTTTTAAATTTTCATAAAACAAAACAAAAGATTCAATCTCGCTTTCGTTTTTTATGTTCGCACCTTGGCAATACATATCCACAGAACTCGATTTAAACCAACTATAGACAATATTTAAAACATTTGATCCTTCCTCAACATTTTAATTACAAACTTTAGTACAAAACATGTGTCTATATTATGAATAAATTATTAGGAGGCTATTTGGAGTTTATAATTGTTTTTAAAGCAAAGTTTTTGTAAATTTAAAACATTAAACATAACAATAATAATAATAAACAAGATTTAACGCACAAGAAAAAATATTATTAACATAAAATGCATCATGAATAAAAGTTATTAACAAAACATACAAACTAACAGTTTTGTGAACGATTAACTGAGCACTAAATAATTGAAACAGGTGTTTGATATGAAACATCGTTTCCGTTACATGCCCCATGATAATAAAACGTCACTATAGAAGCTATGCTTCAAGTAGTTTGTTATATACGGTAAAGTTTCTATACACTAGTCTATACGTCTATATCTAGATAATAGTAAGGATAACTTACCTGCCAATTACGAGATGCTCGCAGTAAGCCTATCAAAGGTAAACTGACTCGGGGAATAGTGATCACGGAGGGAGGGGGTCAAAACTCTTCGAATCATCTGTTAAGAAATTTCCACGATTCTAATGACTATACCTCTTCTAGTTTTGATTTCGAAGTTATTCCAACCTTTGTACACTATTTAATTCAGTATATGAAAAGAATAAAATACAAAATAGGCCAATGTTCTATTTGATACAAGGTTGGCCCTTCTGGAATCAACTGGTCATTTTAGAATTTAAAAAGAATTAGTCAATGAGGACAAAGCAATTCTTAATTTAACAAAACTTAATTTAGATGCCAAAGTTCCGGCTAAAACATGGAAATAAAAAATAAGACATTATAAAAAAAAGGATACAGAAAATGAAATGTAAATAAAGTTAAAAACAATTACATAATATAAAATCAGATTTTTTTTTTTTAATTTCACAGCATAAATACCATTATATTTTAATTTTTCTTTTCATTAATATGTATTTTATAATAACATTTATTTTCCCTAACTTGTAATTTATAATCTATACCTTCTTCATTTTCTGTTTTCAACCTTAATTTCTATAATTCTTATTAATCTTTTATACTGTTTTTTATTTATTTTTTTCTTACATATCTTTCTTGAAGCACTGCTGAGAGCTATCATTATTATGACATAAACTTCGGCATTAAAATAATGCTTTGTTTAATAAACAATCCTTTTTTTAATATTTATACTGGTTATTCTACCTAGAAGGTTACGTACGGATTCGAACAGGCTTCTTACTCGAAAATAATGAGAATTGAACTCGATATTCTAATGAAATAAATATTGAAATTAAGAATAAAGTACTCCTTATTTTCGTTTCAAAAGATGCCTTTAATATTCTTTTTTTTTTAAATATTTTTCTTTATAATGATAATTTTAACGTCAAGAAAATAATCTTTTTTATTGATGTATATCACTGTATAAAGTGGTAAGTAAATGTGCTGTAAAGTTATTACAATGGCATGTCAATAACCTGTAAAGAACCAGCTATTAGTAGAATTTCATTAAATGTTATTATTGGAAGACCCTTCCGCTATCTTATTTTCATCCGTCTCGGAGAGTTATCGGGAATCGAGTGAGAAGTAAGTTGGGAGACTAGTGGGTATGTAGCTTGTCTTGGAAAAATAGGAATCTGGTTTGATCCAAATCTGAATTATCTGGGACATTTAGATGGTTCTGTTTGAGATTATTTGTGACAAAATAAAGAGCTTTGACAATTTTATGAAGGATTTTGGATAGTAAAGATAGATACAATAATAATTGTAAGGTTTAGTGGAGCATCATAGCTTTAACACTTGTTCAAATAGGCTTAGCTACTGTCATGTAAATAAGTCTTTTGTAATTGATAGGGATGTTTGAACGCTTGTCTAGTAAATGTCAAAAACGACCGGCAGTTTCTTGTCGTTTCATTTTCAAGAAAATATCAAATGTATTCAATCTATATATAAAGGGTGATGGAATTTTTTTTCCCTTTTATGTCATTATTTAGTGTCTATTAACACTTTATTTATGTAGAAAGAGGAATAATTATTTAAATAGAAAGAAGGAGTGATGTGATAAAACAATATTTACAGAGTACAATATTTACAAGTATTGAGCTTTCCAATTATGAGGGATTAAGGTATTCTGAAAGATGTTTAGAATGCATTGATCCCCCCTTGAAAGACTAACCAAACCTTAAGAAAGGGAAGTTGTTACCTAGTTTTTCCAATTTCCTCATCGGAAATGTGATACTGAAGGCACTATCAACATTTTTCCTCTGTCCTTCAGCACCTTAGAGAGGTGCCTGGCGTACACCTTAACTTGTCTCATAATATATTGTTATTTTGTTATAGCATATTATATATGTTTATATCATATATTGATCTTTTTCATTAGTGTACAACTGTCCGTAATCAAAGTAAAATAGAAATGCATTCCAGGCTACAGAATATTTTTCAATTAATTTTTTAAGTATATTTTAAAAGAATTATCATCATTCAAAAACATGCATCACATTAAGAAATTTGATCAAATATGAATATTATATCAGAATATGCATATGTGTTATATTGATTATAACAGTGCAATCTTCTGTTAGGAGAGTTTTAAAATGTTAATAACTGATTTTTTCTTAAAGGACAGTTAATTTTCTTTTATACAGGTAGATTAATTATTTGTTTTTGTATTTTCTTTTTCTAGCCAATATTTTTTCAATTAATTTTTTTGTACTTTTATACAGAGATAAAATCACGTTTTCATTAGAAATGGTTAAAACAGTTAATTCCTTTATAAGAATTTGTCTAGCTCATAGATTTCCTTTAATATTTATTCAGTGAAGAGCTTACAAGTTCAACTAGTTATATCACCATCTTGCTGGAGTTGATTATATACTTGTGATATTATACTTATATGCTTATGATTGTATAAAATTCCGCTAATTGATTTTTTTCATTGTTTTGGCTTAATGTTTCATTCTTTTGTAGGTGTTCACGCCTCCAGGACAGATGAAATTTTTTTAGGATTATTAAAAATAATAATTAAATAAAAGCAAACAGATTAAATAAAAAAACAAATTTACAAAAATTAAAATTGATATGATTTATTACATTTTTACATTACATGAGCATATCTCTCAAGGATTTATTCAAAATCCCATATGGCCGATCGAATGCAAGACGTAATGAACGCAAGGGGCGGATATAAACCTTATTATTTAAAATATCTTAAATTTGAACTTGCTTGGTTATATTTTTAAATATTGATATATCTCTTCTTGATTTGCCAATACTAGGAAGATTTTTTGAAATACATTATTTTACATTGTTCTGTAAGCATTCCAATAAGGGAATCCCTGAAATTATAAGAAGAAATCAATTTTTGAAGTGTTTCAAGGAAGAACAGCTTCCGGCCATTAAATACTAAGTTATATTTTTGACATCAAGTATCAAAATTACCGAAGCGGGTTTATCCCGGAGGCTTGTATAAGGAAGAAAAAGAATAAATAAATATTAAAATATTACTTTCATATGAAAATCCAACTGTATTTCAACTTCCTTTCCGGTTATGCTGCGAAGTTCATAAAATGAAGACAGATTCGGGATCTTCTGATATAACTTTCAATGTAATTTCATGTTATATTCTTCATTCAGTTTATTTACAATACGTTCTTTGTTAAACAGTTATTAATTTCAATAAATATCCAACTAGTCTCCCAACTTGCCTTACACTTCATTCCCGATAATCCTACGAGGTGTCGATGGTCGAGTAGATGGCCAGCAGACCTTCTAATGTAGAACTTTTATTATTGAAGTGTTACGGCAGCTAATTTGGGTAGCTCTTCACATGTTATTGACATGTCATTGTAATCATTTTCCACTAATTTACTTGAATATAATTTACACAGTTGTAAATATTAATAAATAGTTTAAAAATATATAAATTAAAGAATGAAAAATTATCTGAAATATTCTAAAATTTATCAATATAGAATCTCTATTGACATGTAAAAACAGATATTTATTCTCATTCGCTCACTCACCCGCACACCCACCGCTCACTCATCTGCTTACTCCGCCGCACAGTGGGGCAAACGTGGAAAAAACCCTAAAATCTTATGATTTTTGTTTTTGTTTTTTTCATTATTTTTGTATACCTAAATAAATGTAGCATAAGGTTGTGGAACTGGTTTTTCGATTGTTTCATTACCAGGGTCTGTACACGGCCTTGAAGTTGCCCTTTTCTGGAGTTAAGAAAATAACACGGTTTTGAAGTTCTGTTAAAATAATTTTTTATGAGACTGAAGTTTTAGAAAAAATTTTGTATAACCCTTTGAACTTCACAATTGATGTTTACTGGTTTATGGAGGATTTTTATTTTGTAAATGTAGCCACAACCTTGACTGCCAGGAATTTTCTAAGTTAGCTGTCTCGTAAATCTAACTTGTCTTCATTTCACTTGGTCTTTCAAAAAAAGCTACACCGAACTAGGCTCTCTTTAGGGGTTCAAATTGAAGTACATGTATCTGAGAAACCGTGTTATAAATATAAATCCCGGCTGCGGCCATATTTGTTCAAGGGATGAATTTATGTGTTAATTTTCACTATACAGAAACTAATTTTTAGAAATTTTTTTTTTCTTTTTATAGCTAGGATGTGAAAATTGCCTTACTATATATGTATATTTGTTTTTATTAGTCTGTCTTATTTAATATATATATTTATAAATTTTTTTTCTTTTCTTTATCCATTGTCAAATGATCTGATATGATTTTTGGTTTTCTATAAAACAATAACTAACACATAACTCTTCTTGAGAGAATTAGTACCGGAATATTGCAGAAAGATTAATTTTCAAAAATATCCCTTCAAATAAAAACAAAACAAAAAACAATTGAAAATAAAAGTTTTGGACTTTGGATGATCAATATATGGGTTTATTGTTTGTATCGCTAGTTCTAATTATTGTATACCTTAGTTTTCTTATGAAGATTATCATATTTATTTATTTTATTCTTTTATATCAATGGCTAGGATATTCTACCACTGGAATCATTTTCGCTCTATATTTATAACTAAATTCAGAGATTTGAAATCAAATTATAAAAAAACGTTATAATAAACATTACAGAGAACATCATTCCAGAAAGCAACAAATGAAGATGTTTTTCATCTTATAGTGACTTCTGGTCCCGTGATAAGTAATTTAAGACCGGAATATAAAAAAAAAAAAAAAAAAAAAATCCCAATAAATGATAAAGATTCTTATTTACTGTTATAGAAAAAAGGAACAATTCGAAATATTTTATTTCTTTACTTTTATAGTTAATATAATATAACGAGTGAATATATTTTTGTAATTATTTTTCAAATGATTTTTTTTTTTGTTATCATTAGTTCATTATGTATTATATGGAAAACTATGAAGATCACACTTCTTTGTTTATATAAGATTGATAACTGCCCAATCCATTCAATAGAGTTCAACTGAAATTAGTTTGTAAAATTTATTACATTTTTCAAATTATATTAAAATTTTTTCAAAAAATTTTAATTTATTTCCAAACATAACTTTATAATGAATTTTAACCTAATATAAGGAATATTGAGTCTGTAGTAGAGCTATATAGTAAATTTCATTCAATTTAGCACATAAAAAACATATATAATAATAAAAAACCTGATTTTTTAAATTTATTTATTTTTTAAATTGTTAAACTGAAAACATGGCTCAATGCTGATGATCATATTGCTCTGGTTATAGTTATATTATATTCAGCAGCACATATAGCATATAAATATACCCCAAACTTTATTATTTTTTTTTACTTTTTACTTTTTTACTTTCTGATCATCTGATGAAGCTGATTATGGTTTCATTCAATTCAACACCTCATGAAATATATAATTCCAAAATTTCAACCTTATAGCACGAACCGTTTAGAAAATATGAGGTTTTTACCCATTTTGGGCCGTTTTGCCCCACTGTGCGCCACACAATGGGGCAGAACAGCCAAAAAGCGGAAAAAACTCTTTTTCTCGAGAACGGTTAGTCCCATCGAGCTGCGAATAGTCTCATTTGGTTCAGAAAGGAAAATTACATTAGAATTAAAAAAAACTATATCATTATTTTCTTTAATAAAACTGAGAGATATTTTAAATTATTATATAAAATTTTATTTTAATATAATTTTAATTTATTTAACATTAGTGTATGCTAATTTAACTTCAGTATAACAAAAAAATTGGTCCGCTTTTTCAATAATCACATTTTTATGTCGATTAGCTCAGAGTAATTCATTATTTACCTACATAATGAATGATAGGACGGCTCACATGTCAATTGGAGTTCTTCTTCATTGATGGGAAGTAGTTTTCTTTTAAGTTGAGGCCTCATGTACGTAATGTAGGGATCTAATGATTCTATTAGCTTATGAAACATATCATAATATCAATCTTTCATTCATCCACTCATAAAACCTAATTTTAAACTTATGTCTATTAAAATTAACCGATTTCAACTTTTGTTCATATTAATTGCACAAGTTATTAAAGTAATCAAATCATCCGATTCCAAAGGATACTTCTCGCAGACTAAAGTTTCTAATGAACAGTCACAAAAAAATACCTCACAGAGATCGGAATATTTTATTTTGATTCATAAAGTGAAGGTATATGTTAACACTTTTTGAGAAGAAAGCAGACCTAAAACCGCACTGGAGTGCCCATTTATCTTTTCTTTCTTTTTTTTTGTAATGTAATTTTAATTAAATTTATCATATAATCACTTATTTGTATTCCCAAAATTATTATATTAAAAAAATAAAAAAACAAAATGATTTTTTCCATGAGCGTCTATAAGTGGAATAAGAAATAACTATTTCAGAAAATGCAAAAAATGAACTTAGACATGTATTCCTAAATATTTGTTTGATCATTTGAGAATTAGATCACTTCATTTGTATGTCTGAATCCCTTCCTTAGGTATATAAATAAACAAACATAGGGACCACGAAAAGGTTAATCACAACTTTGTAAACAATCGTTGTTTTTTTGCACAGTTGTCATCAGTTGTCAATAAAATTTATAGAAATATTAAGTAGTGGTATAAGCTTTATGGTGATGGTAATTTCTAACCGGAGCCCAGCGGAGCTTTTTTTTTGTAGGACCACACATGTTAAACAATTCTGGTTAATTTTTCCCTCTTGCTCTAGTATATTTTTTAATAATATATTTCATACATAGGACCAATCTAATATTTTTTCATTATTCTTTAGAGTTTGAACTACAAATATGTCAAGTTTCATAGGTCCATCTATAAAAATAAATCCACAGTGACCCAAATGGTAGCTCAATAGCTCAATTTTCGGGTGGAATATTATTGTTCAACTTTAGAAGGTCTCGGTGTCGCAAATAAAAATGAAATTGAAAAAAACAAACTGGAAATGTTTGCACCAACTAATAATGAATACAATGGCCCATCAAGCAGGACAAAAATAATAAAGTCGTTTTTAGAGTTTTTTCCGTGTTTGCCCCACTGTGCGCCGTCCACACACTGCTTACTTTTCACTCACTCGCTCACTTAGTTCCTGCTCAACCGCTCACTTATTCGCTCGTTCACCCACTCACCTAACTGCTCATTTACCACTTACTTCTCACTCATCTGCTCTCTCACCTGCCTACTTAACCATACACTCACCCGCTCACTCACCAGCTCTTTCACCTGCCTAGTTACCCACTCGCTCACCCACTCACGAACAGCTCACTTACTTCTCACTTGCCCGCTTACTCAACCACTCACTCAATCACTCTCTCAATCGCTCACTCAGCCACTCACTTACATCTCACTCGCTTTAATCATATTTTTGTTTAAAATATTATATATAGGTAGCAACGCGATTTACAAACGAGTATATAAATTATTACAAATAAAGTCAAATAAAGTCCTTCAATACGATATGTTTTTCGTCATGTTGAATTCCAAATTTGACAATTAACTGTACAAACTATAAACTAAGTGAAGTAAATTGCTAATTTTTTGCTTTATTTGTAAAAAAAAGAAAAGAAAAAAAAATAGTCCGTTACGCACTGGCCCTTTAATAGGAATATAGTTTAATAGCCCTTTAGTAAAAAAAAGGAAGAAAAAATATAAGGTAAACTAAAACCTGTAAGTGAATGTCCACACGGTTATTATGCTATTATATTTTAGTTCTATCTATTGCACTATTAGTATACTATGTTCTGTGATATTATGCTATAAAACGAAGCGCCTCGAACATTGCCGATGTTATCCTCCAAATTATAACGGAAGCAATTACATCGGCTTGATCGACTAATTGGACTTTTAGCCAGCGAATATATATATATATATATATATATATATATATATATATATATATATATATATATATATATATATATATATACAGGGTGTCCCAGACATAGTGTAAAAAAAAGAGGGGTAATACTGCAAACTAAACGGGGTAGAATGGCGCAAAAACGAGTGTCCTATCTCAATTTTTTGAGGAGATAGAATTTTTTTCGTTTTTATTTTTAAAATCTTACTTTTTTCTGAAAAATTACAGTTTTCTCTACTTTGTTTTAGCGTAGAAACTAAAACGATGATATTTTCTTAATCAACATTAAATTTTCTAAAAGATGAAATAGGTCTAGTTAATTTAAATTCACTTTTAAGGGGCCTTTTAACGCGCAAAACACAAAACATTTATTAAAACTTAAATTTTTAATATTTTATGAAAATTCCTCACTCCTCACTGGAGAACCCTAGAAGCCGTCAAATTTCTCAAAAACTGCAGAATTTAGTTAGCTTTTTATTGGTGTAACTCATGATACAATTGCACTTCACCTTTTGAGTCTAACAGAAGTTTTTCTGATGAAAAACACGCTAGAGAATAAATACTTGATTGCTCCACATACCTACTAGATTGAATAAATGTATTAGTTTTTTATCACTTGTCCATATGCATGATGGATAAAGAGTTGTGAAGGTGGCAAGCCCTCCCCCCCCCCCCAAAAAAAAAACTTATTTATAGGGAGTTAAGGGGGGGTTAACCAAATTCTTGCTGATTACCTAATGTTACATAAACGTACTTTTTTTAAAAATATTTTATAATAACTATTCAGGAAAAACAGATTGCATACCAGAGCATCCTTAGCCGATTGCATAAGAATGGAGGCGTTTAGTCAACTGTACTGGAGTTGTGACAACAAATTTGGTATTAAAAAAAGTTTTCCCGTCCAGGAAGTCATGCCTGTCACTCTTTGCATAGAGAAATAACTGAACTACCCGCCAAAATTTAAAACAAAAAGAAAGTGCAAACAGAAACCTTATGATAAGAGATTTATTATCAATCTGCCAGCTACCACTGCAATGTCAACTACTAGTGCACTTAACCTATCGTAAAAAAAATATCAGATACAAATAATGTAAGAGATATTAAATTAAAGAAAGTAAGTACATATAGATTGATGTAATATAGATTTAATCCTAAATATATATATATATATATATATATATATATATATATATATATATATATATATATATATATATATATATATATATACAGGAGCATACCAGTATAGAGAATAATTTCTACTTTTTTATAATTTTTTTTATGGCCGAACCATCAGCATAAATTAAAGTATCGTTTAAGAGCAAATCTATTGCACTGAATTCTGTTATATCCAAAACATCTAGAATAAAAAATTCGACAATAATATTGATTTGATTCAAATATCATCCTTTTTTAATAAATTTCCCTCCTAAATATACGAGGATGTGTTCATTTCTATTGTTGTCAAACTTTTATAAAACTTAGATTTATTTTAGAACGTTATAAATCTGCGTTTTCCTCATTGCATACTTTTTTACAAAAAGTTTTTAATGAAAAAGTTCGTCCTGTTTTTTTAAAACTGATCCTCTTGAATTCAAATCAAGAACATATTTCATAGTATTAAAATCCTAGTTAATTGAACGGAAAGTTTTTAAACTGAAAATGTCGTTTTTAAGGAAATAACAGTTGGTTTGTTGGAGAGGTTTGGATATGTATCAATATTTGTTTAAGATTTTCGGCACTTAATAATTTTTTTTTTTAAGGTCAGATACTGCGTCTGTAAGAGAACACATCTTTTAATTCTTAAAATTAAAATTTTAAAACCTTCTTTTGAGCCGAATGGGATAAATTTGAATAAAAACTCTTGGTAATCAAATAGGTGAGCATTATGTTTTAGGAATTAAATAAAGAAAGAAGAATACTTGTGAGTTAATTATTAATACTTTCGACAGGTGAAAAATGTCATGCATCTAAAACTATCATCATATTCTAAAAGTATATTTAACGTATTACATCTAGTGTATGTCATATCTTTTTTACTTCATAACATCTTTATTCAAAAGAAAATGGTACATTGATACATATATCATTAAAAATATAATGTATCTAAATATAGTTTTACAAAATAATATTCTTTTGGATGTTTTAATGTGATTGAGTTTTAGTTTAACATGGTGTTACAGTTAAAGAGCGACATTCAGTGGGGATGTTACACTGAGATTAAGGTAGTAACAAAGGAGAAGAAATAGAGGATAAATAATTTAACAGAAATTAAAAAAAAAATATATAAAAATAAATAAATAATTAAAAAGGAAGTCAAAGAGAGTTTTAAGACGGGAATTTTTCCTTCCATTCTAGTTGGTTGGCTTTAAAGGAGGATTCAGAGAAGAAAAAAGAGGATTGGATAGAGTAGGAAGCATGTCGTAAAATTTGATGTGACAATGTTTTATGTACTGAACAGGGTTTTCCAAATTAAATCGACATGCAAAATCAGTCAGTCGATCTGTTCGCCAAGGGGAATGTCTTCGTATAGTCATTAGTGTTCTGTTTAATATGTCATATCTAAGAAATACAATTGTCAAGAAAAGGTTTTAATACATTATGTAATCATGTTAGAATCTCTCTCACAAAAAAAAAAAAAAAAAAATAAAAATTAATTATTAACTATTTGGGAGACTATAATGCCCGGGTTCCGGACCTTATGGATCCAATAGCTAACAAAGCGCTAACTTTATTGATTCGCTAAGTACATAACTACCCGTTGATTTTTATCAACTTTATAATTTATAGATTCGTTAAGTAGCTTTTGCATAAATCCAACAGATAGAGCTCGTGTAGTTGTTACATTTATCGAGCCTCTTCTATGGTTAATATCGTTAATTTAATTAAATACGGCACTTTAAGCATATAATCATCGGCACTTTCTAACCAACAGAGTGTTTAATGTTCAAGGAACATCTTTCAGAAGGTATGTAGGGCTGTTAAAAATTTTGCTGAGATATCTGATGGTCTACAAACGGGGGCCAAGTGAAATCAGAAGGTATGTAGGGCTGTTAAAAATTTTGCTGAGATATCTGATGGTCTACAAACGGGGGCCAAGTGAAATCTCATTATTTATCAATCCCATAACTTAATCAGACGATTTAACAAACCAATAACTTAACTAGTGTCTAGGCAACGCATTACAAACGTTAGGGGTATTGATAAGATACCTATCGTTCTAGAAATGATAAAGTAATGATAAATTCCAACACTCAAACTTGAATTTTTAAATATGGTTGAGAGAAGCATAAGACGATAATATAATTTACGATATTGACCATAGAAGAGGCTATATAAATGTGACAACTACACTAGCTCTATCTGTTGGATTTATGCAGAACCTACTCAATGAATCTATAAGTTAGCAAACGATTTAACAAACCAATAAGTTAACTAGTGTTCTAGCATCGCAGGTTTAGCAAACTGTTAGTTATTGATGAAATATCTAATGCTCTCTGCAACCGAGTATTAGACTATTATTGAGTAAGTATTACAATCTGCCTCAAAGAGGGCAATAAGTAACATGGATGGGTTTATCGATCCATTCACACAGTATATACAATTAGAAATGAATGAAAAGAAATCGGTATTGGTAAAAACCCGGTGGAGTTTTCAAAACTGAACATGTCCACTTTCGTCGATTTTTTTTTTTTTTCTGATAAAGCCTTGCGAGCTGCACACACTACTGTCTCTTTTGTCTTTTTAAACGCTTTATTTCCTACTAAAATAAATGCCTAAAGTTTCATGTTTTCGTCAAAACTTAATTTGTCCATTCTATTCATTTCTATGCTACATATATGTCCCCATCCTTTTGATTTAGGATATTTTTTTCAAAAGTGAACATATCCATCAGGTTAATTCTCGATGTTGTTTTTCTGATTTTCTTTTTCTCTTTCTCTCTAGTTCCTTATGATGGCATCACGTACTTTTGAAACCTTCTCAGGTAGATTCATGGACTGTCCGCTGGTGTGCGTTACTTCCAATTGCAGCACTTAGTTATCTTAAAAATCGCATAACAAAACGGTAACCTTTATCTATTTCCCTATTTCCATCTTACCAGCTTATTGGATGACTGATAAATAAATATCCCTCATGGGCACATAATGAGTGATATACTTATATCATGGGGCATTATATTACCTTTTTGAATAAAATCAAAATAAGGGTTGTTCAAAAAGTAATTTCGTTTTTTCTCAACAGAGGACTAGCTTTTATTTCTTTACAACCAACTTTACATAACCGTTATATGTATATTAAGGTTTGTTTGTTTCTTTGCAATAGTTTTTTTTTTGGTGCCACACAAAGATCGAAAAGTGAAAGCAACATTTTCGGCATATTATACTCTTTTATCATCGAAAAGGTAAAGAATCAGTTCAAGCAAAGCGAAAATTATAGGATCAGTGTGGATGACCGAACGACTATGCCGAAACTAATTCGCAAAATTTCGTTTCGACAATTTCGGTGTTGAAGATACACCACGTTCTGGAAGGTCCGTTGGAGCCGATGAAGACAAATTTTGGATATCAGTATATTTTTTAGTCTATGATTTTTAATTAGGTATACATTTTCTCTTAATCATTAACCAAAACCTGAAAATGTATATCATGTCTTGTCATGTCTAAAATGTAATGTATATTGAATGTCATAAAAATATGAAAAATAGGAATTCCAATAAATATTTTGTTTACAATGATCTTTTTGATTCTTTTGTTTCTATCAAAACTTAACATGTTCATCTGTTTCCGTCAATCTCAAAATGTCCTAACAACTTCTGCGGTTACGCTGGTCATGAACAAAGAAACTTGAAATTAGGGGTTGTTAGTAGACATCTATCAAGGATCTAAATAATTAATTGTTTTGGATTTAACAGCAGAGAGAGCAACAGTGTGGTTTTTTTTCTCTTCCTGTAAAATTTACTAGAGTGGACATGTTCAGTTTTGAAAGATAACTCTTCAATTTCTATCACAATGAAACTACAAGCACTAGAAACTACAATATTGAGTTGTCTGGAAATTAATACAGGATTGCATATTTTCATTGAATAATCACTAATAATTGAGTAATAAAGAACTGTTTACATTTGACAGATTACTTCTTCTTATGGATGTCTTTAATCCTCTAGTAGGCGCGTTACTGGTTGTTACATGAGTGGTCGCGTGGTTGACATACGTCACCGATGCTAATTGTTAGTTTTAGACCAATTTAAATAAATAATTTTTGTTAATTCAGCTTTTATACAATTTTATTTGAGAGTTATTAAAGGTTTAAAGAAACAAAAATTTCAAACTAAACAATTATTTATTTATTATAACACAATAAAACATTATACAGAGTAAATATAACAATTATTACAAACATTTTTCAAGTGTTCATTACATTTTTAGATTTTCATATGAGTACTCCAATGAAAAAAATGACAAAATTTAGTTTTCACTTCAAAGTGAGACCAACGTCATTTTATTTTAAAATGAAAGTTATGATTGGGAAACTTTTAAATGTCGAATTTTATTTTTTTTTAATCTAAGGGCAAAAAGTAATTTTAATATTTTAAATAAATTTCATAATGTATTTGAATTGATTAAAATACAAATCTCGATTTTGACCATTTTTGTCAATGGGGCGTTCTTTCTTAGCAGGTGTACTGTATAGCTTAGGTCTCAAATCGAGACCTTCTAAAATTTAGCGCTCTTTGGAGTACTACACAAATCGCACAAGGTTTTGAGGTTTACAAACATGGATATCAACTACTCTTATGAGTCCTAATAACTTATTAAAAATACTTTATACAGGCGCTTTTACTTCGATATATAAATCGACTGGGCTATGAAAGCACTTGGTATAAGCAATAATTCTACATTTGCGGCAAGCATAAAAAAAATAATAAGAATGTTTTTTATTGATTATTATTTTTTATTTTTTCAATACTGTATTTAAGTAAGGTTTAAATTTGTTTATAAATGATGAATTTCGATTCCTCACCTATCCCAGCTTCACTAATCCATCTGGTGGAGTGATTCAGAACTGCGATCTTCAGCCAATTCCCATGTAATTCCTTTGTAATGAAAGTTGGCAACTTCTCCCCCCTCCAATGCTATTTAATGTGAAATCTCCAACCCTTTAAATTTAAAGAGACCCGGGGAAAGTGTTTTATCGAGTTGGTTACCATCCTAAAGGGCGAGGAATTAACAAAGAGGAGGAAGTAAGGTAAGTTAATAAGGAACAAACGCACGAAACAGTGTTAGAAAACTTGTAAGGGGAGTTCCTCCTTCAAAGTTACAAAAAGGGAGTGAGCTTCATTTACATTTTCAGCATCACATAAAAAGAGTTTTCGACTATCCAGTTACACATTCAATGTTTTTTCAGTTGACACCTTAAGAGTAATTTTAAAAAACTGTATTATTAAATATTTTCGATACATCAGCGAGATGACTAAAACTATGGTTTTTAATGCTGCCTGTTTATTCTCCCATTAGTTGTTCTCGACATATAGATTTTAATGATTGTGACTTTCGGGAATAGAGTGGAAGCAAGTTAGGGGGGGCTAGTGCATTCGTGGGGGTATGAAGCTTATATTAATTCTCAGTGATGTGTCGATACCAAATTTTTTCGATCCTCTGTACAGCAACCAGTACCATACAACCCATTCCCGATATTAAAAAGTCGATTCATGATTCTCGATACGGATAGCAGGGCTTTAATATAAATTGGTATTAAAAAAAAAGAAAGCTAACCAACCAACTCTATCAAAAACAATAATTATTTAAGAAATACATAAGTGAACAGTGAACAGGATTAATTATCTACAACATATAATGATTATTATTTATTCGGTGCCACTGTCCTTAAGGCAGGACCAGGGCCTCCTCAATAAATTTTCTCCATCCATCTCGGTCCGCGACCTTGCGGCGCCATCCTCTAACACCTGCCTGACGGAGGTCTCGCTCCACGTCTTCTAGCCATCTCAATCGTGGCTGTCCTCGAAAACTAAAATCTTCTGGCTTTTCTTTTAGTAATTTTTGAGGTAATCTCTTATCAGGCATCCTCAGCATAAGTGTCCAGCCATCTTAATCTTGCCTTCTTCATCTTGGAGACAATATCTGGTTCTCCAAACAATGCCATTTGTTCTTCATTTTTTCTTAACTTCCATTCGCCATTTAGACACTTTGGGCAAAATATCTTTCAAAAATTTTCCTTTCCTAAACCCCGAGTAGCTTTCCACTTCTTTTTGTAAGCACCCATGACTCAATCGCGTTTGTAACGACGGGTCTAATATGGACGGCATTTAAAAAAAAACAACCAATCCACATTTCAAATCTTTAATAGTTTGGTTCTTCTTCTTGAAATAGATTCTAATATTCTATAATAGATATTCTAATTCAAATAGTTTTTCCGACTTGGGTTTTTCCATTAAAATACCTAAACCAAGAGATGGTTCTTTTCTGATGAAAATAATAAGCAGTAATTCTATCTAAAACCACCTCTAACTCATTTTTGCATATTTTGTGGATTGGTTTCCTTCTGCTAAATATCGTACATATGATCTAACAATAGTTTTAAAGGATGTTATTTTAGACTTATGTCATAAATTTTAAACTTAAAAACTTTTTGAACTACGAGCAGACATCCGTTGCCTATCATTATTCGTCCTTTGACTTTCCGTGATAACATCATTATCATTTGTTACAAGCGACCCTAAGTATTTTAATTTTTTACACACTGGGAAGCTGTACTCCCTGAACTGGATCTGTTCTTTTTGCGACTGGGTTCTCGACTTTAACATATATTTAGTCTTCGCTTCGTTCATTTGAAAGCCGCCTTTTTTACAAGCTCCTTCCAGTTCTTGAAAAACTCCTCCAAGGGTCGCTTTAGTCTTCGCCTTCAGCATATGGCCAGTTTATAGATATGGTGTCACCATGGCTCGTCCTGGTAGCCCTCCAGGAAGAAGAATCTAATCATTAGAGGACTAGTAGTTTGATGATAAACTACCAATCAAAAAAACGCAATTTATGATAAATTTTAGGCATTTTCAACATTTTTGAGCGGTGTCAAAATTCGTTTTGTTTTGACTGAACTTTTTTTCTGGACATGCTCAACCTTTCCAACTTGAAATATGTCACTAAACAGCATACCCACCAAAATATCACATTTTTGACAAATTTCGCACTTATAAAGGAAAAAGTGTAAAACCGGCACAGGTGTAAATATGGCCAGCCCTCCGTAGTGGCTAAGAGTGATACTGGAGACTGGCGGCGATAACTGTCGATGGTGCCATTTGCTAATTTTAGATAGCAGAGAGCAGTTGGAACCATTCTTTCAAGTAGCGTGGGTACAGCGTGAGTTATTGTGAAAATTGGTGTTCATTCTGGACTGTAAGCTTTTGAGAGACATGTGAAATCGTTTTTGTTTCATGTTCTTATATTTATTTAAAAATAATTAGACTATGATATCTGGAAAGCGGAGATCATAAGCTTTTGAAGCACACCTTAAGTCACGCATGCTTTTAGATTACATGCGATAATGGTGATCTATCTTAGGTGGAGTTGGTGTAAATATGGGCACTCTTTCTTGGTGTAAATATATGCCCCCATTTCCCCGGGAACTTCGACATAGCTCTTGTTCATAACAAGAGAACTTCTACTCGTGGACGCAAAGCAGCAAGGTCTAGCCTCATCACCGAATCGCCATACAAGGATCAGTTGACCAAGTCGCTTGTCAAAAGTGCTTGTCTTCAAAAGAAGATGTCCTTGAATTTTCCCGGGATAAGAGACCGGCCTGAGAGGAGGGGTGCGAAAACAAAAGGTCTTCAAAAAAAAAAAAGAGGAAAATTCAACTCACGCAACGATAAGATTTATCTACGTACTCTTTAGACTACAATGACCCTTCTCTTGTGGACAGCGATGATGATACCAATCTAGATGTCAACAGTAGGAATAAACCAGACTCAAGCGATGCAACTTGCATCTTTTGTGTTGGAAAGTTCCCTGAAGACACTCGAGGAGAGTTCTGGGTAAAATGTTTCCTAATGTGGTAACTTATGTTGTGTCGGGACTGAAAGAGGCAGTTATGATTGCGATTTCTGTAAATATTTTTTTTCATGTAATAAATAAACTCTCTAACGTTTCGAATTGTTTTATTCTGTTTATAAACTATTTTTGGTGACTTTTTTGAATAGGGCCCATATTTACACCCCAATTTTTCTGGTGCTATTTTAAAAAGGTTTTTGTAAATCGCCGTTTTTAAATGAAATAACTGATTTTAACTATTGTTTTGCCTTCTCACATTTAAGAAACTTGTTATAGTTTTTAATGAAAGACAAAAATCAAGAATTTTTCAAGTTGAAAGTAGCCATACTACTACAGAAATGTTAATCAATTTGCAAAATAGTTATGACTGCTTTCGATGCAAAATGCTCATAAGTAATCCTTACCATTCGAGGTCCTTCGTAAAATACTCAATGATCTTTATAATTTCACAAACAAAGTTATAAAGACCTTAATGTTCCATATTTTGCTGATTTGGTCCAAAACAGATACCTATACCTTCATAATAAACTCCATACCCAATCGAATACAATAGTCTCCCAACTTGCCTTGCCCTCAATTCCAGATAACCTTCGAGGTGACAGATAAGAAGAGATGGTCAAGAGACCTTCTAATGTTGGACTTATATTGAAGTGATACTAGTGAGTAGTTCTTTGCATGTTATTGTAATAATTTGTCCTCAGATTTACTTGTTGTATATAATGTATAATGTTGTAAATATCAACAAATAGTTTTAACTCGTATAATATATAAGTATACTTATATAAACAAAACAGAGCAAGGCTATGATGTGATGGCTTGCTCCAATACAATCAATAAATTGAATATACGCTTTGCAGTCAGCCCTTTTTAACAAAAACGCATTTCAAAACGAAGCTGTCAGTAAAAGATGTGAACAGGTGAAGTATTATATTAAGAATTTAATGAAATATCTATTTTCAAAAGCAAAATAATGTAATATAGAATATTGGATGTGAAATAAATAAAGCAACATAATAGTATCACTTATTAAGGCTCATGTGTTTCATCGTGGGCTAACAATAACATTAGTTAATAATATAAATATTATATAGTTAACATAGAAACTAGAGTCGTTAATTTTTCAAGTTATACATGAACCCATACCTTCATTTCAAGTATTGTACAATTTGTTACATAGCAGTTTATCTACTCGTGTCAATTATATTACGCCTATTAAAGCCTGTATACAATAAAGAGGGTTATTTCTTTTTGGTGTCATGCAGACCGCTAAATCTACCATGTTAATTAACGCAGAATAATAAAAATAAATTTGTGTTCTAGGAATGAGATTCATACTTAATTACACAACACGTTTTCTGGCATTGTATATAATCATGTTATTATATCTGTTTGTAACAGAAGGAAAATATGTTTCTTAATAATTTCGCAGTACCTATCTGCTGCTTAATCACAGTGTTCTGCGCACGCCCGACGTTACAAAAAATGGATTGGGCATCTATAGACAGATTAGGAAAAACAACGATAATAAATTAAATAAGCCTATTAATTATAAGACTAATTCAATAGAATACTTAAAATAGGAAAGTTAGAAAAAAAAATACTACTAAGAATGGTGAAGGATAAATATGAAATTCTAAAGTTAAAAGACAAAGAAACTTGATGAAGTTTCACAAAATGATAATTAACAAAAATTTAAATTAAAGATAGTTGAATAATTAAATAAACATGATAAAGTATAAATTTAAAACAATTACATTAACAAAAGAGGCTATACAGAATCTAAATGAGTTTAAAATAAAAAAATACAAAGGAATAAAATATAATGAATAGAAAACATCAAACAACGCTGAAAAAGTAATAGATTGCAAAAAGTGAATACATGTAGAACGATCAAACATATAAAAGAAAATGTTAAAACAAACATAACATATAATTGAGCTGAGGGAGGGTTCTGGGATACATTTTTTTTATACTACTGGTTATGCCAACAAATAGGTAGAAAGGCAGGCAATAGAGTAATAAGAATGTAATATATATATATATATATATATATATATATATATATATATATATATATATATATATATATATATATATATTACATTCTTATGAATATATATATAAACATACCTACATATTTCCAACCCATAATAAAAGGAATAAGGGATGAAAATAACAATATATTAACGGATCCAGTAGACATAGTAGAGAAATTCAGAACATTATTTGATATTATTTTCGGAGTTCGGAAAATAGCATAAATTCCCCTCCTACTTTTCACAGTGCGGAACAGAAGCAGGAATTTCTAAAATACATCAATTAGTAACAATAATATGGGAAAAAGAAAAAATGTCTGAAGAATGGAAAGAATCTACACTTATTGCGATTCACACAAAGGGTCCTAGAACAGACTATAGCAACTATCGTGGTATCTACTACTTCCGACATGCTATAAAATATTTACAATTCTAACGAACATATTTACTAATTAAGCGGAGGAAATAATCGGAGACTATCAATGTGGTTTTAGATGGAAACGTTCAACTATCGATCAAAAATTTTCTCTTCGGTAAATTTTAGAGAAACAATTTGAATTTAAATGTGTAGTTTATCAGCTGTTTGTTAATTTCCAAAAGACTTACGATTCGCTTAACCACCAGAAACTGTTTGATATTTTGATTGAACTGGGGATACATAAAGAACTGTTGGTAGTACAATAGTCTTCTAATACATGTATCCTAATTTTTTAAATTTCTAGAGAGTTAGCGCGAACTAAGTAGTTTTTCGACCGAGAAATAACAAGAATTACCAGATTTTAATCTTGCCCTTATTTCATCTTAGATTTCATTTTCCTTGATGGTAGACCCTAGATATTTGAAATGTTTTACGTGTTCAAACTTTATCTCAGAAATATCTACATTACTAAAATTTTCACCGTTTCTACTACTACTAACCATATATTTCGTTTTATCGGTATTACTAGACCAATTTCGTTACCGGTTTTCATGAGCGTAGTTGCGTTTAATTTAATAGCTTCCTCGGTTTCACCCAAAAGTACCAAATCATCAGCATAACCAAGAACCGGAATTTTATCACCCATCTCTATACCCTTTCCCATAAGCATTAAATACCTAATGACGTTAAATAATAACGAAGAAAGAAAATCTCTCTGCTTTGAAACCGGAACTACTCACCCGATGCAAAATTTCTTTTTTTCACCTCAAAGCTGATTAAATTTACTATGAGGCCATATATATCAAATTTTGATCAAGTCATATAAAATACCCATTTCGGCACGACAAGTAAATGCATGCTGTTGTGATATCTAAGTTTTTCGTTGACATATTTCTTGGTATAACCCAGAAACTATTTATTCAATCCATTTCTTTATTTCATCTCAAAGATGCTTAAATTTACTATCGAACCCCATACATCTAAGTTTGATTACTTCACGTAAAATACCCACGCCAGCCCACTGAACATGTAAACTTTGCCATGTTTTGCCAAAACATACACATTTAAATCAAATCAAAATTTCATATACGAAGTCTAATAGTAAATTTAACCAGGTTTGAGATGAAAAAAAGGAATTTTGGATCGAACCAGTAGTTTTGGAGTTATAGCGATGAATATGGCAAAAGATTTGGATTTCTGAACAGTAACTGTTTTTTAGCGTCCTGGCATGTGTATCTTACGGGATTTGATCAAAATTTCGTGTATGGGGTATAATAGTAAATTAACCCAGCTATTAGATGGATAGAATAAGTTGTGGATCGAACTAATAGTTTCGGAGTTATATGTCTTTTTGCGGAGAAATGCTTGTTGAAGGGTATGAGCGCTAGATAACGAACACAAATAGTGAAGACTTAGAAAAGAAATACTTTATTTACTGATAGTTACATATAAGACTTCTAGTATAATGGTTACAAGTCAAATGTAGAGTGTCTTCCTCTGAAAACTTCCAGCTACTTAAACCTATAGGTTTGGAGTGGGGATAGGACCGAGGAATAGGGTGAAGGCATCGGCGTGAGAAAGGTTAGTCCGGCGTAGGTGTCAATTGTCTCATGTCACAGTGATATACACAGGGTGTTATATGGTCTAATAAGAGAGGAACTAGGGTGGCTGGGGATCTTTGACCCAAGGCAGTTTACTTTATGATTGTTTATGACATGTGTTGTTCAAGATGTAATTTATATTTTACTCTTGGAAGGTCCAACAGTATCCTTTACTGATATTCCATTAATCCCTGTTGAACAGATCCGCTACCTTGGACTCCACTTGGACAAACGTCTTACTTGGAATCCACAAACAAGACTAAAACGACAAGAAACTGCTCGTCGTTACAGACTACTTCAACATTTACTAGACAAACGATCAAAGCTCCCAATTAATTACAAAAGACTCATTTACATGACTGTGATTAGACCTATTTGGACGTACGGAGTTGAGCTTTGGGGCTCTACTAAACCATCCAATTCATCTCGTATCCAATCCTTACAATCCAAAATCCTTCGAAAAATCCTCAATGCTCCTTACTTTGTGACCAATAAACTTATCCATAAAGATCTTAATGTTCCTTATGTTGCTGATATAGCCCACAGGAGATACCTATCCTTCCATAGTAAGCTCCATAACCACTCCAATCCACTAGTCTCCCAACTTGCTTCCCACTCCATTCCCGATAATCCTCTGAGGCGTCTGAAAAGAAGATGGCCTAGAGACCTTTTAGTGTAGATTTTTATTGAAGTGCTACTACTGAGTTGTTCTTCACAAGTGATATACATGCCATTGTATTCTCTATCAACACATTTACTTGATGTATATTTTTTTGTACAGTTGTAGATATCAATAAACGAGAGGAAAAAAAAAAAAAAAAAAAAAAAAAAAACCCTTGGAAAGTCAAAAAGATTCTTTCTCTTCGTCAGGTGCTAAAAGGGTTTCTCAATAATAAAAGTAATGTTAAAGATTATATTAATATTATGAGTAATATTTATAATCTTATAACTCCTCTCCCCTTTAATTGCGAAGTCCCTGAAGCATAAAATTTATCTTTAGAATGGATTATCCTTATTTTTGTATTCTATGAAACTATTCCAGCGGCCTACCATTTATTGCAAAAGGATGTTCAGGTGTAGGATTGGATGGAAAGTTCTAAAGGATGGAAGTTTGGTTTACACTATTGTCACATAATTATAATATTTAAAATATAGCTGTAGCTAAATGTAAATTACAATAATTGTTGACATATACATCCATCAAATCTTATTCCTATGTTAAAGTATTGTTATTGTTGATTAATTATACAAAATATCATTACTTAATAAAATTAAACTATTATCCATAATATAATATGTTTAAAAAATACATATATAAAAAATAAACATTAAGTATAAACAAAGATTTTTTTTTTTTTTAATTTCTAATTGTTTTAAATATTGACCTGTTTCATTAATATATAAACATAGGTTCGGTTTTAGTTTTAAACAATTTACAATTACTTAACTTACTATTATTAACTAATTATAATTAACATTTTCATTTTATGTACAACAATATTCCATATAATTTAAAAATTCACTTATTCTAATAATTCTAGTTTAAAGGCAGTGTGTTGTTCCTTTATATAGACATTTAAAGCATCATAATTAAAATTTATTGTTTTCCATAACAATTGTTTGATTATTATTATTTCATGTTATCAATTAAACTTTTTTTTTTTCAATATCTAAGCAATAAAACTATTTTAACTTAATTAATTTCCCCAATACACATAACAACAGGTTGAATGTTGAACAGTAAAGTTGTCAATTGTAAAAAATAATTAGTTACATATACAGTGCAATAATTTTTTTAATGTGTCATCATTCCTTTGATATTTTATAGCAAATGACTATGTATAAGTATGTATTTAAATGTTGACTATAATATGTATTTTTTATTTTATTTATTTTATTTTATTTTTTTATTAAAGGAAATAAGTTTTCGTGAGATATTTAAACACATTTAATACTAATCCGTTCTTGATATGTTAAAATAAGATATTATTAATACAATTGAACTATTATTGATTGAGCCTGATTTATAAATTCATACCTTGATTGCCAAATTCGTACCTTATGTTGTAGTTCGCAGAGAGTTAAGTCCCTCTTCTATCAGGCTTCAACATCCATAAGTGAATATTATTTTCACCAGTTGGCCATTTATGGACATGTCCGATAACTTCTTTTACTTGAGAGTTTGGTTGTTTTAAAAGAAATCCTAAGAAAGTAATCTTTCCTTTTGGTTTTTTAAACTTGGTGTAAAGGTTTGACTTTTCAGATCGTTTTCTTTTACTCTTTGTAATAGTAGTTGAGAAGTTCACTTTTGATTCAACTATTAATTTTTGTAAGTCCAATAGTCTATTTGATTTAGTACTTGAATTCTGTTTTGAGCTGTTTAGACTTTTTTCTAAAATAGTGCGTCTTAAACTGTTTTCTGAAGCTTTACGGTTCTTAGGTTCTTTTGATGAGAATAAGATTAATGTTTCAATTTTTAGAACTGATTTTTCATTTATTTGCTCATCGGGTTCACTACTACTAGTTTTTGACGCATCTAAAAAATAATTTGTATTTTCAGGTTTATTTAAACTAGGTGAAGCATCAACTTCTGAAATATTATCTTCTTTAATACAATCAGAACTATTGTTTATATTTTGTTCAGTATATAAGTTTGTTAACTTGGCTATATTATTTATTAAAGTAGGTGTATTTTTTAATAATTCCGATGAATCAGGTTTCTCTATATCCATTTCATTATTAACCTCTGTAATTTTAATTAATTCTTCATCAATTAGTTTATTCCCAATATGTGTGATTTGATTCAGCCTATCTTCTTTTGCAATGAAAGGTGCGATTACTGAATTTCCAATCAATAATTTTGCTATCTTAGTACACGGCCGACTATCAGTGCCAGTATCCACTTCATCACATCTAGAAACTACAATAGTATTATCATCAGTGTTTAGACTCTGTTTTGACACTTTTTCACAAGGCATTTCGACCGGTACCTTTCCCTTTTCAAGCAATTTGGAATAGTTATGAGGAAGATTTTCTAAAACACTACTTTTTTGGCGGTTAGTTGTTTTTATTATTCCAATTTCTACTTTTTCTGAAAGGCTTTCTCGATTTTTAAAAATATTATTATCGCTTTTTGATTCATCTAATTTAAAAATAGGTTCATCAATTATACCGATATTATCGAAATCTTCATTCTTTTGTCTTTCAATAAATGTTTGAGATTCACCAACAATATCTATATGGTTATCTTCTTCACCTAATGTTTCCGGTGTTAGATTTTTTATTTGAGAGACCGCATTATCAATTATTGAATTATTTTTATCCATTTCTTCATGTGCATGAAATATTGGATAGTCGGGTTGTTCGAAAATTTCATATTGGTCTTCTGAAATTTGTTCTTTAATTTGTTCTTTTATCGATTCCTCAAGTTCGCGAATTCTTCGATCTTTATAATCTTCTTTAAAACAAGAATTAGTTGAGAGGGTTGGCTGACGATATTGAGTGATATGAGGGTTTGAAGCAAATTGGTTAAATTGGCTTTTAAAAAGAGTATTTTGTTGATACATAAAGGATGGATATTGGTTGAAATAATTATTTTGATCGTTATACGAAAATTTATTATTATAGGCTGATTTATTGTTTCTATAAATCTTGTTATTTTATTCTTTTTATGATATTTTCTTTTAGTAAATGTTTCCTTTGGAAAATAGTCACTATTACATTTTTCTTCGGTGCTCGTTATAGATTCTGATGAATCTTGATCATTTAAGAAAAAGTGGTTTTCATTTTCCAACAAAACCTTTATCTCCTCTAAATTTTTTGCTTCGTTTGACCTTAAGAATATCCTAATGTTTACAGGGATATTCATATAGAAATGAAAGACTAAATGGCGTTCTAGTAAATTTGTTCCTATTTCTTTATTATCATTGTGTTCTTCTTCGAAAAATGATTAGGGATCTTTTTTTATCTAACCGTAACAGAAAATCTAACGGACTTTCATTTTAATTTCTTTCGGTATCAAATAAATCTAATTTTAATTCCTCTATTGACCTATATTCATAAAAGACATTTTCTAAATAATTTAACAAATCATTAAAATATTTGAATTTATATTTTACTATAATATATTCTGCTTCATGAGCTAAGACATTCTTTAATACATATTTAAGTGGCTCTTTTTGATTATATATTTTATTTATTTCCAATCTCACGATATTGAAAAATTTAATTAAATTGTAATTTCTATTATAAAAAGAAGGGCTATATCCCCTTTTGTTTTGGAACGATGCCATATTTATAATAATAATACTATAATATAATAGTAATAAAAAAGGAAATAATTATATAAGTAAAATAAATATCTTAACTAAGCTTACTAAATAAGTTCGCTGTCTTCCTTGCTTGGTACCTGGGGCCAGTGAGCCAGAAGGAGACTACAGCTTGAAATACCTCGGATGAGTGGGTTTCAAACTGGATGTGTGCTGAAGAAGTGTTGGTACCTGGGATCAGTGGGCCAAGCGATGAAAGTCAGACTCCTCG
Source organism: Euschistus heros (assembly GCA_003667255.2). Lineage (NCBI taxonomy): Eukaryota > Metazoa > Arthropoda > Insecta > Hemiptera > Pentatomidae > Euschistus > Euschistus heros. The sequence goes on from RCWM02000360.1 coordinate 1,106,319, forward strand.
CAAGAGTGGATCTTCAGTCATAGTTCTTCAGCGTTCGGTCAAGGCAGAGCAGCTTATTCGAGAAAACCTAGGAATAGTAAGATCTCGATGCTATGTCTGTCTCTAGTTCGGGCGCCAGATAACGAACACAAATAGTGAAGACTTAGAAAAGAAATACTTTATTTACTGATAGTTACATACAAGACTTCTAGTATAATGGTTACAAGTCAAATGTAGAGTGTCTTTCTCTGAAAACCTCCAGCTATTTAAACCTATAGGTTTAGAGTGGGGATAGGACCGAGGAATAGGGTGAAGGCATCGGCGTGAGAAAGGTTAGTCCGGCGTAGGTGTCAATTGTCTCATGACACAGTGATATACACAGGGTGTTATATGGTCTAATAAGAGAGGAACTAGAGTGGCTGGGGATCTTTGACCCAAGGCAATTTACTTTATGATTGTTTATGACATGTGTTGTACAAGATGTAATTTATATTTTACCCTTGGAAGGTCAAAAGGATACTTTCTCTTAGTGCTAAAAGGGTTTCTCAATAATAAAAGTAATGTTAAAGATTATATTAATATTATGAGTAATATTTATTATCTTATAACTCACGCCAGTTTTGAAAACCCGATTACGTCATTTTCTGCTAAGGATTATTACTGACTGTAATTTAGCAGTTGTATAAATTTCAGCTGTTTATGTTTCCGTTCAATGGAACATCAAAATTTAATTGGGAAATCAAGATTTTTCATTCACATGTTTAATTTTAAACACCAGCGATGGGGTTGTCGAACAACCAACTCCTGTGGCAGCATTTTATCCCGTATTTCAACCTCTAAATGTTATGGTGTCCTTTCACCTTTGAACCCTACTTACTGGCCTACATCCCTCAAAAAACGTCCTGATATATTTATATCTTCTCAAATTTCATCCTCTCAAACCATCATCAAATCCCTTGATGACCTTTCATCAGATCATAGACCTGTTCTGCTTCTCCTGCATTCAAATACCGATCCTAAGCCCTCTCTTCCTAGACTGATTACAGGACGTGTAGAATATGACGGATTTCGGTAAGATCTTGAAAACAAATTAGACTTAAAAACTCCACTTAATACAAAAGAAGACAACTTAGCAATTGACAGACTCACAATATCAGTAAAAATTAGCATACAGAAAAATACTTTACCCCGAAAAATTCATAGTACACAACAGAATAACCTGCCACAACATATTCGTACCTTACTAACTGAAAAACGCAGAGCAAGAGCGAAGTGGCACCGTACTAGATATCCATCAGACAAAAATAATTACAACAACTTAACCAACAAACTTAAGACGGAAATATGAAAATTCAAAACCTACAAAACCGTACTCAAAGGCTTAATACTAAGTCATTATAGATAACTACGAAAAAACATCTTAATTAAAAAAACTTTAATCATTCTCTCCTTACAGATTCCCAAACCTGGACAAGATCAGACGAAGAAAAATCCCAAATTTTCGACCAGTACCTCTTTAAATCAATCAACCCCCCATCCTGATATATTCAATCCTCATCACCTTCAATGTGTTGAAGCAGAACTAAATATTCCACTTCAAATGTCTCCTCCTCCTAAAGCATTCCATCATTCAGATGTATCTAACATAATCCACAGATTACCTCTAGCAAAGCCCCAGGACATGATCTAATTACAGCCCAAATCCTAAAAACTCTTCCCTCAGAAAGCGATCCTATTCCTAACCTATATTTATAATACTGTTCTCCACACCACACACTTTCCCAATCCTTGGAAACTATCCATAGTAAAGATGATACCTAAGCCATCTGAACTCCCATCCTCATATTGTCCAATATCACTCTTGCCCATTATGGGTAAAATCCTGGAAAAACTCATTCTGAAACGCCTGAATCCTATCACATCATCCCTGATCACCAGTTTGGTTTCCGAACGTCACATTCCACTATCCAGCAATTCCATCGTGTGGTAGACGTTCTCTGGTCCGCATTGGATCGCGGGATGTACTGCACTGGAGCCTTTGACCGAGTCTGGCACCAGGGACTGCTTTACAAACTCCGTAAATTCCTTCCTCCTACATACTTCCTTATTATGCAATTCTATCTCAATAATAGAACATTCAGAGTAATTCAAAATTCCGCCCATTCATCCCTCTTTATTCAGTCTGCCGGAGTTCCTCAAGGAAGTATCCTAGCTCCCATCCTCTGCACGGTGTATACAGCTGATATCCCGACCCATCCTAGCACTGTCCTCACCACTTACGCTGATGACATATGTTTGCTATCAGTAAATAATGATCCCTTCATTGCATCCCAGACACTCCAATCCTACATCATAAACCTTCAAGAATGGTGTCGAAAATGGAGAATTAAAATACATCCAAATAAATCAAATAACCTTTACCCTCCGTTGTAAACCTACGACATCCTGTCCTACGGTATTCTCTAATGATATTCCTCTAATCCTTGTTGAACAGATCCGCTACCTGTGACTCCATTTGGACAAACGTCTCACTTGGAACCCACATACAAGACTAAATCGACAAGAAACGGCCCGTCGTTATGGACTACTCCAACATTTACTAGACAAACGATGAAATCATAAATCACAAGAGACTCATTTACATGACAGTTATTAGACCTATATGGACATACGGAGTTGAGCTTTGGGGCTCCACTAAACCATCCAATTCTTCTCGAATCCAATCTTTACAATCTAAAATCCTTAATGCTCCTTACTTTGTGACGAATAAAATTATCAATAAAGACTTTAATGTTCCATATATTAATGATTTAACCAAAACCAGATACCAATCCTTTCATAGTAAACTGCACTCCCACACGAATCCATTAGTCTTCCAACTTGCTTCTCATTCGATATCTGATAACCCACCGAGTAGTCTGAAAAGAAGATGGCCAAGAGACCTTCTAGAACATTTTTTGAAGTGCTACTAGTGAGTAGTTCTTCACAAGTGATTTACATGTCATTATAATCATTTCCTCAAACTTACTTGATGTATATTGATGTACAGTTGTAAATATCAATAAATAGTTATAAAAAAGAAATGTTTAATTTTATTAACATCTTGCTGTAAGTTGCGACGTGTTCGATGCAAATTAAAATATGATATATATTCTTATAGAGAATTTAATGCTGTACAATATTTACCTTGACTTACTTGAAAAACAATTTTTTCGAACATTACAACTTTTCCGGACTCGGTAGCACGAAAATGGTCCAGTTGTTCGTAAATATGTATATGACCAAACTTGTAGTACATTTGATAAGCTTTAATTTTGTACTTTAATAAACTTTTTTAATGCAACGCGCCGTTTTCGGGTTTCAAGCGAAAAACTTAACCATCCTCTGCACATTCCTGTAAAAATTGGAACTAGTATTTTTAGTTTCTCTGATTTTCCTATTTCGACTAGACTAGTACTGATAAAGCCATGAACAAAGCGCCTTGGATATTGCTGAAGTCACTCGAATTTCAACGAACGGCTTGGCCCACTTGTCGGCTGGCTGATCGGCCTTTTTCCTTGCCGACTAGTCGTAATCAGCCCCTCTCTAAACTTTGTGCATTTTTGCACCACTTTAATTGATTATTGTTCAAATGAAAGCAAACAACTAAAAAAAAGTAGTATTAAAAAAAAAAGGAATTTAATTTTATTCGAGGAGGCAGAATTGAATTTCGGATTCAAAACTTCAAAAAACTTAAAAATTAGTTTTGAAAACTTCGATATTTTCCCTTAGTGACTGTACAACTCAAAATAGTCAGGTAGATACTAAATGATATTGATAAGCCTTTGTATAAGTAAAGGAGCCGATATAACTGGTATTAATAGAAAAAGGCAGTAAGATGATTGAGAATTGATAAAGGAGGGCGGAGATTGGCCAAGAGGAAGTAGTTGCCCCGAGAGGAAACAAGACTCGCTCCAACAGGAAGCAATCTCTGCCTCCCTCCTCTGTCAGCAGCAAACTGATACACTGCCACCCTGATTTAATTTGTACTCAGCGTCGTCTAATGAACATGCAGCTTTGATGCTCGTCTCTAATCCTCCTCTCTTGGTTCATATTAGAACTGTTAGATCGAGATTTCTTCTAGAATAATAAAATGTATAGAACTGTTAAATAAGCGTAATAAAACATTTCTTCAAACTTTAAAGCTGTTTATGAAATAAATTGGTATCTGTATCAAAAATTCACCTTTGATGCCTCTATTTTAATAATTTTCATTATTGTAATTAGTATAAAATGTCATGATAAACAACAAAACAAAAAGTGAAAAATCTCAAATGAAATTAACATAATTTAATTAAAAGAAAATGAAGAATTAAATTACTTATCTAATATAATTAAATAACAAAATTTTATCTTTTTAATCACTTTTTGTGTATACAAAATTACTCTTCTTTGGAAATGAACAATACAATCATACAGGTAAGCGAAAAAATAAAGAACACAAGGGCATTGACGTTCAGTAGAATTATCCTATTTGATAAATTTAAAAATTTATCTCCTTCAGAAAACTTAATCAAGGTCAGCGAAAAAAAAACAAATAAAAACTCGTAAAATATCGACGGTCAAGGGGGCAACGCCTAAACATGTTCCACGTTGTTCATTCTTTTGCCGACAGGCTCAAGAGAGCCAATTTTTATATCCATGCGTTTTATTGAATTAATATTACAATCTGTCTCACCTTAGGGAAATAATTAAGATGGATAACAAAGAATCCATTTACACTATAGGTAAACAGAAAATAACTCACATAAGGGACGTGAAACTAACAAAATATAAATATAGGTATAAAACAACAAATCCGTGTAGAAACTAACCTTGTTAACTTTTGCTACACTTTCACACATTAGAGAAGAGGTAATAAGAAAACATCAATATATAAAAAACTAAATCCATGTTGAAACTCATGTTGTAAACTTCTGTTTCACTTTTTTACATCTAAGAAGACGAAATATCAATATACTACACTCAACCACACAATACAAGTTGAAACTGTAGAAATGGATATTTATATGCAAGGTTATAGGAAAAAGCTATTGATAAATGTGAAACTTGAACTAAAGTGTCGGAATCGATATCGTGATGCATTGCTGGTCGGGCCAATTTTTTGGTGCGCTTTGTAAATACACAAAACCAAAAAAAGTAGCTTAACTGATACGATTAAAAACAAATAACAAAATGCAAGAATTTTCTAGGCCGATTAGAAAAACCGCTTTATTTGAATTTGGAATTTTTACGTCTAATAAATCAATTTACGCCTCACCATGAAGTGTTCATGGTATCAATTCAGTATTAATGGAAACACTCATCTCTTACAAGTAGGCAAGTTTTCTGGAATCGAAAAAAAATACAGTTTATAACAATAATAAAAAAAACAAACAGATAGACCAAAAAGTTCTTAGTGCCCATCTTTGATCCACCATTTTGGATGGGTACCTTTATTACCGGGTCCCACAGAATACATAAAGGAGTAGAAGCGGCAATGCAAGGGAAAGAGTGGCACAAGCTACCCCCCACTCCAGCCGCCCCCTCGGCACATGACGGCCTCGCTGTTGTCCACGCTCTGTATATTTTTTGAAGAGGTTTTACAGTTACTAGTGAAATGCCATGTTGTGTAGCTTTTGGTTGCAGTACCAGAGCCCAAAATAAGGATGCTATTCCTCCAATTACTTTCTATTTATAAGTAAAATTTTCATAAAACTCTAATTAAGTTCTTTATATTTTCTGAGCTATCTAACGAAATACAGTAGATTCATCCTTAAAATATTATTTTCTTCAGATTCCCGATTTTCAACTGTATGACTAAATAACCTTCTCAACGTTAGTAATACAAAGTAAAAAACTAACGTAAAAGTTATTAACCCTTTAACGGGCAGGCCGGGAATTTTAGAATTCAATTATTTTTTTTTTTTGCCTTTGAATGGCTATAGCCACGCTATCCCCCACACATATTACATGAAATTCAAGGTTGAATAAAGGATATTAGATGATAATGAGTAGGATAATGCATGGGACACTAGGTCATTTATTGAGGAAAATGCATTAAATATGTGTATCCTCCAGGATACATCGCCTGTTAAAGGGTTAAAGAATTCACCCGGAAACATTGGATGGGAAGATAATTAATTACAAAGAATCCAACAAAAAATATCAAACCTCTGTCTTCATTTGATTAGTCTGTGTTTGCATAGTTTAATTTCTATTGTTAATAGAACACCTGAGATTTGGACCGTTTGTAATCGTGGAGCGTATTAGGAACACGCTTCTTCCAATTGCTTTAGGGGCTTCATTACCGTGAATAGCATGTCCGAAATCCACAGAGTCAAAATACTTATAGTCCAAGAGCCAGTACGAAAAAATTTACATTATTTGAAGAAACCTATGGCTTCAGTTTTTTGAATCCTTATAGTATTTACAATCAAAAAATAAATCTACCAGTCAGATATTGCTACCTGATTCAGCCAATCATAAAATATATTGGCTGTAGGAAAAGGGGCTGTATTGTGATAAAAAAAATAAAAAATAAAATAATTACAAATAAAATTTCTTAAAAAAAATAAAACCTTTACACATTGTATATAATCTTTACATTTGTGTAAACGTATGTGCTCTAATATTTATCAGATACAAATTAGAGGTTTCTTTTATACTTTTTTTTTTTAAATAGGAGAGAAGAGCGATAAAAAAAAGACATAGTTGTCTTACAACAATTACCAAATCTCCTGACAAGAAAAAATTGAAGACAATGTTGGCAAATGCTAGAAACGACGTAAAAAAATTACGAACACAGCTTGAAAGTACTTCTAGTTGCCGGTTAATATGCGGATATGCTCAGAAACATATCACAAACTACCTCAACTCTCATAAAACCAAGTCTCGAAATCAAATAACACCAAACTTTCGAAGATTTACAATAAGAGACTGAAAACGTTTTCAATTGCTAAAATAAATGGATGATTGCTGCGAAGAATCGCGGTGGATTAGTTTTACCAGGAAACGACGTAGTCGAAATTTGCCTGTTTTGTGAACAAATTATTTGCGCTAAAGAAAAAGAGAAAATGTGTTAGCTTCAATAGAATCCTGGATCTTTCATTCGCTAAAAAAATGTTTTGGGGAAACAATTTTTTTCTTGATGCAATCATTTTTTGGTCGACGAATCTCACTAATCGCTACTAATTCGATCGATAGGAGTTTTGTAATTTCGAACTAAAATTTTCCATCATGTAAAAAAAAATGATTGACGATCTTCACATGAAAAAAATTAGAAGTACAAATAATAAGCATATTCTTTTCAGTGGCCAATAATAACTGTTCGTGTTATTTTAACTTGCCAGTCATTTTTTTGTTGTTATGTCAGTCATGTTGTTGTAATGTCAGTTTGGCAATGAATAAAATAATTTAAATATATTGTATAATTTGATTTTAATGGCTATGATTTATTTATATGGTTATTTCCAACTATCAAAACGACAATAGTTATGCGAAAGTGTAGAACTAAAACTAAGTAATAAATCAAAGAGGTACGAGGGGTAAATCAAACACCTTGGTACGAGGGGGTGGCTATGGTGGGGATGAACCGAGCGCTGCACAGTGGGACGAATGGCCTACCCAGGAGGAAAAAAGTCATAATGAAAATTAATAAAACTATTGTGATAGGTGTATAGTTAAGTAGTTTATGGACATTATCAAAGGGTCTTTCATTTTTTGGAGGTGGATTTTAAGGTAAAAAGAACGATCAAAGTAGTACCTAACTCGTCAGGTCAAATTATGTTAAAACTATTGATTCTTTCAATCTAAATTTGTGTATCATCCTATTAATATTTTTTCATTATTCTTTTATAATTAGTGAATATAGACGATCGTTATACCAGAAAGCCATGCTCAAAATAAGTTTTTTATAATTTGAACTAATATATAATTTTTTTAAAAGTGCCGTAAACTAAAACATTTTTTAAACTAAAAAGATCTATTACTAAAAAGTACCCCAAAGTACCTCTCCGACATTCATGTTACAGGTGCCTTAGAAGGTATATGAAATAATCATGAAACATTTAGCTGCTTTTATCTGCTTCCTTGTCTGAAAACGAATTTTAATTTCGCGAACAGAGTTATTTCGTATTTGGCAAAACTGTAAGGGCATTGATTTAATATGTATTACTATATTCAAATCACTTAAATTAGAGGATATTATTTCAACATCTTCAGCTGCACTAAAGAAATATTTAAAATTGGTAGCTATGAAAATTAAAACGAAATAATAAGAGTCTGGAAACCCTGTAAAGTTATTAGGAGATTGAGAAAATTACTTTTATATGAAATAATCATTTTACATACGTTTATAAAGTTACAAAACACACAAATACATAAGAATGAATGTATATATGCATGTTTTTACTGTATGTATTGAATTTTTATTTAGATAAAAAATCATTTATGTTTGTTTTTTACTAAGGAGAAAAAATGTGTAATCGAAATTAATGAAACTGTTGTAATAGGTGTAAACGGAAGATGTTTATACAGCAGTATTAGAATTTTTTTTTTTTTTTGTTTTAGCTGTGGGATTACTAAGTAAAAACAAGGATGTAAGTAGTACCTAACTCGACAGGTCATGTTTAGTTAAAATTATTGATCCTTTCAATTGAACACTGTATAATCTTGTTGATATTTTTTCATCGTTAGTTTATAGCGAAAACCAAGAAAAAAAAAGAAAACGTTACCCATTACAGACATTATGGCAGCACACCTTTTTAAAAGTCAAGATAGTAATTATTCTTGCTCCTCATCCACCGATGATTCCTCTGGGGAAGATGTGGACTCTACGGAAGATGACAACATGGAGTGATAGTGAATGTAGCACGAATTTGTCAACTGCAATGTCAAATGTTTTCAAATTTAAGGTTAACGAAAAGCAGTTATATTGTTTCAAGTTTTCGTCTAATACATTATATTCTTTATTGTTGTTACTTATGCGCTTTGATTTCACCTTATATTTTACTCCATTGTTTATGTAAATCAGGTTGCTGTGTCTATTTAAGTAAGTCAGACTTTGTTCCTCCTAGATTGGCTATTCGTCGCAATGTGCGACGATACAAAGTCGGAAATATCTTCCATCTTTTTCAAAATATCATGAACACTTTGATCATCAATTCTTAATTCAGCGGATGACACTTAAACTGTTTCACCTTTTTCAGTTTTTATGGGTTAATCTTTGTTTAAGCATGAAAATATTTTGTATTTATTTATTTTTTTATTTTTATTTTTTTTTGTAACATTTCGATAGTTCCTATTTGAATGGAGACTAAAGGATAACTGAGTAAATAGTTTTGCTTAGTAGGCAAACAGGTCAGTAATAATATCACAGAAAGAAGTGAAAACAGTATCGCTTCATAATATGAATTGGATTATTACACCGGAAACATCTCATTTATACAATACCAGCTTAACGTGTTTTTTTCATTCATTACTTTAAGATTATTAAAAATAATTACTGTGTGATAATAATAATAATAAGTATAAATAATTACCTATTATGTAATCGTTAGAAACGATCTAACTCATTATTTTTATTAAATTAATATGATACAAATAAAATGAATGGTGAAAAATTGAACCTTATAAAAAAATAAAAAAAATCGGAACCACGGATAATAGGGGCCTGCTGTACAGTATTTTCTTAATCGTTGTGACTTGAGTGGTTTTCTTTTACCTTATTTAAAACTCTATTGCTTATGTAAATCTGGTTGCCAGGTCTGTTTAAGCGATACAGACTTTTTTCCTCCTAGATTGGTCATTCGTCCCACTGTGCGCTGGGGTGACACAGTTCCCTCGCCTACTAGACTTGGATGCCGCTTCTAGTGCTTTATGTGTTCTGTGCCGGGTCCATAGGAATTCGACTGAGCCCTTATTGAGAATTTATTTCCTTCAAAGGTGCATTAAAAAGCAAATTTAGGTTGTTACCTTCTTATCTCGATTGGGAGGTTCTCGAGAAATGAGAATCCATTGAAGGTAGAAAAAAACGGTACACAGAATATCAATTAAACTTTGAATGTGGCTTACAAAACACATATTTTAGATTTATTTATACATTTTAAATTGCTTCAAATAAATATCATGTGTTTAATTGAACTTTTGTAATCTATGATGTGAATGCTATTTAAAGAAAACAATTGTACAATTTACGTTTCATTTGATTAAATAAATAATTGTCATAAGCAATCTTCAGATGCTTAATGTCCAAATTAAGAAAAGGATTAGCAAAAATACTGTAGGATTAAGTCTCTAAGGTGACAAAAAAGCATGAATGATGTGGAAGGTTATTTAATTCAACTGTGACATTTCCTGGAGAAATTTCTCTTTTCTCTGTGTTTCATAATACATTGAATTTTTTTTGGAGTGCTACACAGTCTTCAATAATTCAATAATAATAATATCAATTCTTCTTCAAGATTGAATAAGTTTAAGATATTGTATTGCACAAAACAAGCTTAGATTTTTTATTTATTTTAATAGATTTTTTGTTAGTGTTTTTATTTATTTATTTTTTAAACAGAGCTTTTGATTATCAAAATTGGGGTTACATTTTGTTGTCTTTCTTTGGGGTTGCTATGTTACTATGTTGATGTATGCTGTGTTAGTAGACTGCAAATATATGACCGACTAAATATCTCAATTTTACATTGATCCAGTTTTGATACAATTATAGATATAATAATAAAAATAAAAATAAGATTTATCTGAAGATTTATAGAATAATAATTTGAATAAATAATTTTATTAGAATTATGTTTACTCTTAAAAAACTACAATAATTAATTTTTTACACTAATTTTGAGGTATTCTCAGAACATATGATGAACAAAAAAATTTATTTATAATAGATAAGATATTATATACCCAAAACATTGATGAATACTTTTCCTTGGTTTTCTGCAACTTATTTTAAAAGTATTAATAGGTATCTAACAAAAAAAGATCAAAGTTTGTTAGAAATATTTGACCAAGGTAATCAAGGAGAAGATTATTAGAGAGGCCCATTCTTTCTGAAGATCCTGTCCCTAATAAATTCTATTTTCAATCCATAAACTTCTCATGGTTATTATCTGGTATTATTTTTAATGTTTTTGTTGCAATCATTACAATTTTTCTCTTATTTTCTTACATTGTTTTTCCCACATTCATTTTGTTTATGACTGTTTTTTTATTTTATTTTTTAGATAGTTTTGCTTACATTCTGGAGGTTAATTCCACAGCTTTCACTGGTGATTGAAAATATATATATTTCACTGTTCTTGCCATTAAAAAGAATATAAATTATGAAAGAACATTATAACAATTATAACAAAAAAAAAAAAATTATTTGCTTTAGTAAGCAATCAATATTATTGGGACCAAGTTCGTACTTAATATTCTCATTGTTTAATAGTTGTAATGCTGTCCATAAAATAAATTACAATAAAAACCAACATTTGATTAGAAAGCAAATAACACATTCAAGGACTGGATAGACTTCCGCTTAAAATATTATTGTTTACAAATAAATGTTTGAGGTTTGCAGTGGAAAAAAAATAAAATAAAACTATTTTTTATTATACCTTGATTGTATTTTTAATTTTTACTCAGTTTGTCTATTTTCTAATCTCTTTTAAATTTATCTTGTGTCATAGCTTTGGGTTTTTTCTTTTCTTTTTCCCAATGAAGACTTCATAGCCTAAATAATGGCACAATCAATTAAAGGAATATTATTGTGGTTTATTTAATATCTATTGCATCAATCTACTTCCTTGCATATTACAATGGTGAACAATGTTACACCAATAATATTGATTATTTTATCTTATATAATTGAGAAAATTGTGAAAGATTATATATCATATTATTATATACCAAGAACCACTAACAAATTGGTTGTTGCTTCTCAATTGAAAAATTTTTTTAACGTTCAGAAAAATTTCAATTATAATTGACAATATTGAATAAATTAATATTATTTAGAGAAATGCAATGATTGAATGTTTTAACTGAGATTCTGAAAAATGCGTACTCAACCTATAAACTTCAAATAAATAATCTATAAAATTTTTGATTTGAAAAGTTATTATCATAAATAGATGATAAAAAAAAAAAAACCCAGTAAAATGACAAAAAAAAAGAAAAAAAGTTCCTTATTATAAAAAATATATAGTGTGAATCATTATCAAAAAATAAGAAAAAAAAAAAATCTAAAATGGATATATTAATTTTTGCAATGTTAAAAAAAAAAAAAAAATAAAAAAATAAAATGATCTAACTAAAATTTCAACCTGAAACATACACAATTATAAAAACCTACATATAGTTATAAAATAAAAATTATGTAACTATGATTTTCAAACCAATAAAGTAATAAATTTATGTTGAAGTTGGTAGTTATTTTCCATTCTTAATCACAACTAATAAATAACATATTCTTATTCGTCTTTTTTTTTCCATAGGGAAGAATTGGGTGTTGTCTTGTTTTCCCAGTCATCACCGGGATACAACTGACTGATAACACCTATCGTCAGGAAAATCCGATGTATGAAATAAATTTAAAGTTTGGTACAATATTTATTAGTGACTACTAAATATGTAAATAATAAACAGGAGATGAAGTATCTAGTTTGTTCTGAGAAGGTTTAAAAATATTAAACTTAATTTGGTTTTGATATGTTATTTTGGGTAATGGTATTATAGATTTGGTTAAATGTTATATGGTTATGAAAAAAAAAAAAAAAAAAAAAAACTAGGCCTCAATTCATAGAATTCTAGATCATAAGTGAAATTTGAAATATGAATTGAAAAATATTAATTGATTTTATTTTTGAGTAATATTACTTTTGATCTTGATTAGTGATTGATCTTTATGCAGGTACATAGAGATAATTTGCTTTGTTTTGGGTATAAATGTTCTTAAAACTTTAAAAATAATTTATTCTACTCATGGTTTCTGTTTTGTTTTTATCATTAAGACTAATTCCGAATGTAACTCCATTCCATTTAATTGTTTTGCAATGCATTGTCTGTGTCTCTTTAGTTATTGAGTTTCAGTGTTCTTATAAGCTATATAAATTGATCTTTCTACAGTTTCTGCCCTAGCAAGATAGAAAAGTCTGAGTTTTGTACAACAAACAAGAGGCCAACTCTAATGGTCTAAAATCAAGCTGATTTCATTAAGTTAACAAGTATCACATTACACTTAGTTAACAAATCAATCTAAGAATCCTTGATATGTTTTTAAGGTTGTTTTTGTTTACTTGCCTTGATAAATGTTCTAACGAATTCTCATATTTTGTAAAACTGAGAACATTTTATTTTCAAATATTTTTCTAGATAATATTAAATTTAAAAAAAAAAATCCTAATACAAACGATATAGTGTCTGATGTTTCGCACTTGAAAAAGAAGAGCTGCTCTTCATAATTTGTATTGTCATCGTGTAACAAGGAGGTTGGATAAAGTACTCTTGAACGCAAGGTCTCCCCTTCACCAATCCATTTCAGTACTTAATGTATAGAGGTTTGGTTTGCTCCGAGAGGGCGCTTTGATCCTTGAGTCAGTTCATAGCTGGTGGAATAAAATGAACATTTTTACAACAGTCTGACACAAGCTTGGGTAACGAAGTTCAAAGCTCAAGGAACCATTTTGAGATTTGGTTATGGTCCCTAATGCAGCATAAATACATACTAAATTGAGTTATTTATGTTTATTAAAACTTGTTATACTTTTTCTTGTCAATGAATGAAACTAGAATTTTGTTAATCTACTTCAAAGAGAATATTACCACTTTAGAAAATTCATTTTCCAGTGAATGACTGCAATTTTTCACAGGTTCTCAACTTGAGATTAAAATAATGGCTGATTCCAAGAGGTTATACATTGCTAAATCATAGTATTTTTTTCTTTCATTCCTAGTTGTTTGTTGTTTGTTTATTTGGGCTTGATGTTCTTATGTACTCCAACTAGGTCAGGAAGGACAGGATCCTATAGGTTACCAACCTATTATAGCCACGGTGGAAAGGTCAAATTCATTTTGTGGATCTGCCACAATAAATTTTAGCCTTCCCAGGCAGGATTCAAACCCACAACCTTCAGTAATGAGCATGTATAATATATATATATATATATATATATATATATATATATATATATATATATATATATATATATATATATATATATATATATATATATATGTTTTTTTAAATTGCCTTTTTAATTACCCAATGCAAAAACTCTGGTTTTTGAGCTGTTTAGTTTTGTTTGTTTTTTTAACTGTGGTATCAGTCTTGAAATTTTATAAGTACATTGTTCGAGTTCTTCAAGTTCTATCGTTTTTTAAACAGAACGATTGAAAAATTAAAGTTTTTTACAATATTGTCTCGCTAAAGGCATTTGAGATAAAGGGCTGAAGTAATAATTGGAAATAAGGGGTTTTTAAATTTATATGAGTAATTTTGAAATATATAGATCAATACTTAATTAGTCCAATGCTAATACTTATATATTTAAATCATAATATTTTTTTTAAAACTAATTATTAAAAAGTTAAACAATATTGAGGTTCTCAACATTGCTATTTATACAAATAATTTAATTAATAGGTTTATTTGACATAGTATAAGATGTGAAAGTAAGTTGTGGGAGAAGCATTTCCAAATAAAATGTATCTTCTGTGAAATTGATTTCATGATCTGATTAGAACTTATCGAAAAAAAAAAAATGAAAATAAACTCGGAGTGTGTCCTAAGTAATCCCAGTTTACTGAAAGATTGTACCTAAATTAACATATACACTGTTTATAATTTATATCTACTAAATACCAAAAAAAAAGTTGCAATTTAGGAAAACTAAATTAATGGTAGAATTGGTTTTTTATTTATTTATATTTAAAACTGTATTCAATATATACATCAAGCAGAGTTGGGCAAATTTTAATCATAGCTCAGTCCGAACATTTCGAACAACAGCTCTGCAGACCTTGCAGCCTGACTGCCTTAAATCTGCTCCAAGGTTATGTTATATGAAAATTTTTATAGGATAGAATTATTAGCCCTATGCCTAACCCCCAACCTCGGGGACCAGAATCTGTCAGACACACGGGTTATGATCACCTCCCCTCCCCCCCTCCATGACTCTCAGAGTCAGGACCACAGAATACGTAAAGGTAAGTCCTTTATGTATTCTGTGGTCAGGACAGTGTATTGGGAATTGATCCCATGCCTTATTAGTATAAGTATCTGGACTCTATGATCTGACCTGGGGTGTGGTCACCTATTTCAGTGCTTAACTTCAAACATCTATTGCACACATTTTAGTAGCATTGGCTACACTAGCCTACAATTTAGAGCATTATGGATAAGTTTATTTGTCACAAAGTGTGAAGTATTGAGGATTTTTATGAAGGATTTTGGCTAGCAAGAATTGATTAGGAGAGAAGAGTAGGAAGGTTTAGTGGAGCCCTAAAGTCCAGCACATTATGTTAAATATGTTTAATTACTTTCATGTAAATGAGTCTTTTATATATAATTGAACGTTTGTCAAGTAAATGTTGAAGTAGTCAATAGTGACAAGCAGTTTCTTCTCTTTCTATTCTTGTATGTGAATTCCAAAGAAGAGGTTTGTCAGAGTCCAAGGCTGGAATTGTTCAACAGGAATATTATAATGGAATTAATGGAATATTATAAGGGGTAGAATTGTTAATTAATATCTATTTATAAATAAATAAATAACTTTCTTCTTTTTTTTTTTGTGCTACAACCCGGTTACAGTTCTTGGCCCCTCGGCTTCCTGCAATTGTCAAGGTCTTGTGCGGACACCATCCAGTTTTTAACTTTAACTTTTAAGACATTTTTAGAGTCTTCATTTCCCCCTTGTTCCATGAATTGATTCGGCAATAATGTTTAATAAGGCGTCTCTACATCTGCCATTTTTGCAATATGTCCAGCATCCTCAGGCGCCTTAACTTAATTTTTTTGACCAAATCAGTATCTTCAAATTCGAAGTACAGTTCTTGGTTGGTGCGCCAACTCCTTTCTTCTTCAACCTAAATGCTAAATCAATAGCTCTTTTTCAGAAGCTTAAGGTAATGTCCAACTTTCCGATCCATACAGGAGTACGGAATGCACAAGGATTTTATAAAGATGGAGATGAATATCCATATAACCTTAAATACAAATAATCATTAGGTTATTTGGATTTATCTTTCAAGAAGAAAAGAAATGCAATTGTTTAATGGTTTGCAAAGTCTGTACTGCAAGATGATTTTCAAGCAGAACTGGAAATTTTCAGAAATGAAAATCTAACCAAAATGATCTTAACATTGATTAACGCGTACGTCATTCAAACTAGATACATCGTTTTACATATATTCAGGGCCGGAACTAGGAGACTTGTCATGGGGTCGCAAAGATCAGTTAACTTATATTATATAAAGTACCTCGGTTGTAGAGTATAATAAAGTTTATAAATTATGCAAAAAAAAAATCAAATAAAATTAAACAACATTGATTGTGATATTATTGTTTTAAAAACGGCTTTAATACCTTACTCTATTTTTTAAACTTTTCAAATTTTGCCGTCCCTCTAAAATCTGCTGCTTGCCCGGGGCAAAAATCCTGCCCCTCCCCCCCTAGTTCCGGGCCTGCATGTATTGATTGAATGGATATAGATGTATTTGATCAAAAATGAAGGTATTACAATTTTTAATTAATTTATATATTAATTCTGAGTGCTGTACTATACCAAAAAACACTGAGATATTAAAAAATATTTAAGACATCAAAAGATATTTAAATTTTTAATATTTTTTTTATTTTTATTTTCACCTACGACTTTACACTGTTTGACAACTGTAAAACGTTTTTATCCTAAATCATATTACTGTAGAATTGGTTAGATCAGTAATAAAAATTTAAAATCATTGACAAAATCTAATCCAGTAATAATTAGTTAAGAAATTAAATTTCTAGTTTTTTTTTAGGTTGTAATGTTTCGGTGACCCGTTTCAATTATTCATTCATAAAATAGAAGCAGTGTATTCATTATTATTCTGCTTAATTATGAAATAATGGTGGAGGCAAGAGCGGAGCTACACAAATGATTTTTTTTTGCTATTATGGCTATCTCCATTCACAGTGAAATTATAATGTAGAGGTGCTATATTTACCCTAATTGCAAACTTCATATCTCCATAACAGGTTTTCACAGTCAGCTTTTCCGGACCTCAGCTTCTTTCTGTTTTTATCGTTAGTTAACGAACAAATTTCAGATTTTAAAAAAAGAAGATTATAAATAAAATTTTATGATAATAAAACCTAATCAGGTTCTGCTTTCTCCACTTTTAATATAATTGAAAAATGTAATATTAATATTTATTAGAACATTAAAAAATTGTGAATATATTCTCAATGACGCTGACAAGCAAATTCTAATTAAAATTGCACAATTTGTCACTCCAAAATAAAAAACCGCTAGCCAAAGTAGATCACTATAGTCAACGAAAGATATATTTCGACTCATATTTTAAAGTTAAAACACAATTATAATCTAATAGTATAACATGCGCTTGATAGATTTGTAAATAACATATTTTAGAATAATACAAAAAAAATTAGTATGTCATTATTGATACGTTGATAAGTGACAAAATAAAATATATCTGTGTCTGTTAACTATCTATTTTCCAAATTTTGGCTTGTCACTATTTTATTTAAAACATTAAGTATGTTTGTAGTAGGGATCTATCAATTTCAAAAGTCGATTATCGAGGATCGATGATTCAATATCGATTCCTAGGAACCGATCGATACCACTGCCGTTGGTGATAGTTTTGTGATACCTAATTATGTAAAAATATTATATATCGTCTCTACAGCTGCAATGTATAGAATGTGAAAATACCCGGTTTTTAATTTACTAGTTTGCAGTAATACATATTTCCGTATAAACAGGACTAATGGTGTGTGTACTATTTCTATAGCTCCAGTGTGTCACAAGAAGATAATAAATAACTTTTTTTTTTTAATTTTGTTTACGATAACGTTTTGAAGCTGATAAATTCTTTTCTTAAACAAGTTATCCTAGTATACTTACGTTTTTTTTTACTTTTTTTCCCCTCTCTGAATTTCAAGAATGCCAAGATCATTCGCCTTCCAAGCTTTATATTTATTGAGTATTGTAAACTGGAGAGTTCTCAAACTAGTAAGAAGCGAGTTAGATTAGTCGTCTATAAATCAGGCTTACCTGGCAGTGTTTGAGCCAGTATCAATCTGTTCCCAATGTTAACAACCTGTTCTATCTGCCCTCGATACACTGCCTCCTTGGTCGGGTTTCTCTTTTTCAAACTTAACATTTATCTGGTTGCATCATCGAAAAAAAAAATTCTAATTTTTTTTTTCTTTTGTCTACCTAGAACGAATGAAATCCAATATTTCCAATTACAGGCAAAAATGAGATCATGTGACTGCGATATTTTAACCGATCGAGACTAGTTATATGCACAAATTAAGGTTATTATTGATAAAATAAATCAAATGATGTGAATATTTGAACGGAAGATTCTCAGGTTAACAGAAGGCCCAAACTGGGACAAGAAATCAAGAATATGGGGAAGAAAGAATAATAAGGAAGTAATCTCCGAAACCAAGCCGTTAGTGGCTGGACTTTAAAGCAAGGGAATTACGATGGGCCGGACATTTATCAAGGAGCCACCCAACAAGCCCTCCACCCAATGAATTCTACAGTGCTAGGAAATAAGCCAGAGGAAGGCCAAAGCTAAAGTGGGTGTACACAATAAAAAAGGACGCAGCCGAACAATGTGTTATTAACTGGAAAGTTTATGCTGAGGATAGGCAGAGATGGGAAGAGTGGAGACGGCTTCAGATCTCACAGGTCAAAAGAAGCCGACCGAAAAAAAAAAAAAAATGAGAAGTGAATATCAATGATTGGTTATAGAATATAGTTTATTTATGTTCAACTAGCTGAAAGTACTCTGCTACGCTACGGTTTAATATCATTAGGATGAAGGACAACTTAAATTAGTAATAGATAAGCTTAACGTTGATAATTATTATTACTTAAATAAACCTAAAGAATTCAATTCTTAAAATAATTTAAATAAGTAAATTTGACAATTTGCAAAAGTTAAATTTATATTATTTTGATAGCCCTCCAGTGAAGCTTCGAGACAGCACTACCATCTTACCCAGCTCTTATACCAGACCATCAGCTTTTCTTATGGCATACTTTAAGTGAATATAGTCTCAACTTCTCAACTTTTTTGATTTTTTCGAATAAAGTTTAGTCTTTCTGTTTCTATTTTTGCGTACATATCAAGCATAAATTGGTTGAGGAGATTACGAAATTAAAGTAAATAAGGTTCTCCACCTTCTCGCTCCACTAACATATAGGCGTAAAAATCAGCTGTAGACAAAGTTTTCTGTGTGTATTGGTGTTTGGGTCATGCTGAGGGATGTTAATACTGTACCATCTTCTCCATGGTAGAACGTGAGACGATACTGAAGAGAATCATACACTTGTTAGAACTCACTGATTCTTATCAGTTTTTTTTGTCCCTACATCCAACTGGCATTACATGTCATCACCAGAGAACATAAGTCTTTTAACCTCCTCTTAACATAAGTCTTTAATAGCTTCTCGTCACAAAACAACTCAAAATTGTAAGGGGTCCACCTCTGCAGCCACCATGAGTTCACAGAAAGTACCATATTATAAGGTTTCGACATCGATCGTATTTTTTGTTTGTTTACAATTATAAGGAACCCAATTTGTGGTCAAAGTGTGCGGCTTAAACATCTAACCTATTTTTTTAACTTACGATTAGCTTATCTCCAAATACCATATGACAATTAATCTTTTATTATTCACCCAATAAAAATTGTAATCGCATTTTTCGCGAATTAACCGCGATCCAGCCCGTTTTTTTTTAAAGTCCTTTCTTAGCGAGCACCTACGGCCCTAGAGGAAGCTACATATCGACTTTCATTCCAATCCGTTCGGTGGTTTCTGAGATTTCGTGTTAAATGAGTGAGTGGTATTTGACAAATATATAGTAGATAATGTTATGATTCCTAGATTAATATTTTTGCTAAACCATGACAACTATACTATAGCGAATAGAATTTATCAGAAAATTAGCTGCTGGGACTTGTACTAAATTGACAAAGCTAAAGTTTTCCTGTACTTTAAAATTGAAACGTCGCTAATTGATTAAAACATCGCCGTCTTACAATCGATTTTTATTATCAACGGAAAATAAGGAGAACGGTACTGCCACAGATACATGGCTCTCATTTAGACCCCACTGACTTTAAACTCATGTAATGCAACTGAAACAAGAGCACCATGATATAGAATCTTGCTAGCTTCGATAACTGGGCTTTATTTCTTATGATGAGTGAGTTCATATATTGTATACAACTTGTGTGCTGTTTGATTAAATTTCGATGTATCGGACAATTTCTTAGCGTTGCGATGTTGATTTGACTGTTTCTCCCTTCAGTAAAATGGAAAAATGGATGACCCCGGCGATAGATCAAAATTACTACGAGAGGTTTTGACTGTAAATACTGGACATTTGTCCCACTGTGTGTCGGTAGAAGCAAAGCTTCCTAGCGATAGAACTGAAACTGAAACTTTTAGTGGCAATCCACTATTTCAGTCTTTATAGTTTTCCTTCAAAAACATTCGATAACGCGTGATACACGCACTCCTTATAATTTACAAAGTACAGTATTTTATTTATTAAAAAGATATTTGAAAAATAAGGTTTTTATTCCTAAAAGTACAAAATTTAATGAAAATTTTATACAGTAAAAATCACTGCAAATGAATGAAAAATCTGAAAAGTTCATAAAGTGTTTTGAGCAGTATTGTTTTTGCAGTGTTTTTTTAATGTAAGTACTATAAAATATTGGATACACTCATTGCCTGTTGATTTTTACATAGATAGTAAAATTCATGATAATATAGAAAGGTACTTACTGATTAGTTGGCGTGTCATCTCGATTTCGGTTATTATGTTTGCTCCTTGGACACTCCATATCCACAGAACTCGATTTAAAACAATTATAGATAATATTATTTAAGACGATTTATCGATAACGTATTTAACTTCCAAATTTAGTATTTAATCTTACGTTAAATGTTTAATAACGCATTAAACCTTTTAACCTGAATAGAATACAATTGGAGTTTTTTCGTTACATCGTTTCCGTTACATGCTCCGCAAATCAGTCTAAGGAAATTCGCTGAAAATATATTTAAAAAGTAAAAAACATACGTGATTAGTTTATTGTTGTGTTTCTTACCAAAATGGAATTATGTTTTATACATACCGTAAATTAGAATAATAATTTTAAAAATTATAAAATCAATATGAAAATTGTATAATTAACTTTATGATATAATGGCTGAAGAATATGGTCAGGGGGAGTCTGGTTTATTAACTACACATCCGAGATTTTAAATAACCCTTTATTTAAGGAGTGCCGTCGTTTCGATTAGCCTAACAGTTCTTTTTCAGAGCTAAAAATAAAAAAAAACTGAATTTGACTAAATTAATAGAATAATTCACAAAGTAAATTAATTAACAGAAGAATATCGAAAGAATCAATTAAATAATTAATTAAAAGAAAATCGAAAATGTTAAGTAACATACATAATGAATATGAAAACAATATCAAGATCAAGTTGAATGATACAATTTTCGTAATTGAATTATTGGTTGATGCAATTTTTAATAAATGATTTTCTATTTTTTTTAAAATTTAAAATGGTATACAAAGGTTTTTTAAATAAATATAAGAAAATAAAAAACGGGTAAGATAGAAAGTTAATAAATTATCTTGTGAAAATTTATAGTAAATCAAGTATATAATGGAGTTAATTTAATAACATAAGTAACATAATAATATTTTAATTTATCTCGGTCCAACATTGATATAATTTCAACTACTCGAACATAAGCGATATAAACTATTAATGTTGTTATATATCATTGAGAAATAACTCTTCAACATTGTGAGCCTGATACGAATTTTGATATGAAGGATAAAAAATATTCTGGACGAAAAAAAGATACAATTAATGAAGGGTGGCCGTAACGAGGGGAGAGATAGCCAGCCAGGTCCCTTGACAAATTTCGAGAAGGGTCAGTGTCACGCTCAACAACCTCTCCACGTCCGACTTAATTTTTCAATATCCCAGCTAACAGATTGCACCCGTTTCTTCCCCGACCCATCCACACTCTCTTGAGAGACAGCCTACGGTTCTTTGCTCTCAATTCCGTCTAATGTCCCGTATCCGATATCGCCAAGTGGTCATGAATTTTGGGGCAATCTCCTTTTCGGAAAGGCTTTCTCGATTGCTTTAAGAGCTTTGAGATCTTTATTCCCTCTTTGAGTGTTTCTTTGTATTACAGATTTTCAAGTGCTTCGCATCGATGGGTTTTTTTTATTAGCTGACCTAATAAATTACTACACGTAATTCATATAAATTTTATACCAGTTTACTATTCATCCTATTGGTGCCATTAAAAAAAAAAAAAAAAATTACCGAATGGAAATATTCTATCTATATATATATATATATATATATATATATATATATATATATATATATATATATATATATATATATATATATATATATATACAGGGTGTTCAATATTCGATGGCCACCCCTTTTTTTTTTCACAGTTTTTGAAATTTTGAAACGAAACTCGCAGGGTCTCTTAACTGTCTCAATTAAACAATTAAAGTTTCTTTTCAGGTTATAGTCTGCTCTCCAACCTTCTCCAGCGACCCTAACTTTGGAATTTCCAACGGGATGTGGTATTTTTTTACGACGAATTTCTATAGAAAATCAAATTTTATCTATTTTTTACCGGTGAATTTTTTTATCCAGGTCACCGTTTCGCCGCAAATGGTGAAAAATCATTTAAAGAAAATAAGCAGTCTAAAACTGGTATTGCAAAAATAAAATAAACTTGTGTTGTGTAAATAAAAAGCTTTGTTGTGTTGCTCGGACCGAAGATTTGTCGATAATTCCCTTATGAGAAATTTTATGAAAAATATTTTTTGTTTGGTAACATTTTTCCCTTGGACCTACCGTTTAGAAGCAATAATGGTTTTAATGAATAAAGTCACATTTTAAACCATTATTTTTCTCTCAGCTTTGTTTATTTCGAATAATCATTGATTGTTTATTTAATTTAATTATTAATTTAAGTGATTTGATTAATTTAATTATAAAATGTAAATTGAGAAAAGCAGTAGATTATTGATAGACATATCCATGAACTGTTGTTTTCCCCTTTCAGGGGAAACTGAGTTTTTTTAAATATGTTTTTAAATTAAGCATTAGCTGTTACATCTTTATTTGCCATTACTTTATTTTTTTTTAATAAACAACTGATTATATTGGCTTTTATTATTATACTGGTCATGAGTAAATTATTGAAGGTACGGTGTAAGATTTCTTAAGGGACAATATTTTTTCGTAAATGTTTTATAAAAAGGCATTCCGACCGGCAGTTCCCTCTTCTATCGGAGACATCCTAACCGCGCGATAGAAATTAGATAAAGAAGGTCTGTTGAGACAAAGGAGGCGATAAAGGAAGGCAATGGGGAGGAGCTGTGATTCAAAGGAATTGCGCCATGGATATTGTGACCCAAGTTGTGCCGTGAAGACCAAAGCGGTAGCAGGACATAAAACCTTATGGACATCTCTCCCTACCCGCTGACCCTAAACGACCCAATATATTCTCATGTAACAGGAACCGCAACCCACCATGGGATCTTTACACCAGGATCGGCTATATCTACATGTTTTCATTCCTTCCTGCATAGTTCAGGGCCCGTTTTCTCTTCGCCTAGTTGCCGCTGGCTATAACATAAACCACGAACGGCCTAACTCAGTCGAGATCTGGAATTTCTTCTTTCTGTCATTTAATAAAATTGGAATAATTAAATATGGGTTTACATATTTTAAAAAAAAAATCTAGAAACAGAAAAACTAAAATTTGATTTGATATCTTAAATTAATTTCTACTATGATGTTTTTAATTTAATAACTCTACATGTATCTACTGAAAAATTGTTAGAGCTCAGTAAAATACAACAACGCGTTCGGCCGTCGAGGACTCTCTACTAAATGATAAAAAAGTTTATTATTTAAGTAAAATCTATAAATAATCTAAGAATGATTAATGTGAACAATGTCACATTGAGTCGAAAAACAGTAGATCAAGGATATGTCTAACTATAATCTACTGCTTTTTCCAATTTTTATTTTAAAATTAATAGGATCCAAGATCCTTCGAAAAATACTTAATGCTCCTTACTTTATTACAAATAAACCTATCCCTAAAGATCTTAATGTCCCATATGTTAATGATTTAGTCCAAAGCAGATACCTATATTTTCATAATAAACTCCATAACCACACTAATCCACTAGTCTCTCACTTGCTTTTCACACCATTCCCAATAATCGACCGAAGCGTCTAAAAAGAAGATGGTCTAGAGACCTTCTAGTGTAGAGTTTTAATTGAAGTGCTACTGATGAGTACTTTTCCACGTTTTTACATGTTATTGTAATTGTTATGAACACATTTACTAGATGTATATATATTGAACAATTGTAAATTTCAATGAATAAAAAAAAAATTAATAGGATCCAATACTTAAATAAATAATTAAATTAACAATCAATGATTATTCGAAATAAGCAAAGTTGAGAGAAAATAGCGGTTTCTAACTGGATTACTTTCCTAAAGGTGCCGCAAACTCTTAAATTTTTACAATACAACATTCATCAATGTTTCTTGCTATTTGGTAGTAAAAGTCAAATACATTACAGTACTTAGCTTTATTGTTACATTTATTTAAAGAACATAGATGAAGAAACAAATACATTTAGATTATGACAAACTGATGGAAGAACTGGAATAAAATGAATACATGTAGCATAAAACTCGGCAATAGACGAAATAAAGTAAAAAATAGCAATTTGAGTGATATAGATGGAAAAATATAAATTATGCTATTCAAAGCAGACAATCGTAGACTGCTGTTACTGTTCCCAAAAGACTGGTAAGTGCAGAGTGAGAACAAGCAATAATAAATGAATAGTACTTCAACAATTACGTTTGGGCTTGCACACTCAGTTGGCCTGATCGGAACGATTGCCCTGTCTATATAATAATTTCTACTCTTGCTCCATCAATAATTAATCAACAAAGATCATGACGAATTGATTTTAAAAGAGCCACTTATCTATTCATTCTATTGATGTTTTTCGTAATTAAATTAACTTAAAAGCTTCTTATTATAATACATTTTACTCATCAATTTAAAAATTCCTGTTCAACACAAGTGGAAACAAAAAAAAAAACACACACTTGTTTATAAGAAAAGAAAGTATGTATATCCTTTCCAATGAGTATTTCTTATTTCTTAAGTTTTTTGAAAGTAAATTGGATCTCCAGTTCTTTTCATTACTTCTTTAATGATCAAGTGATTCAAATTTTATTTTTTTTTAACATTATTTTCTTTTTTTTTATAGATACCTGTCAGAATATATACCGACGATCAGCATAATCATTGCCTTGATGAAAAAGTGAGTAAAAAGTGACGTGTCATAATGAAGAACGATAACCAGTAATTCTTTGTTAGCCTTCAATTACTTTTCGCAAGTTAAGGAAGTAGATCTCTTATCCACCTATTTTTTCAGTCCCCTTTTTGTATTATCAAGCATATAGGTGATGGCCAGATTTAATTAGTTTTTGTTTCTGTGTCCTTTTAAATTTTGGTGGAATCTTTTGTAGTGAATCCCTATGTATTCGCTAACTATTGGTGTACGTAAGTCAGTGTAAAAAGTTGTGTTGGCAACATATGAAGGAGCTTGTGTGATAAGTCCAAAAGTGATTGTAATACTCAATGAAAACTTTAATTTGTTAAAATAAATATATTTTATATAATATTTTCACTAATATAAATATTAAAATATTAATTCGATTTTTTTTTTTTTTATTGTGAGTTTGATTTTATAAGCACCAGGTTACATTAGACCTAAAAAAAAAAAATGGATTACATACTGCCTTATAATAACCTCAGGTCACCGTTTTCAACTTCCCAGAGCTGTGGTCTCTAGAGCACGTCTTCAGCAACCATTTGTCTTCTGGTTCGCCGCCCGCCTCGATGGTTTTATTTCGAAATATCTTCCTTTCCGCACCATTCCGAACTAATCACTACTTATTTCTGAGGTTCCATACATAATTCTTAAAAATAAGTCGAGTAGCTGAAATGGCGATAGCAATAGCAGCTATATTCTAAATATAATTCTCTACGGTTGAGAAACTTTAAGGGAAGAACGTATTTTTCATCCCCATGAATGTTTTCAGAAATAATGAGTTGCTTGGCGTTTTGGGTCCGATAAAGAGTGAGCTCACTGTAGAATTTAGAAGACTATACAATATGGAATTGAGGGATGTTTACCTCCTTAATACGGTTCAGAAAAAGAGGAGTAACGTTTAATTTGGCATGGAAGCCTAATTTCAAATGTTGGACATTCAACTTCAGTTCATAATTGAGGTAGTGACCACTAACGCTGAGCTGTGGAAGTTATACTTGTCTCTGCCTTCCCTCCAACTGAAGATTTGAAACTAGTTTTTCCAATAAACTAGGTATCATAAAAGCGGCCAATAGTTCATCAATTCCAGATTGTATTGAAGGTTTTATACTATGGTGTGTAGATCAAATGATAAACACTTTCTCTATCATACCGTTATCTCCCAATCAGAATTTTTAATTAATTTTGTTAGTCAAAGTAGAAAGATAATCGGATATTTTAAAATCTACTATGTATTATTTGTCAAATACCACTCACTCACTTAACACGAAATCTCAGAAACCACCGAACGGATTGGAATGAAATTCGATATGTAGCTTCCTCTAGGGACATAAATGCTCGCTAAGAAAGGAATTTAAAAAAAAATTGGCCTGGATCGTGGCTAATTTGCGAAAAATACGATTACAATTTTTATTAGGTGAATAATAATATATTAATTGTCATATGGTATTTTTTTGAGATAAGCTAAGTTAAAAAATAGGTTAGATGTTTAAGCTGCACACTTTGACCACAAATTAGGTTCCTTATAGTTTTAAACAAACAAAAATACGATCGATGTCGAAATCTTATTATGTGGTACCTGAAATAAACTAGTCAACCTTTAAAGAAATAGGCTTTATTCAACTAAAATATAGCACTGGTTGAACATAAAACACTCTTTATACACTACTCAATATAACCTTCCCATAATTAAGATCAATGATCACATATGGTAATTACTAATGATATAGTCACCACATTTCTTCCGCCCATAAGTTTAGATATAATCCTCCAAGTATCGTGGGGGATTACGTGTTCGTTTCACTTCTTCTGAGGTTTAGAGTTCTTGGAGGAGCGTTTGGAAGAGATAATTCAGAAGAGGGTGAATCTTCCATTGTTCGGGTTCCGTTCCGCAGATACTCCGGGCTCATCTTGGTCTAGTGGAAGATGAGGTTCGTCAGGGAGGAGAAATGGAGCGCATTTGTCTATTTTTGGATGGTTTTCTTGTCAGTTTTGGTTACTAGCAGGAGCCAAATGCCTCGTAGAGACAGTTGTTTCCCGACCATCTGACAGTTTGATGGTGAGCATGATAGTCAGGATTTGCTTCCAGGAGGTCAACTTCTTCCACAAAAGGATCGAACTTGCTTCTCCTTTGAAATCTTCGTAGAAGAACAGGTTCCTGGCTGCATACAAGCCATGCAGGAAGGGAGGTGCCGCTAGAAGATCGTCTAGGGTGTGTGAACATACGTTCATGAGGTGTGCTATTAGTAGCAGTACACAAGAGCGATCTGATGCTATGTAATGCGTCATTGAGAACCAATTCCCATCGCTCATTTTTCGAGGTTATTTGACCTCAACGCTAAGATAATAGTGGTCCCCCCCCCCAAATAATTTTTGTTTATACCTCTCACACTGACCCATTACCTCGCGGGTTGTAAGGCGTGGTTCGACTAGTCGCCACCTCCTCTGGAGCGCAAAAAGGTCTTGATTTCTTTCTGACATGAATGATGCCACCTTGATCACTGTGGATGTACGCTGGAAGTCCCAAACAATAAAAATAGATTTTGTCAAATGAGGTATGACCGTTGTAGTTTGAAATGTCCGAACAAGGAAAGGCACAAAGGAAACCTACTGAATTCATCATAACTGTTAGAATGTAGCGATTTTTGTTGGATGATGGAAGAGGTCCTTTGAAGTCCCAGGTTTAGAGCCCTCTTTTCCCATGGAGCCAGTTTTGCTTTGGACCAGCTTGTCCTTGTACCTTGTTATGAAAGCGTGGCTTACTTCCGCACAAATCTTACAGGAAGACGGTCCCATTGTCCCTGATTTTCCTCGAGGGAGAACCGGTCAGATTTTTTGATCTGACCCAGTGGTACTATCCCCTGGTAATCCGGGATGACCACCCGATTGCTTCATCTTCTTTATGCCAATCATAGAGCAGAAATCG
Organism: Euschistus heros; assembly: GCA_003667255.2. Classification (NCBI taxonomy): domain Eukaryota; kingdom Metazoa; phylum Arthropoda; class Insecta; order Hemiptera; family Pentatomidae; genus Euschistus; species Euschistus heros. The sequence goes on from RCWM02000360.1 coordinate 1,134,926, forward strand.
TGTTAGTGGGGTAGCACAAATTCGGGATAGAGTGTCCGGGGCTGGAATGTTTTCATTTCTTTTCCCTGGACCGATAAAAATAATGTTCGTCATTTGTAGGGAGCTAGCTTCCAATCCCTCCCGCATCCTCATAAATCTGTTTCGTTTTTAATCTTAGTTGTGCTGGTGATTTTGTCCCGA
>RCWM02000359.1:600000-792500 GCA_003667255.2 Euschistus heros
TTGAAGGATTGCAATGTCGTTTGAGGTATAAGGCCATTACATGATATTATTACTGGCAGGATAGAAATTTTTTGAAGGTTGTATATTGTCTTCAACTCACCAGCCAGCTCTTGGTATATTTTCGTTGATATGGTTTTGTGGATGTTATTATCATCAGATATTGCAACCTCCATTATTATTATTATTATTATTTATTTTATTTTTATTTTACTATATTCTCAGTTATCTCTGACTAGAACATAAAACAACTTTCCATTCCCCGTAATCTACTAACAGATCCAGTTATTTTTATCTTTTCTCAACTGAAATATTTCTGACATTGCCTAAGTGTTTTATTAGTTTTGAGCTGATATTGCCTCAGATTGTGTCTGCATTTTAATTTGAAATTTCTCAACTACATTTCCTAACTATCATGAATGTAAACTATTAATGTATCTTTCTCATATCTCAAAACCTAATTTTAACTTCTTCCTAAACCTAATCTTCGATCCTCTTACCTACTGACTTAAATGAATTCAGTTTTTTTTTTAAATATAGGCTGGATAATTTTAATTTTTTTAAAATGATTTTCCTTAGAAATGTAATTAATTAATTATAAATATAGTAGCTAGTTAATTGTTACGAGAATTTTTAGTCTATTTAATAAAATAATTATTTAAACTTCAAATATTCACTCTATTGATTTCTTTTTTGTTGGAGGGGGCGAGTAAGTTGGTATTCAACCGATTTTCTAAAATTTGATATTCAAGTTACATAGCAACGTACCAACAATTTTATAAGGTTGAAACATCACTGAATGGGTTTCTTTTTATGGGTGGTGAGGAATGGTGAAAGGCGATCGGAATTCTACTGATTTTCGTATAATTTGATATTCTTGTTACATAACTACAGGCCAACAATTTTATAATGGGGATGCATCACTAAATCGAATTTTTCTCTTCGGATGGGGAGGGGCTGTTTGTGGTAAAGTTTGGGGCAGAATTGGAATTCAATTGATTTTCGTATAAGTCCAAGAGCCGAGGCCAGATTTCATGACTTATTTGAAGAAAACTTTTAGAAATACAGCCATAAAATGTCCACCCTCAGCAATCATTTTGCACTTGTCTGCCAATTCAAAGCGGGGGCGTTTCAAAATGGCGACCTCCGAAAGAGAGTAGCATATATCAAAATATTGGAGGGGGCTAAGCACCGGCAGACAAAATTCAAAATCCTCGTGAAGGCGTCACACCGGCTGACATTGTTCAAAACATACATCCTTTTCGTCCAACGGTGAACTTTTTTAAACATGATTTCCTTCTTTATTTGATTTATAAGTGGTTTTTCACTAAAATAATTTGAGGAAATTATATTATATTGCTTCCTACGTATGGTACAATATAATTATTTTAATATAAAATAATCTTGTTTTCAAAATTTTAGTGTTAAAAATACCAATTAATATATATGTTCAGTAATAATATGGATACCGGCCACAAAATTAAAAAAGAATAATATTTCAACTTATAAAGTTATGAAATATGTACTAACCTGGTACAAAATTCGTATAAAACTTGTATAATTTTAGTATATTTTGTTTTCTATTATACGTTATTCAAGCAAATCAACTTTGTAACAAATTTGGTAATAGTCATTTTGTTCTCAAATCAACGTAAGTCGCACTTCTTCGTGAAAACAAGCAGGTGGTACTTTTCTGTTGTCGGTTATAACTCTAATCCAAAATTTATTTTTTTTTAACTGATAGCTGACTAAATTTCCTTTCAGACAGAAAATCAATTGAATTACCCTCCACCCACGTCATCCCCTCTAAAAAAAATAAATCAATATAGTGGTCTCATCCTTATAAAATTATTGGTATGTAGGTGTTCGACCTGAGTATCAAATTTTAGGAAAATCAATTGAATTTCGGTTCCCTCCCCCACGTTGCCCCCCTCTAAAAAAAAAAGAAATCAAAACAGAGGTCTCACCCTTATAAAATTATTGGTATGTAGGTATTTAAACTGAGTATCACATTTTAGGAAAATCAATTGAATTACGGTTCCCTCCCCCCACGTCCCCCTCTAAAAAAAATTAATCAAAACAGTGGTCTCACCCTTATAAAATTATTGGTATGTAGGTATTTAAACTGAGTATCACACTTTAGGAAAATCAATTAAATTACGGTTCCCTCCCCCCACGTCACCCCCCTCCTTCTAAAAAAAAGAAATCAATTCAGTGATGTTTCAACCTAAACGGGTATAGAGATAAAGTTTACACATTAAGTATAGTTTACCAAACCGGACTCTTTTGCATGCATTTTATGTTTAGAAAGATTTCTTTTAGTTTGTTTTGATACCATTTAGTAACTTTTCTCTTAACTAGATGGACGGAGATAAAACTTACCCAGGTGTATATCTAAATCAAATTATTGTATGTGTATTAATGTAAAATTATTACTTCTGATTATAAGATAATTATATCACTGTGAATTTGCAGAGGAACTGTAAGATAATCAATGGACATATTTTTTTTTTCTGAAAGGATCCAAAAGTTTATAAGGTCTGGAGTAGTCAAGTTTCGAAGGACACTTGGCAACAAGAGTTCCAAACAAGCCATTGTTGGACGAAATTCATGTTGGAAGGTCCCAACCCACTTGGTAAGGTGTTAGGATGATTCAAGATACTAAAAGTTCTTTCCTCCACAGAGCAAATATTTTTTCCAGAAATTTATTACACTCCTATTTAATCAGCTATAATGAAAACTCATATGAAACAAATATACGAGAAGTACCTGCAACTGGATTAGATAAATTTACGTTTACATTTTCAAAAAAAAATAATTAAATAATTATTTATGATATGAGTTTATCACTTTTCAAAAACCATAAGCATTACTTCGTTATAATGAAAATATGGACTGCACTCGATATATATGTAACTCCGGATCGAAATTGAATTATTATGAATCCCAAACCACTTTAAAAGAGTCATTTTTTTTTTTACTTTAAAACATTTTATTGAGAAAACCTAATAGAAAAAAAAATATAAAATGTTTATTTACCTAGTTAGAAAATCGATTGGTTGTAAAAATATACTAAGACTGATACATATGATTTAAGATCACAACCTTAAACAGATACGTTATACATCAGTTCAATTGTTCTTTGATTTTGAGAAATAACTATCATTTTGTTTGTATATAACTTATTTTCTTAAGTAATCAAGTTCAAGTCTGTACCAGTATATAAAACAGAACAAAATAACTGAAACATTTCTCGACTAAATTTTATAAAACGAAATCGGTCTAAAATCTACGAAAGAAATCACAGACGATATCTTTACGAAACTTAGATAGAGAAGAAGAATAAAATGTACTTGATTCTGGTACAGCTTGTCTCCTAAGAATAACAGAAGAGTACAACACATAAAGCAATCATCTGGCTTCGATTGTTGATTATTAATAACATTATAAAATACTATTTTGTAGTATATTATACTAATAGTAGAGTGTACTATTATAATATGAATGATATATATTTATTATATATATATTACATTAGCTCGAAAGATTTAAAATTGAAGAGGTGGAGAGATATATGATGTTTAAAGGAATCAGAGAGGAGCATTTTCGAATTTAAATGGGCAAGTTATTCCTTAATTAGGAAGTACGGAAGGTAAAGGATTTTTTAATAAATCGGATAAAGCAGTTAATTTGGCTCTTACATCTAATTTCGAGCCTATTCTCCATTTACAGTGTATCCATAATCAATTTAAGGAAAAATGAGAGAAGATTCCAAAAGTTTTCTAATACTTTGTAGTAATGATTCGTGGAAACGTAAAAGTTGCTTGAAGAATAAAAATGGTTTTTCTGGTGATTTGGGAAATATAATTATTCAAAGAAAGATAATGATAATGAAATGTTACGCCAAAGTTTTTCATGGAATTTCGGAAATGAATTAGATGGTTATTGAGGAAAAGTTGTGAACAGTTGTAAATAGATAATTCGGGTTTTGAATATGCATTTGTTTAGTCCTTGCCAAGTTAACAAAGATAATCCGCCAGTCTAGTCAAAAGATTCAATTGGATGGTTGTTAATGTTGTTTTTCCTCAAAGATTAATTAAGTTTGGTTCCTTTTTGTATGAGTAAGGCCCTCTGAAATTCACCATGCCAAAACAAGATTTTTGTCAAATTAATATTTACGAGTTCAAACCAGGTCGAAGTGCAGCCCGTAACCGTAACATCAATGTTGTTGGGTGTGAAGGAAGCATCAATAAATGTACACATCAAAATCTCCAATACAAGGAAGTTTGCGGCAAGCCTTTTGTTGTTGATCAAAACATTACAAGAAAAGTTAGTGTTGACCACTCAACATTATGGATCACACAAAATTATAATAAATCTTTGTTTTCACGTATAAAAAATTGCTTTATTTCTTATCGACCCAATATCTGAAGAAAACCTTGGTTGGTACTGAAATTATATATATTTTTTTAGGGTTATGCGAAGCTTGGGACAGAATAAAAAGTGGTAAATGTATTACCCGAAGCGAGAAAAGTTTGTCGAATTTTTGAACTATAAGCGGTGGAAATAGGAAAAAAGCAACAAAGCGAGGAGACTTTTTAATCACCCATTACGTAGACTGGCCGGGTTCCAAAGAGGTGGCCTACCTCTTCCGATTTATTTCCCTACTGGATTCAATTTTAGCCTCCAATTACTAACCCCTCTCTTCTCCACGGCCCCGGATTTTCTATAATCTGCTCCAAGTCGTAAACTTTCCTTATTAGAAAACCTAGAAGAGTTGTAAGGAAGTGAGTACTGTTTGCGGGGGGCGGTTAACCTAGAACCAGCAACAGGAATAGGAAACAACAAATAGATTTGACATTGTTATTATCTATACTATTATATAATAGGACAAGCCATTTTTCGTTTGTGATCACTGACTGTGAAAACTACTGGACTAATGAAACGAAATGAAATGAAATGAAAAATAAACTTTATTCTAGGACAGACTTTCCCCTAAGAATAATTAAAGTGCACAATAATAGGTACATTGGTCTGGCTGAGATTAGTTAAAACTCAGCACATCGGTGTAAACAATTAAATTATGAGAAAACAAACAAAAAGGAAAGAAGAGAGAAGAAAATAAAATAACATAATAAAATAAAAATTAAAGTTGAGTAAAAAAATAAAATAAAATAAAAAACCATCAACAGTAAAAATTTTAGCACACTTATGTACATTTACATTTTTGTGGAAGATTGAAGATCGAGGAGATGGATAAATAAAAGATGTTTAAAAGAAGTTAAGGAAGAGGCTTTGCGAATATGGATAGGTAAGGAATTCCAAAAAGAGGTAGCACGGATGACGAAGGATTTTTCAAAGGAGGCAGTTCTATGTGAGGGGGTATATAGGTTGGAAGATTGGGATCTTGTATTTAGGTGGTGAATGGAGGAACGCAGAGTAAGTAGGTCTAGGATATAGGAAGGTTTATTGGTTTTTAATGACTGGAATAGGAAAGTGCCGAGGAAGTATTGCCGTCGAAAATTGTACCGGCAAGATACGTGAGACCGTCTGCCGACACCAAAGATAAATCTTATGAAGCAATTCATATGTCCCCTTAGTCTCATCTCTAGCTCAACAGACAGCCCCCCATACACCAAGCACCCGTAATGTGTTTAAAAGTGAGGAAAAATAATCTGTACCAAATTATAACCACATTATCTTTATAGCTCCAGGACGGTTTAACAATAATAAAATTAACTGATTTTCAATTAATTTGTTATTAAAAAAAATGATAATATTTGGATAACTGTGAAGTTTGAAAATTGACCGGTAGAAGGCGAGATCTATTCTAATTGAGAGGTTACAAAGTTTGAGATTGATAATAAAATTTACTTCTATCCAATTAAATTGTAACAAAAAAAAAAAAAAAAAAAAAAAAAAAAAAAAAAAAAAAAAAGGATTTAAATATGTAGTGGGACATGAGAATCCCAGTGAAATTTGAAAATCGAGCGATGTTGGTTAGCAACAGTGGTCAGCACCATCGCGCAATTGAATTTACAATGGTAAAACTACTTTATAAATAAAGTTACTTTATAAATAAATTTTCCTCCGAGGCGTCTGAAAAGAAGATGGCCTCGTGATCTTCTTTTGTAAATATTCATTAGAGTACTACCAATGGGTAGTTCCTCTACAAGTTCTAATTATGCCATTATTTTGCATTGTTTACAGCATATACTAATTGTGTTTTTATTAATACAGTTGTAAATTTCAATTAATAAAAGAAAATAAATAAATTTACATTAATTAAAATTTAAATGCAAAATGTTAAGTGGCAGAAACGAGGTTTGCCAAACTCTCTAATACTTTTATGGTTATAAATTAAAATCAAGCCAGGTGAAATCAATAACATTATTTCTGCCAAATAAAAGTATGATGATATGATTTATGGGCCTTTTGTAAGCACTGATAATGCAGTCCATTTTCCGTAAGAGTTTCTTAATAGTTTTTGCAGATGTGGATTACCACCTCATACATTAAAATTAAAAATTGGAGGTCAAATTTTATGTAATCTTCAACCAACTAATCTGTTCGATACTAACTAGGTTAAAATTTCCTGCTATGCTTGAAAATATCATTGAAAAATTATTGCTCAATTGTATACTTTAAGATTTTTATCGATAAATAAATACAACTTCAATTATTAGTTAAAATTTTATTAGTTCTTTACTAAAAGAACGGGCGAAGCCAGGCTTTACTAAACGAGTGGATGAAGCCGCGACTAGCTCTACTAGCGGGGATGCTAGTATTAAATAAATTTCATTCTATGAAACTTTATAATCTAATGTCACATGGTTCAACATCTAGAAGATTGAGTTAAAAAAACCATGTCCACATTGACAATATATCAACAAGGGTAATTATAATAGAAATTATTAATATATAGTGAAAGCAATCCTTAGCAAGGAATAATTGTTGTGTGCAATTATCGGTACCTAACGAACCCCCGGGCTCCTGAGTTCAGTACACCGCACACACTCACCAGAACAATACACTAATCACCTAACTGTAAACAAGGTCACATACAGTACACACCCTAGAGCCACCTTTATAATTCAGTATAAGAAAGGAAGTAATTCAGGATGCTTAAAGGAGGCAGCCCCTCCGCCTGACTCGAGAGCACAAGGCTGATAGCCCTCTCCTTTTAAAAAATATTATCCAGAAAACTTCACAAAGGTTAGCCGGACTGATAAGAATTAACCTAATGCTTGCCATACGACTCTACAGCAGCACTTGAGGAGCAGCATCTTCTCTCGAAATGCTAAGTTAAGGATTTATAAAACGCTAGTCAAACCTGTTCGCACATATGGATCTGAATGCTGGACAATTCCAAAGAACAATTAGTTATCGCTCTTGAGGTTTGAAGGGAAAGTCTTTCGGAGAATCTTTGGTGGTGTATACTCGGAAGGAACCTGGACAAGAAATAACGCAGAAGTACAAAGTCTGTACTAGGATATGGATATCTGCAAATTTACTAAGCTCTCCAGGCTACGATGGGCAGGTCATGTTGCCAGAATGTGCCCGGAGGAAATACCCGCGAAGGCTGTTACTGAACAAATCTATGGTACGAGGCGTACCGGAAGACCTTAACTACCATGGAAAGATGGTATTGCTGCTGACACATTAACTCTACTTGGTGTCAGAAACTGGAATGCGGCAGCACTCAACCGTGAAGACTGGAAATCAATGCTAGAGTAAGCCAAGTCTCTCCTATTAGGGACGTAGTGCTATATTATTAATAATAAAAGCAATAGTATCAATAGTTAACTTAAAATATAAAAATCGTCAAAATATCAAGAAAAATAACCATATTATTGTTTACCGAATTTAGTAAATGATTAGTTTCATACTTTTTATCAATTATTACTCGTTAAAATATTTGTCTGACTAACCACCCCTAATCATTACACTGTACCATATATGAGTGGTTCAGAGATTAAATCCTTTATGCCATTTTTAAAATTTTTACAGGAGAATAAAAAAAAAAATACAAAATACTAATTTTAAGACGAAAAAAAAAATTGATCTCACTTTAAAATTACCTTCAATATTGTGTTCTTGAAGTGGTCTAAATGTTGTGATTTTTCAATATCAATGCATGCTTGCTTAAGCAGAAAATCAATATTTAGTGCTAGACATAGATGGTTTTGTTTTGAAAGTCTGCCCAAAAATAAATTATTTAGTAAGTATTTGCTCTTTATAGATTTTTCAAAGATTTATTACAGATTATGTATATAAAATATGTTACATTCCATATATATATAATCCGTGTAACAATGAAATCCGTGCTGATGTTTTGAAATGTTGTTTTTTTTTTTTCAAACTTATGATGAATGTTTAACATTCAAAACTAGTTTTCAGATAAAATAATTCCAATAGAAGTGGCAATTAATCCTAATTGCATTGATTCTATACTATACCATCATGCGTACCTCAAGTGGGTCGTTTAAAATCTGTTACTATTACTGAGTTCCTCTACACGGTGAATAAAGATGATATCCTGACCCATCCTAGCACCGTTCTTACCATGTATGCTGATTACACATGTGTGTTCTCAGTAAACAATAATTTTGCCTTACACCCCAATCTCATGTCATCAACCTTCTAGAATGGTGTCAAAATTGGAAATTTAAAATAAATCCAAGAAAATCCCATCAAATAACCCTAATCTTCGTCGTAAACATACCACTTCCTGTCTTACAGTACCCTTTAATAATACCTCACTGATTCAAGTTGAACTTATCCGCTATGTTGGGCGGATACTGGAGAAACGTTTAACTAGGATTCCACAAACAAGACTAAAACGACAGGAAACTCCTCGTCGTTTTTTACTTTTTCAACATTTATTAGACAAACGTCCTAACCTTTCCACAAAAGAGTCATTTACATGACAGTTATTCGGGGCCTAACTAAAGCTTCTTCTGTTTAATCTAGCCCTGCATAAAGCAATGAAGAATTCTGAGTCTGGTGGAACTTTGGCGAGTCGAACCTACCAAATTCTTGGGTATGCTGACCATATTGTGGCAAAACTTTAAAGGTCATTTTGCATAAGATGGTTACATATTGCAGAACAGTAGGTCTTGAAATTATTGAGACGAAGAGCAAGTATATGGTATCTTCGGCTTCTGGAATTAGAAGAAAGCCGAGTAACTTGTCTATTGACAACCACTCTTTTGAAGTTGTTAACCACTTCGTATATCTTGGCACGGAAATTAACTCCGAAAATATAGTGAGCGATGAGGTTAAAAAAAGAATAATGAGTGGCAATAGAGCTTACTTTAGCCTTACAAATATGATGCGATCAAACCTGCTATCCAAAAGGACAAAACTCAGGCTGTACAGATCTCTTATCAGACCCGTTGTGTGGTATGGCGCAGAGACATGGACACTAAAAGCAGCTGACCAGCAGCATTAAGGATCTTCGAAAGGAAGATATTGAGGCGCGTGTTTGGCCCTGTGTACGCTCAATGAGCATGGCGAATTAGGAATAACCAGGAACTAGAAGATCTTATACAACATGAAAATATAGTACGATTTATAAAATCTAGACGGATCAGCTGGTTAGGACATCTAGAAAGGATGCCAGACACAAGAATGGCAAAAAAAAGTTTTCCAGGCGACCTTCTTTGGAAAGAGAAGAAGAGGATTGCTGACGTGGAAGGGGACTTCGAAAAGATGGGCGTGACAAACTGGAAAAGAAAAGCCTTAGATAGATATTGCTGGGGACTAATAGTCAGGTAGGCCAAGGATCACCATGGACTGTAGAGCCGAAGAAGAAGAACTAAACCTAATTTTTCTCGTATCCAATCCTTACAATCCAAAATCCATCAAAAAATCCTTAATGCTCCTACTTTGTTACATTTAATTTATTCATAAAGATCATAATATCCCATATGTTGCTTATTTCGCCCAAACCAGATACCTATATTATACTCCATAACCAAACAAATCCACTAGTCTCTCAATTTGATTCTCAATCCGTTCCCGATAATCCTCTGAGAAGTCTAGAAAGAAGATGGCCTAGAGACCTTCTAGTGTATAATTTTTATTAGAGTTCTACTGATATATATATATATATATATATATATATATATATATATATATATATATATATATATATATATATATATATATATATATATATATATTACAAATTCATAATATTTGACGAGAGAAAATCAAAAAAAGTTGGATGAGATATCTTCTTGCTTAACAATTAATACTGAAGTTTCGCAGCCCGACAGATGACCTTAGGATTTTTTAAAGGGAGTAAAAAATCCTTAGCTATGCCGTCCTTCGGAAGGGACGTAAAATGGGGGTCCCGAGCCTGTACGATGTCAGGTACTCGTTAAAGATCCCCATCCTAATTATACCTGGATAGGCAAAATTTAGGACTCCCACCGTAGCATCGTCCGATTAGCCATAGCAGCATAAAGTGACGTTAAACGAAATAAACAAATAAACAAACAATACTGAAGTAATTGAAGATCAATATGATGCACATGTTTTTTTTTACCTCTATTTTAGTAATTTTATTCAATATTTTAAATAGACTGGAACATAATAATTAGGAATATGAAAAATACAAATGTTTTAACACATATCGTTTTTTTAAAGTTAGGATTAATGACAAATTAATTAAACTTACATGAGTGTGCTGTACCTAAAATCAATCTAAATAAAAACGACATTCTACTCACCATTAGCAGTTAGGCAACAAACCGACAATTGGGTAACTTCAATCAAGTGTTTTGTTCCTGGAAGAGACTTAAGCACTCCATTTTCAATTAAATTCCTATTGGGCGAGGGCCTTTCAAGAGGTTATCGGAGACCCGCACGGCCTAGCAGGCTTTATATGTCTTAATAGTTAATCAACCAAAGGCAGCCGAGCGTGGCCTATAACCCATCCAACTCTAGCCCCTAGAAGCCCCTAATGGCGGGCATTAGTAAAGAAACAACCGGCAGAAATTACTCTGCTAAAATTCTAGGTCGGATGAGAATTTCTTGAGCCGAAGCCAAGGGAGGTTTTTAAGACTGTCATTTCATTTTCCATACGATCCGACCTAAGAATGGATATTGTTTTCCCTCCGGATAACCGAGGGAGTAATAAGAATTTGCTACAAAACCACATAAAAGAGAGCTATTCTAATAAAGTATTTTTTTTATTAATATTATTTTTTATTTTTTAAGATAACGCTCTTTATATTATGTCAATTAAATGGCTTTTTGGTTGAAGGGATTATGTCACACATTTTTAATAATACAATCTTAGTTCATTGAATGAAGGATTTATGCGCGGAAGAGTTGGGTAGCAAAATCTGAATATTTAAAAAAAAACTAGAAAAAGAGATATGAAAACGATAAATGGGCTATGTAACATTTTCCTGCTAAACGAAAATGTAAAAAAAAAAAAAATAAAATAAAAAATAAGTAAACATAAACTACGTATGTGTTTTGTACATAACCCCATCATCCACCAAACCTTTCAATTTCAACATTTCAACAAGTAATATATTAGAAGGACCCGAAGGGCCCATCTATTTTGACACATCAGAGAGTTGTATGGAATAGAGTGGAAATCGTGTTGAGATCCTAATGGATTTAAATGGTTACTATGAAAGGATAGGTTTCTGGTTCTGATTAAATCAACAAAATATGATACACAAGCATCTTCATGTTTAAGTAAGTTAATGACAAAGTAAAGAGCATTGAGGATTTTGCATTGTAAGAATTGGATAAGAGATGAATTGAATGATTTAGTGGAGCTGCATAGCTCAACTCCATATGTCAAAATAGGTCTAATTACATTTATGTAAATGATAACTAAAAATTCAAAACACAGTAGTATAAAGTATAATTCGATATTTGTCTTGAAAGAATAGATAAATCAAATAACATTGGAAAAGAAGTGACTATTGAAATTTAAAACAGGACTTTAAATATATACTTTATGAAAAAATGGTTTACTTGTGCTTTTTAATAAGACCTTAAAGTATCTATTTGGGCGCTGTTCGTATTTTTAGGGCAGTTACAGTAGCCAAACAATCAAAAATCATTATCAGAAAATGCTCACAATAATCTCATCTACATGACAGTGATTGGGTGTGTCATTCTTGATCCCTAAGATTTCGTTTTGTGGAAACTAATTATGTAATCATTTTATATCAATTCTTCTCTAATGAGAATAAAAAACTGTTGTAAAATATGATATTTCATCTTTAATAACAGTAATTTTTCATGCACTTGATAACACTGCTAAGTACACAATTAAAAATTGTAAATTCTAAGCTGTCGAATTTGATATGGTAAAAAAAATCTGTTAATGCCGGGTGTAGACTATGAACCGCGTGGCGTGATATTTGTTTGTCGTATCTGTACATTTCGTCTTGTTTGTCAATTATTTCGTTGTCGGAATAAATGCGTGCGTATAGGTCACATCTTTTCTGGCCCAGTCGTTCTAAGAAATCGAGTGGGTTCTCGTTATGGTACGCACGGGTATTTAAAATTTCTGAAATTAATTGTTCCGGAATTCTTGTATCTTGGTATTTTCTTTTTAAGAATTTTATTATTTCTTTAACGCTGCTAAATTTCTTATCGTAAACGGCGACTTTAGCTTTTCCTGTTAATTTGTTTTAAATAGTTAAAACTAATTTAGCTTGATTGGTATTTTTATGAGTGTTATCTTTTTTGTAATATAGGTTATACAAAAATTCACTATTCCTAATAAAATCTACTGATTGTTACGGATTTCCGTAATATTCCGGGATTAATGCTAAATCGTGGTTTTTGATTTCCAATGCCATATTATTATCTTTTTTAATTAACGTTGAACCTGTTATTTTTAAATTACTCAATTTTTCTTCCAATTTATTCATAAAAATAAATGCTAAATTATATTTAAATTACAAAAAAACATATAATAAAACTAAATTAATAATACTTGTTTCTTGATACAACGATGTCTTCTTCCTTCAGCTCCTTCCCGTCGATTCCTTCGCCAGAGGTTGTTAAAACGTCAAATTTTTAAAGGTGTATATTCTATTCTGGCACTACTAAATTTATTGAGCCAGAGCCTAATTTATAATTTATAAAATATAATTGAACTTTATAAAATTATAAATAATAAATCAAGGAGGACTGAATCTAGAAACAAGGTTATACAGAATCTTGTGGCACTCTAGTAAAAAATCTAAATTTGGCCCGTTATCAGCTTCTTTTCAGAAGCCTAGGAGAATCCAGTGAGAAGCAAGTTATTAATGACGAAAGTATGGTGCTTAAAGGCCGTTGTAGAATCTTTTATTCGTTACAATTAGGGGCACTGAAAACTGAAAGTTTTATTTCAGGCGTATAATTCCGAAATCAATTAAGTCCGATTTCCAGATGATTTTTTTTGTTTTTAATAGTCATTCAACGATATTGTCTATAGATGAAAAGTTTTCTCCTCAAATTAGTTAAATCACATTGGAAACGGCCATACGAAAAATAAGTCCTCTTCCTAAATCAGCTAGACCTAATCCTTTATGGACCAGTTGTGAAAAATATTCAAAAATGGACTTGGATGGATTTGGAATTTCACGCGTCATTTATATGATGATAAATCTTATACAGCCCCCCCCCCTTTTTTTACAGTAATAGTACCAACTGTTTATTATTCTTCTAGAATTATTAAGTTTAATAACAAAAATATTTATGGTACATGCACGCCTGAATAAGTTCATTCTGAATAGACTTGTCATAAGAGAATTCATTGTTGGACAGTCGTACAGAACACCCAAGTTTTCGTAGTATAAAGTTCGAAAGCTCATTGTTACCCATTAGGTTTTTTTGTTGTTTTTTTTTGCCGCCAAAAATAATTATTATTAGGTTATTTTATTCGAGCGTGAGTGGTCTATCACACAATTATATTAAAAAATGTAGAGATGATTTTTTGATTTTTTTTATCAATCATAAAAAAATCATGAAACGCCTGTTTAACTAAATATAAATAAGTTTAACTATAAACGTTCCACTATACATGTTGATTTTATCGATAACAGGAAAAACTGACTGCTTACAAGAGTTGGTGTGTGTATCTGTTTTGGCGTAGGGGAAATGCTCCCCCTGAATAGGGAAACGGAGCAACTTTCCATGAAATTTATGGCCACTTTCAATTGAGTAAAAGAGGCAATTGAGCAGTAAAACCTTCGCAATTAAGAGAATAGTGAATGGGATTCAATCTTGTGCTGCAATCAACTCTATCAGAATCATTCTAAGGTGTCTCGCAATTCTTTTTATTTAGAAAATCTTTCATCCATACTGCTACAAGTAACATAGATGACAAAAAACCATTCCCACAATATGTAAACTTAAAATTTCGTCCATATGAAATATCGATATTTTTCTTATGATACCCATCCCTAGTCCTATATAAAAGAGGTTGAATATATATATATATATATATATATATATATATATATATATATATATATTTTTATTTATATTTTTTTTTTTTTTTTACCTCTGATGGAAAACTTTTCACCTTTTCACCTTAATACCGCTAGTTGAGAATTCCTGTGTTGAAAAATTCGGTGGGCAGAGAAGCTAACAGCTAGGACAGTTTAGGAAGGTATACGATGATAAGACTGCCTCGGATAACCTTGATTTACGTGGCCCTGCCTTATAGCACGGCTCTAACTCCCAAGGATCAGCACATACCAGCTAAAAGGCGGGAGACTTTATTTATATTTTTAAGCTACTGTAGCATAAAAAAGAATGTTTCTCATGGTTAGCCTTGACATAACAGTTTGACCCACATCTTGGGTTCAAGTTATTGCTCCTGTTACGACTGACTTTGCTTTCGTGATGGCACCTGGTTAGCCACAAATACTGCACTATTTTTCCTAGTATCCTTCCGTTACTCGCAGTAACTGTATGTACACCTCTAGTCACGGCTCACCTGTGAGGTGATTCATCAGAAAAAAATGTTAACTATGATTTTTGTTTACTTTATGTATTCATATGTAAAGGAATGACTGGAAAAGCCATAATTTCAGTAGTAATCAGATTAAAAATAAATATTTTATGAAATCTTATTATTTATAAAGTACTTAAGATGTACTTTACTTTGTTACTTTATAATGTAACATATGTAAACTTAAAAAAAAAAAAAATATGCACATACCAATTCAAAAAACTATAACTATTAATCAATAACAGTATAATAAACAGCATTTAAACTCCTCTTTATTAAAATGATCAATAAAAGTAACTCCTTCATTGAAGAACTTATTATTAATAGTTGAAATTAACGTAGACCAATAAAAAAGTATAATAAATGTAAAAAAATAATAATAATTGGAGATATCTACAATGCGGTGCCAACACATGCCAGCTTTTTTTAAAACGCTCTTGTTTTTTTGGTTTTTTAAAACAGTTTAAATTTTATCTCAGCATATCAATAAACATGAAAATCAACATAGGAAAAATTGTCAATATTTTTTCTACGAAATAATATGGCTCTTGACTTCCAGTTTCAGCAGCCATTGCCTGTATTAAAAATTTAATGAGTCAATTTTAAGTTAAAAGCATTAATTTGTTAAAATTAATGAGATTTTAATTAATGAATGTCGTTCTTCCTCTTTTAAAGTTGTATTGAGTTTCGTAAATTTCTAAACTGATTGTCACATTGTCAATAAAGCAATTATAATGTTTCCCTTTAATTTATTTTTCAAACCTCAAACACCAGCCGTAATTTTTTTTTTTAATTTCTAAACCAACTCAATAACTGTTTAGTTCATAATCCCCTGGAGCTCACTGATTAGTGTTTACGTGGCTTAAACACTATAATAAACCTAAACTATTATTTTTTTTTTTAATGTTCCGAGGCCCGAATTCGAGTCCGGCTGAAGGCAAAAACTTTAATTTTTATTTTTTCGGCTGTGGTTATTTTGTCGAATTAAGGGTCCGAAGACCCTCCGTGGCACACCCAGCCTCTATAAAGTGCGTACCCATAATTGCTTTTTTTCGTCTTCGATACTATTGTCCTCAGTGATAATAGTACTCTGGTTCCTAAACTTTGGAACTCTCTCGAAGTATATACAATTATACAATTAGTAAATGCTCTGTAAAAAATTACAGTAACATGTCAGTAACTTGTGAAGAACTAATCATTAGTAGTACTTTAATAACTGTTCTACATTAGAAATTCCCTAGCTCTTTCTTTTCAGCCACCTTGGAGGGTTATCAAAAATCGATAAGCCTATACTTTAATTTTAAAATAATTTCTGCTACAGTTTTGGTGCTCCCACGGGTGATGTTTGGCTGTATAGAGGGTTTGAAATGTTTTACAGCATCGAATAATTTTACTGTTCTTTTGTTTTGATAAGCTCCTTATTTTTTGAAGCCTTGAACTCTTTATATTGTTTATATGTCTGGAATTGTATTATTGTGGTACCTTTTTACGATTTCTCTCATCATTCCATTTCGGAACGATTGCAGTATATTTTTTGTAGTAATCCTTATATTTGAAAAGAAAGAGGACCCATTTAGAAGAGTTGGATGGATCACAATTTATTTATTCTTACAATTAGTAAATTTAAAGCGTAAGGACTAGCAAGAAGCAGTTAATAACCGGATCGGTTATTTATGATTTCAGGTTTATCTTCCTTATTTTTATAATAAAGTTAGCCGAAGAGGTTAGGTGCTTGTCAAATGTAACAACAAGAAAAAAACGTTTTTTCGAATATTTGTTCTCACAGTTATTAATTTTAAACTGGTTGAAAATCTCTGATGCCTTTTTGAATAAAAAATAATAAATTTTTGTTTTATATGGGTTGACATAAATGTTTAATTGTGAGAGTTCGTTTCCGATGTTTCAAGGCCTTGCAAAGCGTTCGCGTTCTGAACGATTTCGTCTGAAAGAGCTGTTGCGACTGTTATTGATATTCGTTCTAGCTATTTACAAAATAAAATGTTACCATTTAATCATTAAATTGTAGCTATGTTAGCAATGTAACGACTCGTGAACATTTATTTGAAAAAAGAGAAATCACCAAAAAAAAAAAAGAATTACAATTTTTTTAAAGAATTCGCATAACGAATGTTTAGTGAGAGAGAACGCCACTGAAAGGAGCATATTTGGAAGGATTTATCTTATGTTATATTTCTGTGAAAAGGTTGATATAGTTTGAAAATACGAGATATGATTGTTTTAAAATATATAGATTATTTAAATCATTAGAATTAAAAAATATATGGAGAAGAAATAGACTAGTAAAGGAAGGCGTACTCCTTAATACGAGTTTACTGTCACTTTCGGAATCAAGCTGTTTCAAGAGATTAAAAAAGGTTAAAATATGACATTTTCTAGCCTTTATGTTGATTTAGGTTTCGCTGCAAGATCCTGTTATCTTGAGAATTTCGTTATGATTGCCTTTTGAACATTGTCATCTACAGGTTGAGCCACTTCGAATATCTTCGTTGTTCTTTTATTTATATCAGCTAACAAGATATCCGGTTTGTTATGAGAAATTGGTTCGAAGTCAGCCTATTGGGTCCAGTAAACCACGGATGAGATATAAGTTAAATGCATTATGTATTCAATTAGATTATGCACATAGTTTAATTTTTTGCGGTTGATAATCTGTTTGTATGAACCTTATTCAAGAAAAAAAATTTATAAAAATGAGTTATTACGGGACGATGTTGAATAGTTCCTAACAAGCACGAACGGCCTCACAAAGTTAGACCTCATAAATATGTAGAAAAATGTAAAGCAGTCACTGAAAATAGAAGTCACATGTCCATACCACTTGTAATGAACTAAATAAAAAATGGTAGTCGTTTTCGTCTAGAGCTAAATTTAAATTCTCATTACAGAAACAATCTGCGTGTAAATAACCCAGTCTGATGAATTTATTTGTATTTTCCTTGTTGCAATATATTTATGACTCCTGATCTTCATCTGAAGTTAGGTAAAATTATTTTTGATTAAATCCCGTAATATCCCAAAGTAAGGCCATTGAAAATGGCAAAATCGTCAGATGTTGCCAAATCATACATATTTAGCGTGCTGGTTAGGATGTATAAAGGACTTTATTTAAAATTTCATATAAAGGGCCTAATATTAAATTTAACCAGGTTTTAGTTGAAAAAATGAAATTTCAGATCGGACGAAAAGTTATGGAGTTAAAGAGAAAAATTTGCCAAAAAAAACCAAACTTGGATTTCATAACAGTAAGCGGCTTTGAGGGTGCTGACATGGATATTATATGGGACCTGATCAAAACTTAATATACAGGTTCTTATAGTAAATTTAACCTGCTTTAAGATGAAAAACTATTAGTTTTGGAGTTACAGCCAAAATAGTGCTGAAAAACGCGTTTTCGCGGAGAGATGCGACTCCAGTGAGAGTGCTAAAAAGAGGGGTGTAGAGTGCATGAATTATGCGACCATTTTTGACTTCAGAGCTTCGTTAGGAGTAGTTAGAAGGTAAATATAAGAAAAGTCCCGGTCCTTGGTGGTACGGAATCCCCAGTTTATGGTGGGAGAAGGGGAGAAGGTCCCTTGCTTAGGTTTTTCGATTATATCTCGAAAACGGTGGACTTTAGGAAAACAAATTATGCATCAAAATTAAAGCTAATTAAATTTCCTATACAATTGTCTTAATACATATTTGTCCAACTCTTAACGGTGTTCGATATATACGTTAAATCGATAATTATAAAGAAAAAATAATTTTACCTCACTTTTTGTCAAAAATTTTATTCTAGTGCCAAAAACGTATATATAAAATTAAAGCGTATTTAATGTTCTACAACTTTGTTTTTGACTATATTTCTGTGAAACGATCCTGGAAGGCGCTAAAAGCAAGTTTTTGTCTGAACTGGTGCCCGCTTCTCATTCTCCGCGCTATATCTCGAAAACGGTTAATCTAAAAATAAAAATTAATAGAACTAAAATTGTAGAGAATATTATTATCTACAAGTTTTGTAACTTTTTGATTGACGGCCGATGGGTCAAAATCGAGATATTTGAAAAAAATATATTTGATTTTTGTGACCTTTGACCTTCAATATCTAATTATGCTAACATGCTGAGGTCGGTGACTTTTCATCCATTATTTAGAATGCCAAAACAAAGGTAATCATAAGTAATAAAACAAAGCAAAAAATCAGCTTCATTGGTTCATTTCCGAAGTGAAATTCTTATTTGACTGGGCTATTGGCTTTGATAGTGCAAATATAATACAGGTTTTTAATATTCGTTTTGTTTAGGCAAGTGCTTGCCAAGTAAACAGATATAATTTTCCAGTCTAGTTAATAGATTATAAACAATAGTTATTATTGTTGTTTTTTTGCTAGCATTAGTTTAGTTTGTAATGCATTTTATGTATGAGCAAAAACCTCTGAAATTCTCCATGTCAAAACAAGATTTTTGTCAAATATATCATTACGACTTCAAACTTGGTCTAAGTGTCACATATATTTGTTGCCTGTGTTGAAGAAAGGACTATTGAATGCACAGTGCACCGATGGTTCCAAAAATTTCTTCAAGAAGATTATGATCTCCAAAACAAGGAAGGTTTCTGTAGCCCTTCAGTTGTTGATCACGACCATCTGAGGGCTTTGGGGGAAGAAAATCCTCGCAAAACTACCCGGGACATTGCTGAAGAAGTAACATTACAAACACAAAGTTATAATAATAATTTTTTTGCCACATATAAAAACCGGCATTGTTTTTGCACAAAACCATTATTATAATACTATAGACAACATCAAATATACTATTGAAACTAGTTCGAACCAGTTTAAACCTGTTTGAATCCTCTCCTCTCCTAATGTAAACGAAAGATTTTTTTTAATGTGTTTTTATAGAAAATGGCCGATTAGAAACCTTTTAAATTTTGACCTTTACGAACAACTGGTTACTGTTTATTTTTCCCTAAAATCGAATAGTTAAAATAAAAGTGAATATTTTGAAATAAATCAAACGTATTTCCAAGGCATCTATATATATATATATATATATATATATATATATATTTTATATATATTTATCTATAGATTTGACCAGGTCGGGATTCGAACCCAAGTTTATATCACATCACGATTTAGTGCCCGGGGGTTATGGATCACTATTTGCCTGGTTCGGATACGACCCCGGTGGCCTAGTTGGATAAGGCGCCTCGGGTGGGTTCGAAAAAAAATATATATATATATATATATATATATATATATATATATATATATATATATATATATAACCGGCGCACCTTGCAAAAAAAACCGGCGCACCTTTTTCATTAAAAAAAATATTAACTAACGGAATAATGTTGTGATTGAACCAGCACACATATAGGCCAGGGCATAACTGATAACATTACAATAATCCTTTGCAGTAATCCTCTCTAGGAATAACAAAGAAGGGCCCAAGTTTGCAGATCATCATATTCCCAGTTAGTCTTCAGTTCTCTAGAAGAGTGCAATGAACACCTGTGTGTAGTTTCCCTAATTTTTTTTAATTTTCTTTTTCCCACGCTAATCCAATCCTACCCAATATGGTGATGGATGCCACGGTAGTCACTCAAATCGTAGCTTTAATTGAGGACGGAAGAAGTCAGCGATACCCTGCCAATACTCTCGGGGTACTAGAAACGTGGGTTCGATATGCGATCCAGAGGTACCGGGAGACGAGCAGCTACTCGAGGAGGTCGGGATCAGGTCGGCCGAGAGTAACAAACCAAGCTGACAAACGATTTTTTAAAATGGAGACTCTAAGAAATCGCTTCCAGACATCTGTAAAAACTTGCCACCGGCTTTGCGTTGCTCGAGGTGTGGATGTATCCGTGCATACAATAAGTAGACACCTGGCTGAAATGAATCTACACTCTAATATTCCTGCTTCCGGCCCTCTCCTCACGGCAGCTCAGAGAGCAGCTCGATTCCGTTTTGCTCGAGAACATGTTGTCCGTACTGAAGCTGATTGGGCCTCTGTTCTCTTTTCAGGTGAGTCCAGAATTGGCCTACATTCTTTAGATGGTCGAGCTAGAGTCTAGAGAAAATGAGGAGAACACTACGCTCAGTGCAATGTTGTAGGTATAGTACAGTTCGAAGGAGTGTCGGTGATGGTGTGGGGAGGGATTTGTTTAGAAGCGAACACAGACCTCCATGTGTTCCGAAGGCTATCCCTCAACACACAAACTTATATAAAAGCCATCTTTGTAGAATATATAGTCCCTTTTGAACCGTTCTTTGGCCCTAATTTTATGTTTATGCATGACAATGACGTCGCCAATGTTGTTAGTGACTTCCTTGATGAGGTCGGTATCCGAACCTTGGAGTAGCCAGCTCGCAGCCCGGGTCATCTTAAGAAGGCCATCCTACAGCAACATAACCCTCCAGGAGCTGAGAACTGCCGTAGAAGAACAATGGGAGCAAATTTTTCAAGATCGAGTGGCCAATGTTATAACCAGCATGCCTGCAAGGATGCAGGCTGTTATTCAAGCAAGAGGAAGAAACACTCGATATTAAAAACCATGAATTGTGTGTTTCTTGCATATAGTAAACAAAGTTTAGAGGTTTTATTTCTTATCATAAAATCAATAAATGTTTACTTTTTTGTTTGATAATTTTTTAAAAATTTAAATAGCATGTTTTATTATTTGTCCTTTTGTGTCTTATAAACAGAATATATCCGCTACATATATAAAAAAAATTGGCAATTTTTATTAAGTTACGAAAGAGAAAAACAATCAATATGCGAACATACAAGGTGCGCCGGTTTTTTTGCACTCGTGTGCATATATACATATATATACCTGTATGTATATATTCATATATACCTTTTTCTCACATATGAAGAAACACTACAACTAATAGGCTATACAGAGTAATTATAAGAGCATCGTTGAAATGCATGAGTGTACTAATACAAATAATACGTTTTAATTAATTACAATATTAAAATAAATATGTGCAATTAATTACAATATATATTTTTTTCTTTTTTATGTTCCTTTATATAGCAGTTTTTTAAAATATTTCTTGAAGCTGACAATTACTATAAAAATAACGATAATAATTATATAAGGTACTGGTTAATATGACTTTGTAATTAAAAAAGAAAAAAAAAACAGTGTCAGCGTTCAGTGGGACCACCGCGGTGTACTGGTAGAAGCAAAAGAATTGAAACGAAATTGAGAAACTCTTACATATGAGCTTAAAAATTATTCTTAGGATTCAAAAGATAAGGGCTCAAGTCCAGTTTTTGAGGTGGCTCCAACAATATTAAAAAATTTACCGTCACTATAAAATTATTTATTATCAAATTTATTATTTATGCACTGTTATGACTAGAAAAAACCACTATAGATGTTATTTTAAACAATTTTCTAAAATACTTAACACTTTGTATACATTTCTAATTACAAACTCGAGTACAAAACATGTGTCTATATTATGAATATATTATTTGGATGTTATAATTGTTTTCAAAGCAAAGTTTTTGTAAATGAAAACATCAAAATTAATAATAATAATAATAATAAATAAGATATTGTTAAGAATAATGAACAGTTTTAAGAACGTTTCACTGAGCACTCAATATTTCTAGTTAATGTGACTAGAATTCATATTAGCTATATCAATATAAATTTAGTACTATTTATTCATATCACGAAAGTCATAATATTATAATTATCTGGTATGCATAATTATATTTTATTTGATTCATTGAGAAAAGATCTTTTTTTTTTCAAATATCTATCAATAATTTTTTATCAGCAACATATTTTAAATAATTAATTTCATTATATTAAATACAAGCAGATGCTTGAAGTCGTCATCGTTAGATTTATTTTAACACAACAGAGCACCTAGCACGCAACACTCAGTGTGTATTAACTAATGAAAACATTTCCTTTGAGCACTAAGAGTGTGGACGAGAGGCACTGTATGACCAGGCAGAATGTTAGGAATGTTTCCAACTCCACTACACTCACCATCCACTCTACTAACAAGAATGCTTGCATGAACTAATTACATACATAAATAATCCATCCATAACATATATAAGGATTTCTCCCTCTATCGACATTGCTGATAAGTTGTGTGGTAGGAAACGTACAGTTGTTTCAATAATTCAGGGTATGTTTGTGTGTGTAAGAAATAGCAAGTTTCTATTTCGTTCCAAAACAATAAATGTATTTTTTTTTTTAAATCTTGTCTATGTTGGAAACATGATGTACTTATGTAAAAATAACTTTTACAAACACCTTTCGAATGGTATACGTATACCATGATAATTTTTAAATTTTATACTGAAATCGCTAATTAATTACTAAAAAAAAAAAAAAAAAAATAGGGAGATGCCAACTCCGTCATTTAGGGAAATAATACTGAGAGAATGCTCTGAGTATACTTTTAATTAAATGAATTAGCTATTTATCTAGTATTTCCAATTTAGTAAACATTTAAGATAATATATAATAGAAAATATATAATTAAACTCCATTTTACTGAAAGTAACATTATTAGGTATAATTTACAATAAGTGTTCAAAGTGTCCTTCCTAATCAAAACCCGAGAGGATGCAGTGATCATATGTTGGCGTTTTTATATATAAATGTATATATAGGTTGAGTATCGCTTAGTATAAAAAAAAAAAAAAAATGGGTAAAACTAGATCAAAAATGTAGCCAAATACCGCAGATCTCACTTTTCTATTCTAATCTGTTGCAGATATACGATAAATCAAAGAATTTTTTGAGGAAACCACGTTTTTTCCATAAAAGCTGTAATATCTCCATTTCGTTTAATTATTTTTCAAATTTTGATCACATTTTCGGATTTAGCAGTACATTTTCTACAAAAGCTTACGTTTAACATATCATTCAAAAGCTGATTAAATTTGCAAGTTTTTGTGAGATTTGACGTTTTGTGGATAATTTTTCCGAAAAACGGTGAGCGTTGAAGTACGTAATATAAGACATTGTGACTTTCCCAAATATGGTGAAGATCAAGCTGTTCTTTAGATACCAAGTTTGTGAAATTCAAGGTTACAGGTACTCAGCTTTTATAGAAAATTTAATGCTAAATTCGAAAATGTGATCAAAATTTGAGAAATATTTAAAGAAAAGGAGAAATTACAGTTTTTATGAAAAAAAAGGTATCTATCGTATATCTGCAACGGATTGGATTAGAAAAGTGATGTCTGCGGAAATTGCTACATTTTTGATCTAGTTTCACCCAATTTTTTTTTTTACACTAAGAGATACTCACCCTGTATAATATATATTATTTATAGAACACATGCGATAAAATCATTATTTACTTTGGCAAGCAGTAATGAAGAATATATCTGTTAGATGAAGAATATATGCATGAAACATAAACAAAAAATTCCTTAAGACCTCTTTTATGTTCCCATTTTCTATAGATGGATAGAATGTTTAATGTTTATTTTTTAGATAAAGATATATACGAGAGAGCGAAAAATTCATTATAATCAGAGAAAGCGAGATACATTTTAGTTATAAAGTGACCTTTTGTTACGTAAGATTCTAAATCCTCTAAAAATGGTTAATTGTTTTTTGTTTATGCTTTTTTTCATATTGTGAATTGAAATTGAAAATAAAGAGCAAAAACGTAGACATTTTATAATAATGAACTAAACTTATCAGCATTACTGCGTACCACCCTTAATAATCCTTCAACACATGTGTTTAAAAATATAACAATACAATATTAAAATATAATTATGAAATTTTAGCTTATTTAGACGATGATCTAACACAAAATTACATAAAAAGCTTTTAGTCTTCGTTAAGCCTTTAAAAAAACCTGGGGCTTTATCATCCCTTTTGATGGATTCTCTATCTTCTCTTCTAAGTGCTGCTCAAATCCGCCTGGATTTTTTTTTTTTTTTTTTTTTTTTTTTTTTTTTTTTTTTTTTTAATTTAGAGTACTCCTGCTTTTCTTTGATGTGAATAAATAAAGACAAATGCGATTTAACAGAATTGAAATGTAGCTACTCGAATGTTTATAATAATTTTTAGATGTTAAAAAATAAAACCTGTACCGCTACACAGTGGAACGAATAACGTATTTTAAGTGGAAAAAAGTCATATCAACGAATCATCAATTCCGGTTCACTGTTAATAAGAACGATGTTCAATTAAAGGATTTCATTAATATTATTGGATTTATCGCTCTGCAGCTCCAGAGAAAAATAAATGAAGACCCATTAGTGCCCAGATCCAAGGTGCCTAAAATAATTTTTTTTTGAAATCCAACGAAATAATCCAGTATCATGAATGAATGACATTATTGCACATAAGTAGTGATTTTCATTTGTAATAGTTAACTATATTTACAAATGTTACTGTTTTAAATAAGCAAATCTAACGTTTAATTTTAACTTCATTAATATATATTTGAAATGCCACCACGTGACACCGTCTCCAAACCTTTTTGATTACAGGCACTAGTATCTATATTAACGTTTTCAGCAAAAATTAGCTGCCAATAACTGCCAATTTATTAATTATATCGATTTTTCTTCGTGATTCAACTGGATAGTTAGTTAACCTCTACAGTATAACGAAAAATAAATTTTAAGTGGAAATAATCATAGCAAAAAAATACATACCACCAAATTGCTTTCACAATTGAAAAGAACAATATCTAGTTAGAGGATTTTATAAATATCATTGCCTTAATCCCTTATTAGAAGCTCTAAACAAAAGAAAATACATCTATGTACTAACAATTGCGTAACGGTTTTCAGTGTCAATGCTGGTTTTGTTTGAGCATAGAGACTGAAATAGTTTTTTATTTATTAAACATGGACGATATCACTATTTTTTAGTATTGGATTTTATTTACCAATTTTCTTGTTTTAAATAAATCAATTTAATGTGTAATTTTAATTCCATTACAATATTTTTAAAATGCCCCCGCATGAAACCGATTCCATAATCTAATAAAACAGTTACCGAAAATTATAGTTTTGGTCTGTCCACTCTCGATGCATGGATTAGGACTTTCGAATGCTTTTTGCTCCTAAGTTATCGGCTTCATATTAAAGAATGGGCAGTAAGAATTGAATCTGAGAAAACCGAATTGAAAAATAGATATGACGAAATTCAATTATATTTTAAAAGATAAATGGGATTAATTGTGGATAGACCAAAATCTGGTTTTGGGACCTCGAATGATGGAAACTCGGCAAGAAGAATATTAAAAAATTACCGACTAAGTGCAAAAATAACAGGATTAAATGAGTAAATTCCGCCGAGGTTTTATTATATTCTTAGTGTGATTAATTCTAGATTTAAGGTAGATTTTGACAAATTCGAATCATATCTGGAAGTAACAATATATTTATTCCTCAACCTCTATCCTTGGTTTTATATACTAATAACAGTGCATAAGTTACTATCACATGGCACAGAGATTGTTAATAGAATATAATTAATAGAACTTTCTCACACTGATTCTTTTAATTAGTATAAAAGAATCATTTTACTACAAAACTGCAAATTTTTGTGAACACATCCCAATGAAAAAAATTTCATCCCGAAATAACTAGGTATCATTCCTAGCCTGTCATGGATTCAGTACTAAGTTACGACTTCCTTATTATTTCGTTACCAACGGTTCTACAATGAAGTGATGAGGTCAGCAATCACACTCAACCACCAGGATTTTCCCCCAATTAAGGGTACCTACTTTGTAAAGGTTATGAGTGCTCCAGGAGAAGAGTCTCCTCGCGGTCGAAAAAATAAAAATTTTAAGTTTTTCCTTCAGCCCGACTCGAAATAGGGTTCGGAGCAAGAACTTCAGCACTTCACGCACTCAGCTATCCCTTTGAGCATCAGGAGAAAAAAACAAAGAATAATTTAAAATATAATATTAATTTAGCTACATAACCTACCTTTTTTTTCCCAACTATTATATGTGACCGCAGCAATATTATTATATATTTTTTTCTTTTTACCTATTTAATGTATGTGTACTATATTTCTCACCTAATATTTGTTTATATTCAATATTGTCCGTGTAACTTGATTTTTAATTTTTATTTCATTTTTAATTTAAAAATAATTCCACTGATCCCTGTGGAACAGATCCGCTACCTAGGGCTCCAACTAGACAAACGTTTAACTTGGAATCCACACACAAGACTAAAAAGACAGGAAACTGCTCGTCGTTTTCGACTCCTTCAACATTTATTAGACAAAAGTTCAAAACTTCTTATTTTCTACGAAAGACTCATTAACATGGCAGTTATCAGACCTATTTGGACGTATATAATAGAGCTTTGGGGCTCCACTAAATCTAACTCATCTCGTATCCAATCCTTGCAATCCAAAATCCTTAACGTTCCTTACTTTGTCACAAATAAACTTATCAATAAAGACCTCAATGTTTAATATGTTGCTGATTTAGCCCAAACCAGATACCTCTCCTTTCATAATAAACTCCAAATACATTGAAATCCACTAGTCTCTCAACTCGCTTCCCATTCCATCCTTCTCCGAGGTGTCTGAAAAGAAGATGGTCTCAAATAGAACTTTTATTGAAGTTTTACCCGTGGGTGGTTGCTTTACAAGCCATTGTCATTTTATTATTTTATCTCATCACATTTACTGTATGTATGTTTTTTTTTGTTTTGTTTTTTTATGTACAGTTGTACTCGTAAATTTCAATGAATATATAATAAAAAAAAAATTTAAATATAGATTTAACATTTTCCTTTTAAATCATTTGTGATTAATTTCAATGTTTTCTGAGGAGGTTTGATTATAAAGAGTAGAGTAGGTTGGAAAGTAACATTTTAAAAGATTATATCTGATCTAAATTGTTTTTCATTTTAGATAGGTTTTAATTTGTAACAGAATTATTTAATTTCTAATTTATATAATTTATTAAGTGTACAAATTATAAATAAATATTATAAATATTAATTTATGATTAAATTATAAAATAAAACTACTTATATATAATTCATATAATTATCTGTAATCATTTTTTATTTCATAATTATAAATTCGGCTACTATTACATAGTACATTATAATTATTCATAATGTTCAACGGCCCCAGAAGTTACTTACATTCATTCAACATTTGAATGCGGCCATCTAAATTTTTATGTAAATTAAATAAATTTTTTCAGTAAAACAAAATAAGAATGTTTAAAAAAGGATTGAGGATCAACATAGATTCAATAGAAATTTTTCAAAAAAGCAAAAGAATATTCATATAAACATGATCTAAGATAATATAAACTTAATTAGTTTAAGCGAATAAAAAATTGAAAAGAAAGTATCTTATAGGGACTTTAATCAAGTCGAATTTCCTAGAAAACGCGAAAAAAAAAAGAAAATTCAAGATAATTTTTTTTCAGATTAAAAAAAAAATTTATTCAACTTCTTATGAGATATTATTTTAATAAAAAAATAATTTCTACAGTTTCAATTGAGGTTGTTTGTTTTTTTGCTGGTGTTTAACACCCTCATCAACTCCACAGGTTACTAACCTATTCTAATTAGAGTGGGTTGGCTGAGATTAATTCCGCGGGACCACCACGAAATAAATACATTCCAATCAACGGGAATCGAATCCTTTCATCTGGAACTGGCGCTCTGAGACCTTCGCTCAATGCTCTTAGCACTCAGTTCGCTGAAAAAAATGTATTTGATTGATAAATTTAATTTATATTGATCTTACTCCGTTTTTAACAGGTTACTTATCACGCAATTGGAATTGATATAACTAATAATAATTATTATTATCTCTTTTTATTAATAAATACTTACAACGGAAGCCGAAACATTTAAAATTAAAGATTTTAATTTTTTTTTTTTTTTTTTTTTTTTTTTCAATTTGTATTTAGTTTGTTCATTCTAGATCTCAAATAAACGTTGACCGATTAGCCTTAACACTAAATTTATAAATAAAAATCTACAAAACATATTACCTACCTCATAAAAACAAATTACTAATATATTCCATCAATTTTACTAAGTTAACATAAAGATTTTCGTCATCTTTTCCTACAGTATCCTTTTATAATACTAATCCCAGTTGAACAGGACGCCACGTGGACAGACTGCAACTGCTCTTAGTTTTCGACTAAATGCTGGATGTTTCTAGTAAATGTTGAATTACTAGACAAACGTTCAAAGATTCAAAGATTAGTTGAAAACGACTCATTTGGTTGACAGTTATCAGTACTATTTGGATATATCAGCTTTGGGGCCCCACTAAACTATCCAGTTCATTTCTAATCCAATCCTTACAATCCAGATCCTTCGAAAAATCCTTAATGCTCCTTACTATGACACAAATAAACCTATCCACAAAAACCTCAATGTTCCGGATGTTGTTTATTTAGTCCAAACCAGATATCTATTCTTTCTTAGTAAACTGCATACCTATTCAAATTCACTAGTTTCTCAATTTCTCAATAACTCTCTGAGCAGTCTGTAAAGAAGATGGCCTCGAGACCTTCTCATATAGATCTTTTATTCTGGGTAGTTGCTATGCAAGCCATTCCCATCTTGTCTTGGACGTTATTATTATATTTACTGAAAATATGTTTTTTGTTTTTTTAATAAGCTTTTATTAACTTCACCTGTATGTAAGGGAATCTTTTATTGTAATTTCCACATATTTCCAGCTATCTGAATAACTTGAAAATTTGCACACGTTTCAAGGACCAATGACAATACAATAGTTGTACAACTCTGTTCTAATGTTTTCACTTATTCTAGTTAAATTAGACCCAAAATGGGGGGTCTGCCTTGCAAAAGGTGAAGTAATAGGTTTCACGTTTTTATATGGTCCAGATGGATCCTGAGAATAAAATATAAAAAATGAAACTAAATTTGATAAGGGGAAAATGTTTGGGGGGAGGCAAAAAACTCAAACTTTTTGAAATTTTTTTCAGATTTTAGAAAAATGCTTTCAATCGAAAAATGTTTTATGTACAAAATTGATGTTTATTAATTTTTGCGTCTTTAATCCTTTAAGCTGAATTTGATACAGGAGTTCGACAATCGATTGTCAAACGTCAAAGAGTTTAGCCAACTTTAAAAAGTTTTGGTCATGATTAAGAGTCTATAACGCAGAAATGGCTAATTCAATAAAAAATGTTATATACTAAAAATTTGTTGATCATTACCTTTTGTGCAAGATAGGATTTTAAAAGTAAAAATTTCCTACTCTAAGATATGTCAAGCAAACAAAAATTGTTGGTTGATTGTGTTAAAATTGCAGAAAAATCACTATAGTACAGGGAAATTAGCTTCGAACCTTGAACTAAAAAAAATTAAAGGTCTGGCTGCTGCAAATTGTGCACCACACTAAGCTTTTACCACACAAGCTAGCACCACACTAGTATGGTTTACTATAAAAGCGTGTTTTTATAGTTTTTTAAACTTTAATTTTTTTTAATAACAAATTAATTGAACATTAGTATATTTTTTATATACAGCTATAAATTTCAATAAATTGATAAATAAAAAAACATTAGATTAATACAAGCTCACTTAATACAAAGTGATAAGTAACTGAAACAAACATATACAAAAAACCGGTAATTTTAACTACTTAAAATAATTCCGTAAGCAGGGACAGTTTTTCAAATTAATTGTTCCCAGCAAAGTTGAAAAGCCACTTTTTTTCTGGACACAGGGCTGAGTCGGAGGTAACATGGATTCCTACTCTAAACTTTTACCACGCCCAGTCCTTTCACAGAACCGTCAACAACAGCTAAAGCTTTAAAAAAAAAATATCTAAAGCATTCCTTGTTGAAAAACTGTTTGGTTGAAGCCATGAACAATCTACAAATAACAATCTATATCAAACTCTATGGACTCTTGCTTCTAAACAAATGTTTCAACTATAATCCTACTTACTCGATTAAAAATAAAAAAAAAAAAAAAATATTTCATGTCGGAAAATTAACACAGAATAGATCGTAATACGGAATTGTAACATACCGTAAAACGGCTTGACTTTGCACCACTTCTGTTGAACTTCATTCTTTAACTAACTATCAATAATGTTTAAAATGGATGTATTTAAATATTTACTTTGCATAATTAGCTTAAAAATGCTGTTGATTCTTCGCATAATCTTGGAATTGCAAAATTTACAAAACTTATAATTAATGTTATTGTTGTTAAACTTATTGTGGAGCGAATTTAAAGCTTGATAAGTTATGAGATACAAAGTCATTTCTTAGTAGTGTTTGGAGTTTAGCCTAGTGATTTTGTTAAAGAAAACGATTGTAAATGGAAATGAGTAACAAAATTGCACAATTTTTTAAGGTTTATTGAGGAACGATAGAAAATACAGGAACATACCTGCAAAAAATGTTATGTGAAAACTAAATAACGACTTGAAAAGTGCCTAAATAAAGTAGACAACTATAATATTAGTAAAAAAGGAACAAAACGATACCTACAAAATTAATTGCACACACAGATTCTAAGAGAAACACGTTTGGAAAAATAAAATCTGCAATAGTTAAACAAAAATTGTTAAAACATAAAAACGAACACTGTTGCTTGAAAAAATTAAAGCTATAACTAGGCAAAATTTTAATAGTCAATATACTTGCACATAGATGGCAAAAAACTTATTAACAAGAAGCAAAACGTTATCCCAAATAATTTGGATTTTAACCAGCCTATTAAATCCTTAACTTCAAAATATCCTCGTTTATTGATTTGTTTAGAAGGAGCAATGCTGCCTAAGACTTCTTCCCACAGGGAGGTCACCTTATATAAGTATATCACCAAAATATACTTGGTGCAAAGTCATTCCTACCATAATTCATATCAAATAGGGGATTCTATTTTATTTTCAAATACCATGACTTTTGGCAAATATTTTGAGCAAAATGAATATGACATATTTTAATTACAATAACTATAGAATAAAATTAATGCAAAACTTAATCGATTTGAGAAATATATAGTTGTAGAAAGGAAGACTTTATCCCACAAAAGAATCACACCTCTTGAAACACTACAATCAACTAACTGTTATAAAACATGAGATGTAACTAGGATCAGCGTGAAAATACCTTAGACCCAATCAGTGTTGTCTTAAGTAAGTAAGAAATATCAAATATCCCTCATTTAGACAACAGCAAAACACTTTTTCCTCAACTGAAACTTTTTAGTGAGCTTGGTGCAAAGTTAACTCACTGGTGCAAAGTCACGCCGTTTTAAGGTAGTTAAAATATATAAATTTTGATTTATAAATTATTAGAGATAAAAAGTTTGCCGATGACATAGTTTTGATCTCAGGTAAGATTGAAGAACTTAAACAAATGCTGGAAGATCTCCTAACTCATAGTTTGGAAATAGGACTTATCCCGAATTAGTCCAAAACAATGTTAATGACGAACAGTGTAAAAGAAGAAATAAGATTAAGTGGAGTAACACTGCAGTATGTAGAAGAATTTGTTTATTTGGGACAGCTTGTATCTTTTAATAATCGTGCAGCGAAGGAAGTACAAAGGAGAATCACCAGAGGTTGGCAGAAATACTGGTCCTTAAAAGAAGTAATGAAGGGTAACTTTAAGTTGGAAGATTAGAAAGTGATATTTGAAAGCTGCATTCTTCCCTCAGTTACTTATGGCTGCCAAACTTGGCATTCTATGCAGAAAGAATCTAAAATTAAGGATATAAGCCTACATATAAGGAAAATCAAATGGAAATGGGCGGGACACCTTGCCAGAATTAGGTTAGCCAGGTTACCGAATGGATCCCGTACAATTTAAAGAGAAGGTGAGGAAGGAAGCACAGGCGCTGGAGTGATGTCCTCAAGACTATCACTGGTCCCAATTGGATGAGAACTGCTCGCGATAAAGAAAAATGGAAAGAACTATGGAACGAAATTGTGAACTCCACTTCCCAGTAGGTTTTGGTCTCCAGGGAAGTTAGACCATGATCCCCATTAAGGAGAGGCCTGCAAGAGTCAACATCCTTCAATCATAAATTGTAAATATATTCCAAACAGTTTTTGATATACTAAGTATAATTCCTTAATAGATTGTTATGAATTGTACATATCCTAGAAGCAGTGCATTTTATTTTATTTATGTTGCAAGATATTATTTGTTTTACCAAATATTGGTTGTTTCCTCATGCAATAAAAGGCTTTATTTATTAAAGAAAATTAGATTTTTTTCTTTTAAAACACTATGATAAGAACATTTATTATGTTTTTGGTTATGTGAATTATATAATTTAATATATTTAATTAATATTTTATTACTAAGGGCAAAGTTTAACGAAATGATGTATAAATAAATATCTAGTAAATTAAAAAAAAAAAAAAAAAAAAAAAAAAAAAAAAAAGGAATCTCATTAAAACTCAAAATAATACAATCGTCTGAATCAATACTTTGCAATAAATGAAAATTCCAAATATTCTTAGAAACATCTTGAGATTTTTTATTTTTTTTTTTTTGAATAAGGATAGTACTTTTTTTTCCTTGAAAACTTTGTACTTTATGCTTTTACAAAGGAAGACTATGAGGGAAGAAAGTAGAAACAAGAAGTCATAAATCAACAGTCCTGTTTTTATACCTTTCGTTTTCCTTCTGTTTTCTTACCAGTGTTCGGCTGGAGTCTGGAAAAGCGGCGGGATTTTCCAGGCCCCATCAGATGGGTTTTAATATCCTCCATTCTACATTTAGCCTCTGTCCTTGGCAATCTTCTCCGCCATGTTCTGATATTGACACGTTTCAGCAAAGTTTTCAAAACTTTAATCTCCTTATGTTACTAAAGCATTATTGATTATCAGATGATTATTACTTGACACATAGTAGTTGATATAAGGTGGACGAATGTTTTCGGCATGATACATTAATTATCAATTAAATACATAACAAGATTACATAGTATTTTATTAATTATAAACTGACTAATGCGTATGTTTTGCTAATTGGGTATGTTTCGCTATTGTAACATCTGTACCTAATCGGCTTTGATAACTTCCAAGAAGTTTAGAAAACCTCTGATAGGCTCAAATACAAGATGATCAATTATAATGAACATACATTATTGCTTTTGTTTAGATAAACATACAACCTAGTTAATTTAGAGCTAAAACTGGTAGATACGAAATTATTGATAACGATCTGTAATTTTCTGTTGTTTGTTTTTGTCTAAAACATATATTTTTAAGCCCTTAGAATCCAAAATTAAATTCCTATCCAACATGGCGGATAGGGCCTTTTTTAATAAATTATATATCATAAATAGGGAGCAGATATGTACGTATATAATATTTTTTTCTAAATCACGTGCACTCTTCCCTTAAGTATCACTTTACGTTTCATGGAATTTAGGATCAAATGAGCCAATTTTGTTTTTACATATTTAAATGATATCACATATTTTACAAGTCAAAGTCCAATGATCCAATTTCCGACTCCAATTTCTCAGAGAGGGGGACGTTTTATTTTGAGATTGGTGCAACAAAAGTGTGTACAAACTAACGGTTTCAAGTAGTGCAACATATTTCAATGACCCTTCGCAAAGAAAATAAAGTAAAGAAAAACCAACGAAACAAACCTTTATTTCGTCTTCTCCATGTAAGTCTGCTTTTAATACAGATTTGTACCGAGTGTTTATTACGGCTAACATTTCATACAACAAATTAAAGAATCCCTATTTCAAGCGATCTTTAGAGAAATATATAGATAAAAATATTCCAGAGGTGGGAACGACATGAAAAAATTATCTTCCGGACATTGATGGCGAAACTCTAAACAAAATTCGTAATTTTATTGATGATGGTCCAAAAAGGATCAGCATAGACGAAACCACAGGTGTTGAAGGTTGGAGCTAGCGATATCGTGGGGAAGTTACCGTTCAAACAATTAGTAGAATTATAATTTTATTTTATTCTTGACTTTTCGACCTAAAACTTTTAACAATTTCTGATTAACAAATTGATATTGTTTCATTCGATTCAGTAACTCAAACAAGTAGTAGCTTTTGTAATTATAGTGCATAAAACAGTAATTATAATGCCGGAAAAAAGTCGGTGTGTGGGCAAGGTTAATATTAGACATGTCGTTCACTATTGAAATTTTGACGACCGGTAAAAAACCGGCCGTCCAAAACCGGTGTGTGCAACTAGCTTAAGAGTGTGCTTTGGCCTGGTGGTATACAGCACAACGTTTTAATGTTCCTTTCTAATGCAGCACCATAAATGATCAATTTTTCTACCCCCAGTTATTGCATGTAACCTGCCCTTCCACACCTTTCATAGAATCGCTGACGATATAAGAAAAGAATTTCCAGATATAGATTCATTCATTTCCCAAAAAAAAAGTGTTTTTAACAGCGCCAAGCCGAGTCATACTTTTAAAGGATAGCTATCCAGATTTATTTTTACCTCCTCAACCAGATATTACATGATGTGGAAATTGGCTAGAACCCTGTACTTACTACAAGGACTATTTTTTTTCCAATTTGGGCTATTCTTGCGAAACGTGAATATGACGCAGCATCTATAGCCAAGGCAAAAGAAATAATAGATAAACATACTAATCCTGAAAATTATTTTTTTATAATTATTAAAAAAGTTTTTTGTTTTTTTTTTGAATTTCCAGTGAATTCCCAGAAGGTTAAGAAGATTAAAATGAAGTAATTGGAAAAAAACGATAAAGAATCATATAAATTGAACGGAGCTACTGAAAAATGAGTTTAATTCAATCGATTCAGCCAGGCTATACATACTGTAATTGAAATTAGTATGTTAATGAATTTCAGTAAAAACAAAAGGTATTCAGATGAATTCGTGCTTTAAATATTTATAAGTAATTACTCGAGTGCCCAACTTTCCTTTATATTTTATGTTGTTGTAACAATAATTTATTCAATACATCCTATTTATTTTATGTAGCCTGAATCTTAACAATAGTGTACTAAAATATTTATCATTAAGGTCTTTCATAAGGTATCGTTTAGTCAAATAATCATTATTTTCCTAAAATGACTGAAAGATCTATTCATGATTAATTGAATGATTGATTCCAAGAAATTAGTTGTGAAATAGCTATGATTAATTTCTGTCCTCGATCTACTGAAATACTTGACATTTCTTATTTCCATTCTTCCTACCATCACTCTACCCAGTGTCTCATGCAGTGTCCACCAAGACATCTCATTCTTAAACTGTTTATTTGTGTACTCCTCACCCACTGCACGGTGTTTAGTAACACATCACATACCAACCTCAAAGGATAAATAAAATTAAGGTTAGAAGTCCAAATATGAAAAAAAAAATTGTAACGTAACCAGCCACTGGATCAGAAAAGTCTGGTTTCGACCGATTTAATTTGGACTTTAGTTAGATCTGACATATCTATCCATAAATTAAGCCACTTTAATTTCCATAACGCGTTTTCTGTTTTAATATTCGCCTTGTCTTTTTGTTTTTAAATAGTCTTTTGTTTCTCTTTTGGACATAGTAAGTTAGATAAACTTGAGTTTGTACTTATGTATAAGGATGTGTTGCAATGTTATTTATTTTTTTAAAATAATGTAGATAGTTGCATATTTTATTTTTGCATATTGCATATTTTATTTATGAATATTTTACCTAATATATTTGCATATACATGTGCATATTTTTCAGTTCTTATTGCATATTACAATGTTCAACACAATTTTTGTTTTCTTCATTTTTTTTATTGTTATTAGGTATTTCAAAGGCCCTGACTATGAAAAAAATACTGGGAGATTGCTAACAGCTTTATTTTGTGAAATATATAGTTTTACTGTTGCTTGGATCCATGCCTGTTACCGTTATCGAGCACACTTTCAACTTCTTTTGCTGCTGTCCATAAAAAGGCCCCAATCTCAGATATTGTAGTTTTTAAACCCATCTCTTGCTAATAACCACCAACATCGTTACAAAAGACTAAATCTTCTCTTGAGAAAAATACGGTAACAAATTCTTTTCTGGTGTACGATAAAAAGTAATGTTGGTTCGGGAGTAAACAATTTTTTCAGAAGATTCTTTCGGTAAGTTCAGATCCCCCACTAAGTTATTTAGTTATTTCTGATTGAATGGTTGAGGTTCTGAAAGGCTTGTCCTGATTGTACAAATCTATTTTGAAGTATTGATGATATGCAGTCTTTATAACTCAAAAAGAAAAGCTGTTAGAGAAACATTGTAGTCATATTTACAACATATGTATCAAATTGAGTTAGAAACAACAAAATAGTCACAGGAAACAACCTTTGTTTCCAATTCAAATTCCAACAATTCAAATTTGTTGACCTGTGTTATTCATAGCCCTAATAATAGTATTTTGGAACGAAAAGGACTAATCCAATCGAAACTCTCATAGTATAAATACAACATTTAACATGAATTATTGTAATTTCAAAGGTCCTATGTCCCACCAGGGATATCAGGAATATTTATTGTACTTTCAAAAATTATATATTATACTCCTATATGTTGTATTTTAAGAAAATTCACCTTAATACTTGATTTTTGGTATATACCCTTCGTTATCACAGGATGACTTTAGTTTTAGAAAGCGAAGCGCTATTTTTTCTTCAAGTAGCTTCTGAGTTGGCTCGGGGAAGCTAAGTGAACTGGAACTGCTGACCTTAACAAAAAACCTGTTCAGAGGTCAAGGTAAAAGAACAGATTCGTGGAACTGCTACTCCCCTAGTTTATCTAACAATTTGAAATTCTTAGTAAATAAAAATGTTTTCTAATATAATCATTACAGATATTTTTGTTCATAAAAACCACCTTAAAAATTATTTATGATTATAACAAATTATAGTTTTTTAAATATCCATACCTTCCCCTATGAATTCACGTTTTGTAAAAAATTTAAATATGATTTCTGATTTTTGGAATTCATGAATATAGCCGATCTTGACGGGGTCTTGGCCATTGAACAGCCTCTGCTATTTTCTGTAAGAATAACATTTTTCCAAAGATAAACCTAAAACGTCATTTCGATAGCTGTAATTGTTTCACCACCATAGCCAAAAATAGTTTCTGCAATGAAACCATGGTAATGATATTTTGTCCTTTTTTTGTGGTCTTATAAATGCTAATAAATAACACTTTTATGCAATACATGATATTCATTTGTCTATGATTTAAAAAAGTAGTATTTAAAATTGGGTTTTGAAAAATTCATGACAAAACATAAAAGTTTTTCCTTATATATAACTTTATACATTATTTTATTATTATTTATTTTTACCTTTTTGGAATGTATTTGAAAGCGTTAAATCTTTTAATTTACTACTTAATTTTTACAAAACACCTAACTATATAAAGTAATGTGAACTGTATTTACGAACAAATACTGAAAATTAAGTTAAAATATATATGTGTGGGTGTGTGTGTGTTTGTGTGTTTAATAAGGTTCCTGAGGTTCAGTAAATAAATAAAAACAATAATTTTGGCAAAGTTTCGAAACTATATTGTTCTCATAATCATGCCTTGTATCTCAGGAGGGATGTTCTTGTATTCTTCACACTCTTAGTGTGTTCTTCACACGCTTTCTTTTAGATTTGGCGAGTGTGAAGAATACAGGGACATTCCTACTAAGAAGCAGGGCATGATTATAAGAACAATATAGTCTCGAAACGTCGCCAAAATAGTTGTTTTTATTTATTTACTGAACCTCAGAAACCTTATTAAACATCTAATAGTAACAGTCAAGAAATATATATACATATATATATATATATATATATATATATATATATATACATATATATATATATACAAAGTAAAAACTGAATATTAATGTTACACTTTAAGGCTGAAATTCTAGCTAAAAAAATATATGAATGAATATTAAAACTTAAAAACTAAATGAGATATATGGGATTATTGTATTATCTCTTCTTTTTTTTTTCTTTTTTTTTTCTATTTTATACATTTATTGAAATTTACAACTGTACAAAATATATACATCAAGTAAATGTATTGACAACGGTTCTAATAACATGTTAAAATTTGAAAAGAACTACTCATCAGTAGCACTATATTAATAAAACTTCTACACTAGAAGGTCTCTAGGCCATTTTCGTTTCATACACCTCGGAGGATTATCGGGAATGTAATGGAGAGCAAGTTGAGAAACTAACGGATTTGAGTGATTATAGAGCTTACAATGAAAGGATAGGTATCTGGTCTGGGCTAAATCAGCAACATATGGAACATTAAGATCACAGTCATGTATATGAGTCTTTTGTAATTAATTGGGAGCTTTGAACGTTTGTCTAGTAAATGTTGAAGTAGTCTGAAACGACTATCGTATTTTAGAACTGAAAACGTTGTTTAAAAAAAATTAATAAAAAGTCAAAAACTGAATGTGACTTTTCAGGGTTTCTCATTGTCAAAATATCACTTGGAATAGCTGTAACAGCAGGTTGTTACTGTTTCGTTTTTTGCATCCCCGTTTAAGTTTAAAAGTTAAATTTAAAAATTTTGAAGCAGTTATTAGATTATAATTCTGCCTAAGCGTTTTCATGTCATCAGGAGACTATTCCGACTGAAAAGATATTTAAAAGGTAATGAATGAACTTACAATGTATCAAACCTATAACTACAGCAGTCCAATGAAAACTTAAAAAAAAAATCAATCACTGATTTGGAAAAACAATAGATCATGGACACAACTGTCTGTAATCTACTCTTTATACCAATTTACAATTTAAATTTAAAAGGATCAAATAACTTAACTTATTAATTTAATTAAATCAGCAACCAACGATTATTCGAAATAAACAAAGTTGAGGTTTCAAACGTGGCTTCTTTCATTCAAACCAATCTAGCTCCAAAAAGTTAGGTCCCAGCGACAAATGATATATAACAAAAAATATTTTTTATTAAATTTGTGATCTGAAAACTATCAAAATTTTCGAACAAAAATATTCTCAATTAAGTATCTGTAGCTCCGAAACTGTAGAGCTATATTGGTTTTAATGAATAAAGTCCCGCTGTAAGGTTTTTTTCACATTCAAAAATGTAACATTTTGACACACTATAGCTCTGTAGGTGTTTCTCAAATCGAAAATTCACCGACAGATACTTAATTGAGAATATTTTTGTTCGGAACTTTTGAAAATTTTCAGATCAGGAATTTAATAAAAAATATTATTTGTTATATATCATTTGTCACCAGGACCCACAGTTTTGGGTCTTAATTGAGAATATTTTTTTTTTGATTTGAATGAATTTAATAAAAAATATTATTTGTTATATATCATTTGTCGCCGGGAAAAAATATATATATATATATAGTTTATATATATATATATATATATATATATTTTATTTGATTTGAATGAAAAAAGTCACGTTTGAAACTCTATTTTCTCCCAACTTTGTTTATTTCGAATAATCGTTGGTTGCTAATTTAATTTAAATATTAAGTTAAGTTATTTGATCCTTTTTGACAGCTCCAAAACTGTAGGTCCTTCCGACAAATGATATATAACAAAAACTATTTTTCATTAAATTTCTGATCTGAAAACTATTAAAAGTTTCGATCCGAGCAGCAAGAACAGGGCTAGAGCTTGCATAAATGTTTAACTAACTTACTATAATTAGTAAGTAATAATGAATCAACTTTGACGTTATTAAAGTAATTGATTTTGACATTATTTATGTAATTGTTGGTCACTAATTAATAAAATATAGATTATTCAGCATGAAATTTTCTCTCTTAATACCTGTAAGATTGAAGCCTTGTAATTAGCTGATTTGTGCTATTAATAGTTTATTCTAAGTTCAGAAGATTCTTACCTGCAAAACATTAAAAATATGTTAAGGTTTTTTTTAAAGTTATTTATTATTTATTTATTATATAAAAAATAATATACATTCAAATAAATTATCATAGGTTATGGTCTAGAAGTTGAAGGTATTAGCTAATTAGTATATTATACTGAACCAGTAATATATTCATTAATATATAGCATATAAAACAATTTAAATAAAATAATTTATGAGGAAAGTATATGTCATAACGTATATATTTTCATGAATGATTAATTGATTTGTTATATATTCACTTGGTATCAATGAATAATATATGTGTAGTTCTAATTATGTTCTCATATGTTATTTTTATTAAATGAATTCATAAGAAAAAAAAAATACATAGGATCTATCGACTTGTGATATTTATATACTTATTATTTTATTTTTAAAAATACTTAAACAATTTAAAAGGATGAATGGTAACATAGATCTTATTACAACTTGTTAGTTATAATACGAAGCATAAAAAGTACGAGGCCTGGGCCGCTATCCTTTATCACATAAGTGGGAAGCCCCTGGGGTGTGTAAGATAGGGCACGTTTCTGGTGGCACTTCCCGTTAATTCAACTCCTAACGCGGGTAAGCAGAAAAGCCGCTTGATTTAAAAAAAAATAACCTGAAATTCTCTTGTTACCTTATCTTGACAAGAGGTTAGCAAACTGAGGGATAGGCGAACGTATATAGCTAGGAGCTGTAGGTAAAACAAGCCTTAAAATCCCATTTAAAAGCCATCTCATTAAAATATAAAAATATAAGTAACATGATTTTTTAAAAGTGAATATATCAGCATGAATTAATGATAATGCTTAAAGATTGGAGAAAAGGAGTGGAATAAGCAAATATGTAACAAAAACAAGAAAAAAGCACAACGATTACATAAAAAAAAAACAAAAATAAATAAACAACCTGTACCACACGACCCATGAAAAGTCTTTGGTCCAGTACCACACACTTCATTCTGATTTACAAGTACCCGCAGTAAAGGAACATATGATATGAAATGAACAAGTAAACCTAAATAAATCTATTCTTTTATTTCCATCCCAGGAGAAGGTACAGTTGAGTGAAACGGCTTTAGTGACATCTCCAATAACAAGTGTGAATAAAGCCGTATCACACTGTCCTCCTGCTGTATCACACTGCTATCCTTAAAGCCGTATCATTATTAAAGGCCGTGTTACCAATAATGACTACTGTATACACATGGATAGCCAAATTAGCCTTTTTAAAATCAAAAATATAAATATCCATGAATTCCTCGTAGAAGAAATCAGGCGAGAATTGATCACTTGCTACAGTCATGGAATACAAATTTCCTTCAAATGGATAAAAGCCCATGCCGGCTTACTTGGAAATGAGCAGGCAGATTTCAACTCTTTCAATAAAGCACCAATTAGTTTCAAACTTGGAACGAAAGATGGACAATTCAACAAAAGGAAGACATACTTATGAATTCATTAAAACCTTAGACGACAGGAGAAGGTACAGTGTTGAGTGCTACACAGATC
The DNA here is from genome assembly GCA_003667255.2 of Euschistus heros. Taxonomy (NCBI): domain Eukaryota; kingdom Metazoa; phylum Arthropoda; class Insecta; order Hemiptera; family Pentatomidae; genus Euschistus; species Euschistus heros. The sequence goes on from RCWM02000359.1 coordinate 642,376, forward strand.
CCACACGGAGCTTACTTTGATGAGTGCCTGTATAATTATAATGAGCAAATCCACTTACATTATTTTTATTTTATTTTATTTTTACTCCAATAACAAGTGTGAATAAAATTGGAAAAAAAAAAAAAAGTGTGAATAAAAATTTAAAAGAGAAAAAAAATGTAGAGGCGAAAAAGAATTCATTTCATTTTATTATTCGTATTTTTTTTCTTTTGTAGATTAATTAATTATTTAAATTTCTACTTATTAGACAACTAATAGACGTTTCTACTTAAAATAGACGCAATTATTACCGGAAATGAAATATCACTATTTAAATAACATAATAACATAACATTTATTTTTATTATATCAAAGCTATATATATTCTTTATGTTTACTGATAATGTCTTATAGTCTGTTTGTTTTTCGTTGATTTTGTGATTTATTTTCACATTTTTCAATCAAAACAACCCTTTGAATAAATTCCGAAATTTTTAGCATACATTTGGCGTTGATTTCTATATATTACAAAACTTTAAAAGTTTTCAACATTTGTGTTAGCATACATACACAATCCGCTTTACAAGTAGCTGATTAATCAGCTTTTTCGTTGGCCGTTGCAAAAGTTTTTATATAGTGCTCCAGTTTTCCTTATTCTAACTAAATACTCTCTTGTAAACTTTTTAACAGACAAACCTTCTTAATTATAAAATTAATTTTTATTGGTAAATTTTTTATTTTTTATTTCGTAAAACATTTATCGTTTCTGATCATAAACCGTGAAAACTACTGAAATAACATGTAAAGTTTAACTAAAACATCTTCACAAATCCAGGAAGGGCAAGCAATAATAAAATCTACTTATTTTCAATTAATTTGTTATTAAGAAAGCGATAATATGTGAAAATTAGTTTTTAAAATTGACTGATAGTTGGCGATCACAATTCTAGGTCAGAAGTTACAAAGATATGGTGTTATATAGAGTTTCAATTGATAATAAACAATACTTGATTTCCATTAATTAATCATCTCACATTAACTAATCAATTCATAATTAACCTCAATTGAAGCAGTCGATCGATCTCTACACGATGTTAGGTGAAACAAAATAATTTATGGGCGGCATAACCTTTGACTTGACGAAAATTTTCCGCAGACTTTACCCGTTATTCTATGTAGTTCTACAGCCGATATAATAAAAAAAAAAATAATTCCCGAATTCAAAACAGTATTGAACAATGTTAATTACTAAAAACATATGACAGCTCATCTTGAGGGAGACACCGAATTTCCAATTTATTTTTTGAGTTGTGTCCCTTTAAAAATATATGTGCAATATTATCACTATTAAATCTTCTGTCGGAGAGCTAGTGATACATTTATAGCACAGATTTGACTCAACTTGCTTTATAGCTCCAAACTTTCGTTTTAAATAGTTGTATAGCGAATGGCTCGTGCCTGGCGTGCGCAGGTGGAATAGGTACTGCGCATTGTTAAACTAAGCTAAAATATTTGTGATAAAAACCATAACTGACCACAAATTGCAGTATATTATAAAAAAATAAGCTTAATATATCAATCACCGATCATTTGAGTGAAATGAAATTTTCAAGTTTTTTTAAAATAAAAAACCCAAAAAGCCTAGATCATTTAAGTGGTGGGACACGAAACCAGACCCCCCCCCCCAAAGATATTTAAAAAAAAAAAAAAAAATAATATATATATATATATATATATATATATATATATATATATATATATATATATATATATATATATATATATATATATATATATATATTTGACCTATACTGAACATTTAATAGCCTTTCAAGTAGATTTTTATAATAATAATAATACAAAAAGCCAGATCATTTGAGTGGTGGGACACAGAGCCAGGCAACCTCAAAGATATTTTTTGAATTATTATTTAAAAAATGTACTCGACACGCTATTAAATTTTTAGAGATGGTCAAAAAATTTTTTTTTTTTTCATTTTTTAAAAATATCTTTGGGGTGGTCTCTATCCGTTTCCCACCACTCAAATGGTAAGCGATTGATATATTACGCTTATTTTTTTAATAATATAATACATTTGTGTTATTTCATTCTGGGTCAATTATGTTTTTAATCACAAATACTTTACCTTACTTGTACGAAGCAGAGTACCTCTCCCACCTGCGCACTGGCAGACTAGCCATTTCCTAAACGACTATCAAATGGAAACCTTTCAGCTATAAAGCAAGTTAGGCCAAATCCGTGCTCTAAATGTGTTACCAGCTCTTTGACTAATTATGGCAGAGGAAATAAATAACAATATTATAGAAAAAGTTAATTGTGAAAACCGAAACTCTCTCTCTGTTATTGATAGGGCTGGTAATGCATCCCATAATCCGCCAGTGTTTTTAAATTGTCTCTAAATTGGATGTGGAATTATACTTTTATGCAATCTTCAACCAAATAATTGGTGTAGTAGTATCATGTTAAAAATTACAGGTATGCTTGGAAATATCATCGAGGATATTATTCTATACAAGATTTTTATCAATAAAAAAACATAACCTTAATTATTTAAAACTATATGAGTTCATTAAATATGTGAGCGGGCAAAGTGGTGATGCAGGATGCTGTTGCTAAATTTCTTTGACAGCCGAATTCTTCCATATTTAATACCCAAAATAGATTAAGCATATAAGTATTTAATAATTCATTTAACCCGATAAACTAATTGTTGAATATTGAAAAAAAAAATAGATGGTACTATATACTATATACATGTATGTATATATACTATATACTGTTGATTATTCCGTTTGATACTCTTGTAGAAACCGCTTTCCTGTATACTATTTTGTATCAGGGGGAAGATGTCAAAATCTCTAGCGAGAGGCAGTGTGGTAGGGTCCCGTAGGAATCCCCTTCCAACTACACGCTTATCCAGTCATTCTACTTACACGACAGTTTATTTCCTCTTACATGGAAACTCTTTTTCCTTTGTTTGTATATAAAAAAAAAAAGGGTGGGGTTTCGGGAGTGGGTTTCGAAAGGTGTCCCTACATCGTATCTGAGGCTCTTCATGTATCCTCTTGTCAGAGTTTTCCTGTTTTTTTTTATAATTTTCTCCTTCATTTGATCTGAAATTATGTAATAATAGGTATACCTCACTGATTGCTATAAATGCATTAATAACAAATTATCTTTCATATATCCATCTTCGTTTCTGATTTTTCAGTAAATTTTGAAAATAATAATAACTTCATTCTGGGGGCATATTAAAAATAATTATATTGAACAATATAACGGTGGCCTAGCTACCGGATTTATAATTTAGAAAATAATACTGATAAAATATAATTATAATAAAAATATATCATCATGATGAGTGATGAATATAGTTTGCACATTATTTAAAAATTAAAATATTCATATTTATAATTAAAGTAAGAGAAAAAGATAAATAAATAAACTGCACCACTTCAACCCATGAAGGGTCTTGGGTTCAGTACTTAGGCAAGGTTGTGCTATTTCCAGGCCAGCGGTTGTGAAAGTAGGAGATTTGGTCAGAATTCTTACCCAACCGCCAGGTTTTTCTTCAATTAAGAGTACCCACTTTAACGAGGCTGGGTATGCCCCAGAGGGTTCTCCCGAAGAGACAAAATAAAGAAGGAAACAAAGGAAAGAAAGGCATTTACGGAATGTAACAATCATCAGGAACAATAATCATGAGAAAAATAATTCTTTATGTAATTTCAGATAATAAATAATAACCTATGAAAAAAACAAAAATGTCTATTGAAATGAACCGATGCATAAGAAAGTCATGATAAAAAAAAAGGACGATACTGGAAAGATAAGAGAGAAAAATGATATAAATAAAAAAAAAAACTGAAAATTTTCTCCCCGTCTGGGAAAAACTAAAGATCTTCAATATGTCTATGTATTATCTACTGCTTTTATATAAACTGCTTATAAGGAAATTGTAGACACATTTTCCATCCACAAGATCAGAGCTAGAGCGTGTCAAAAGACCCCCAATACTTAGAAATGTTAGCAAAACGTGCCTTTTATAATCCAACCAATATAGCTTCTAAACAGTGCGTCCTAGTAGAGATGGTCTAAACCGATATTTTTCAGTAACAGGGACGACCGATACAGGTCCAAAAAAATATCTGTTACAAATACCTGTTACAAAATACCTGTTACTTGTCTCAAGGTCAGCGTCTCTCCATACTCGTAATCGTTTACCCTGATACACTGATATTTTACCATACCTATTACTCGCATATCTGTTACCTATTAAATACACTACGTTTTTAATAACATATATATATATATATAGGCAAATATATACTAAATATATGTATGGTTATTTTTTTAAAATCTTTTCAATTTTGATGTTACTATAAAATACAATTTTTCCATAAAACATTTTTTATTATCTCAAATTTTTGTTTGGCTGATTACAGTTATTAAAACTTTAATTAAAAACATTAATGATATATCAACAAGATCATAAATGATTGGCGAACTTTTTATTTGATTTATGACTAGCAAAAATAATATAATTGCTTATGTATAAATTTCATTTTTGAGTGTACTTTAATTATTATTAAAATTAACAACAATAAAATAAAAAAGAATGTAAGAGTGTCTAATACAATAAAGACAGCCTGGTATTTTACCAGAAAATACTCGTACGAGAGTGGAAGTAAAAATACTGGTTCAGGTAAGCGAGTATCTTGTAACAGGTAGAGATTACTAGTAAGAAATACTAGTTTAAGGTAGTACGCAGTACGAAGGTAATAGGTATGAATGTTGTTACTAGTACTGAAGTAAGTTTGCGAGTATCTCGTCCCTGTTACTTCTGAATATCGGTAACAGGGGCGCCGTTCAGTCAGCCTATACCTGTTACAAAATAACAGGTCCAGTATTTATGAACCACCACTACTTCCTAGCAATAAATGTTATGTAACAAATAAATATTTTCAATTAAATTCCTGTATAGAAATCTGCAGTCAAATTTTCGATCAGAGCAACACCAAAAGAGCTATAGCGTGTCAAAATGTTACATTTTTGAGAGTGAAAAGATACACTATAGGTGGCCATGGCGATTGCTTTATGTTGCACAAGAAAATTATAGACCCCCAGACAAACGACAATTGTATGTAAAAAAAATATTGAAATTCATTCGTATTTAATAAAACAAACCTCTTTTTTAGGGAAAAATTCAAATATAATTATTTATAATATATTTCGGTACATTGCTTTTTGCTTCATTGAGTGATCTTTGACAGTTTTGATATGAAAAAAAATAGTTCCTTTATTTTTTAAATAAGCATACAGTATAATTAATTACAAATAAATAAGCCCAAGTTTACGCGTTACGGAACCAACCAACAAATGTTTAAAATTTAGAGCTGGATTAGAGGAACGAATATCCAAGCCACCTTCTTCAAATTAAGACTACTTTTCCTTATCGATACCAAGAATAAAACAGGAAACCCTCTGTAAATTTAAATTCACACGGGTTGTACGATCCTGAAAAACAAAACGAATAATGCCATACGAGTCAGGAAATGTAAAGAATTAAATTCACGAACGCTTATAAAAGACCCTGTGAGCGTATATAACGGGAAATGGGTCACATCACTTATGAAAGAGAAAAAAATATAAGAAGGACACACCATAAACTGTTGACTTGGTTATTATTAAGAAGAGTTTACAACATGGCGGCAGACTACTGCGAAATAAAGGTTCTTCTATACGAGCCCGGGCACTTTCAGCCGGTAAGTGCGTTTTAAAATTTCAAAGCCACTGTCGATGTCTACTTAGTTTCTTTTATCTCTCCAAAAAGTTCTCCAGGAGGATATTTCTTTTTCAAAGATCAACAAATAGCTGTGATTAAATATTGTAAATAACCTTCGAAATGGCAGTTTTTTTTATTTTAAATATAAATAAATAAATTTAAAAAATATATATTTAATATAAAAGTGTTTCATCGGCCGAATATCTTATTTCATTGTTCCCTTGTCCCCGTTACCTATTTAAAAATTTAAAGAATCTAAGTTCACGGTTCAAAGAGTTTGTGGTTCTGGGAGAGAAAGGAAATAGATGGAAATACAAAGTTTATTAGTAAGGCGGCAGGAAACGAATCAAACTAAAATATTTATAGGATCTAATAAGTAATAAGCACTTATAAACGAAGGATATGTGAAATGCAGCATTTTTGTGGGATGGGGTCTAAAGATTAGAAGGGCAGAGCGTGTCTGTCAAGAGTAAATTTATGATCTGAACTGAAGGTGAGTTTAGAATAACATTGATTATTGGATATTGACAATGATATCGGATATTATTATACCATATCATACTTAAGAAACAAAAAAGTAAGCAAAAAATTCTTGCGAAGACAGTAGTTTAGTGAAATTCGCGGATCATTGTGAACGCTGAAGATAATTCTTAAAACGAATTCACTAAGTCATGTATAAAGTATCTAATTTCATTATATAAATTATATAAGTTTTGATAAGAATAGTAAGTTTATTAACCATTTAAAAAAATAAATAAAGAAAAAGACTATTGCTAAATAAGCAGTCTATTTTAACTTCTGTGAGATTTAATCATGCACGGTCCGTAAGTGGTTTGCAAAATGTATTCCATATTCCAGGATATATTTTAAGTTAAAATAAATAGATTCAGAAGGTTTCAATAAAACTGAAGTTATATAATCGTTGATGACTAATAAATAATCAGCTAGCCTTAAATGACCGTTTCGTCAAATCCATTAGTCCTAATAACTATAAATACATTTATACTTTTTATTCTGTTTACCTGCAATAATTTTCTTTTTAAAGCACTAATATAAGCTTATTTATCAACAATAAGTACATACATGCAGAAATGGCTCTACATCCCGCGTGGGGACGAGGCCTCCTGCAGTTTCAATTGCCAGTCATCCCTTCCATTTGCAGCTGGTCTCCGATTCTCGATGTGCCATACCGTCCGCCCATCCTCTGACAGTCTACTAATTTTTCTCAGCCCAAATAATACCTCGCCAAGAAGTTTTATTGCTGTTTGATTAGTCCACATACGTGCGATATATATTTATCAACAATAGATTGCCTAATTAAAGCTTATTTTCAAATGTTTTCATTGAAATAGCAAAATGACACGGTGTCTTATGGAATACTTATTTTGACATGGTCGGAAAAATCTTATTCGGCAGCCGAAAAGGCTCGCGAAATCTATAAACTGAAGATGTCTTTAACAAGAGAACATCGTGGCCTTGTTTTTAAAAAAAAATGTTGGTGAGATACATCTGTTGTAGGGAATAAGACCGTTTTCTGGAACTGCGAAGAAGTTATCCATCATGAATTTGTTCCTTCGAAACTTTAGATGGAATGTAACCATCCAGATTTAGTCAACTACAAAGGAATACCATTCCGCCAGACCAGATCTTGTTTTGTTTCGATCCATGACCCATTTCTTAAAAGAAGATAATTTAATATAATTCAATTCGAAACAACGATTCAGAAGTTTTTCTGTATTCACCAGCAATTTTTCTATAGTTTTACCTGCAAGGAATTAATAAATATAGTCATTAATTTTTAACACCCTATTTCACCGAACTATCCCACATAAAAATGATGGAACTTCTTTTTTTTTCCTTTCTTACCTTCGTCACAAAGAGAGACGAAAAATCAAGTATCTAGGTAAGATTTAAAACTTATTCCCCAGATATCGCTTAGATAATATACAAAATAAAATGTACTTGAGCAGGAACAAAAACGACTAGGGTGCAAGAATATTATTCCAAGACCACCAAAGAAGCAGAGGATGAATACCTACTTCATGGGATCAAGAAATTAGGACTGCATGTGGCGAAAAAACATGGCCAAGAGTGGCTGGGGAAAGAAAGAAATGGAAGAGACTAGGAGGATCTTACTATTTGGTCAGAATGAAATCTAACGTTATTTTCACTCTCAAAAATTTGAATTTTTGATCACCTCTATTGATGTTGGATCAAAATTTGCCGAAAGCTTCCGTGCCTGAAATCGAAAGGAAAATATTTTTTGATTGATAACATTTGTCTCTATCACCTACCGTTTATGAGGTATATTGGTTTCAATGAAAAGATTCACATTTGTAAGTTTGTAAGTTTCGGGGATTTTTTGACACGTTCCAGGTCTGTTGGTGTTGATCAGATCGAATATTTTCCGATTGTTTCCTGGCCAGAATTTGAATGGAAAATATTTTTTGTTATTAAACCTTTGTCGCTAGGACACACCGTTTAGAAGCTATATTGGGTTGAATAATAAAAGTCATTTTTGAAATCCCTATTTTCTCTCAATTTATTGATTATGGATAGACATATTTATTTAGGTTATATATATATATATATATATCACGCAATTTTAATGATTAAAGATGTAAAAATGACTAAAACATTGGCTTCTCTAAAGCAATAAACAAACTTATTTATATAAGTAAAACATATTCATTATTACAGTACCTTCAACATTCAGCAAAGCCCATAAAATAACTCATTTCAAACGTATGGTTCTCTGCAGCATTAACTTACGGTTTTAATAATGGGATATGGGAGAGCTGTTTATCTTCAAAAGTAAAAAGAAAAAAAAATTAGCTAGAAAAACGATTTGGAAGATTTAAAGGGTTGCGGGTACATTTGAGGTTGTTTAATTTATGTAAACTTCTTGCCAACCCGCATGAAAAGCTCTTCTTTATCCAGACCTCATTTAAAATTTTTCAGAGTTATATCTCTCGACGGAAAAAAAAAAAATACTCTCTAAAATATAAACAAAAGATGTGATGCTCAACCATATCGTTGATCTTAATTTTATTGGTGGACATTTGCACTGATTCTCATTGAATCATTTTTGTATAAACTTGGTGCAGATTTTGTAAAACTAAGTAAGTTAAATACTATAAACAGTAAAAACAAACGTTTAAACTTTTAGTGTATAAGTTAAAATATTTTCACGAATAGCAATTAGAGGGAAAATAAATAAAAAAATTAATAGTTATATTAATAACCTTTCAATAACTGTCAAGAACGTTTAATAGTAGAGCTGCTCACAGCTGCTAGGAAACTTCTTTTTTTAATTTTTTTTTTATTGCTTTATTGATATTTAAAACTGAATAAAATATATAAATCAAGTAAATGTGTTGATAGCGATTATAAGGGAATGTCAACACTGGACAAGAACTAATCGTCAGTCTAGGCCATCTTCTTTTCAGACACTTAGGATGGTTATTGAGAATGGACTGGGAAGTAAGTTGAGAGAATAATCGATGTGAGGGGTTATGGAGCTTACTATAAAAGGATAGGTATCAAGTTTAGTCCAAGCAACATATGGAACATTGAGATCTTTATAGATCAATTCGTTAAAGACGAAGTAAAGAGCATTGAGGAAGGTTTAGTCAAGCCTCATCTCCTTACTTCCAATACCATATAAATAATTAAAAGATTTAATTTAAATATTGAAATTATTAACTTAAACTATATTTAAAACAATCAAATTAAATAAAACTGTCCCATTTTCTACAATAATGTAATGCAATAATGTAAAACAATGAAATAACATATTTGATGGTACATTAACCTGTAAATATGTAAATAAAAACATAAAATAAAAAGAGAAATTTCCTTTAAAAAACCGTATAAAATCCGGCAATGACTTGTCAACTCTCCTGAAAATATACCAAATATTGATTCAACCATTCAACCATATATAATAAGGAATTTTATATATTTACTACTTTGCAAATAAACTTTATAGTTAATATAGGAACTGTGCCCACAACTTAATGCATCTGAACCAAAAAATCAAGTAAAATAGTTTTATTTTTTATTAAAACTTTTCAACGAGAGATGATATATATGTATACTTACTTTTATGAGCAATGGAAAAAAAAACTCCTAAATAGTTCTGGGGCAGTTTTCCCATATCAAAGGGAAGACAAGTTCTAAGTAAGCATGAAACAAGGAAAGGGTATAGCGGAATGCCTTATTTTCTCATGAAGCAAACATTTAAAAGAAAGAAGATTAAAGTAAAATTTATTTAAATTACTATCACAAGTCTACAGTGTCATCTAGAACCATGTTTTATATTTTCAAGAATCAGACAGTTATATCCACTATGGCATTTTCTCATAAAACAAGTAATTCATAAAAAAGTATCACCTGAAGAATAATTAAAACGTCAGTTAATCAAAAGTGTAAAAGATCATTTACAAAAATGTAAAATTAATATTTAGGGTAACAGTTAGATGATTATAAAACTTTTTTAAAGAACACTTGAATTTATATATGATGGAATATTGTTTACTGGTATTTTTATTAAATTATAATTAATACAAACTGATATAATTTGAAAAAAAAAAACGTCAAATTTCAATATCAGAGAAGGCCAACCGGAAATGAATACATATTAGATAAAAACATAGCAGTAATAAATAAATAATTTTAATGAGAAATACTTAATTTATTCATCATATAATTTATAGAGACTTTCATCTGATCTCTTGAAAATCTAATATAATATTGTAGAATAAGGAAAAGTTTTATCGATTTTTATTAAAATACAATAATTTTTATTTTATTATTATACTTATATTTAATTTTTTTTTAACATTTTAATAAAAATTGTTAGCAAGAGATCACTGAGATAAAGCATATTTTTATTTTTGTACTATGTTTATTTTATGTATTTACAATTAATGCTAAAAAAAAATAGATACACAAATATATGTGAGATAGGAGATACAATGAGTATGGAAATGAAAATTATTTGATTGATATACCGTTAATACAAATGCTTATTGAAAAACGGGCAAAAATTTAATTTTAATTTAAAAATTTAAAAGTCGTGCAATAAAAAAAAAATCAGATGTTATTCCAATTTGGTACATTTAAATTAATATATAATATATATCATATTAAACCAATTATCCATTTATATATTACTCAGCCAACGGATATTCCAACTACTTGTACCTGGAAATACCTCTAAGTTTGGAAATACCTGCATTAACCCTCCTCCCTTTCTTTTTTCCCCGAATTTTCACAGTTCAGCTGGGTACTACAATTGTTTTAATTCAGTAGTAGATACCAATAGCATATCCACTAGTAACATTATATTTTGTAATTATATTTAGATACATATTCTAACGCAAGTTTTATATATTTATAATGTTTCTAACAATATTTTTTAGATAGCCTGTGTAACTTATATAATTTTATTGTAATCTGTTTTTTTCACTGAAGGGCATGATTATGAGAATAATATAGTCTCGAAACGTCACCAAAATAAGTTGTTATTTTATTGATTAAACCTCAAGAACCTTATTAAACATTTAAGATTAAAGTCAAGAAAATATATCCATATATATATATATATATATATATATATATATATATATATATATATATATATATATATATATATGTATATATCATATGCTATCAACATGGCGGCAAGTCTATGTCAGTTAGAAAACGCTCTAGAAGTCTTAAATGAAATAGCAGCGTTCAAAGTGCTCAGGAAAGATCTAAAAGATAAGTTAATTCTTTTAATAGATGAAATCAGACAGACTGTGCACGACACTTCGGATTTTCAAGGAAGTCAGAACGCTCAAAGCCAAGGTAACCTAAATCGTTTTTATTCTGAAACCGTGGTACCTCGTTCCAAAAGAAAATCTACAGCTTCCTATAAACTAATACTTAAAAGCAACAGTAATCAAAACGCAGATGACGTCAAGAAACAGTTCAAAGAAATAATAAAACCCAAGGATCTAAAAATTGGTATTAACAAAATAACCTCAAAAAAAGATTTAGTAATAGTTGAAACTAATTCTGAAGAAGAAAGAGGAATAATCTATAGAAAACTAGAAGAAAATAACGATTTCTCTATAAAATCATCGAAAAGGAGGAAGCCAAGGCTTATTTTTAAAGACGTCGATGAAGACCTAACAATAGAAAACATAGTAGAACATATTGTGGAACAAAATCACGGACTGCAAATTGAGAGTAATTCTTTACGGCCGGTAATCTTATTGAAAAATGCAAGATCCAAAAGGACACATGCTGTAATAGAAACAGACGGAATTACTAGGATCAAACTGCTCAACAACAAGATCAGTTTAGGTTACAACAAACATTGGGCCGAGGACTACCTGAGGATCAGAAGATGCACCAAGTGCTGGAAGTTCCATCACTCCAAGGAGCGGTGCCAGGGTCAAACAACATGCCCCCAATGTTCAGGTAATCACTCCATTAAGGATTGTAACCAGCAGGGTAAACAATGTCCTAACTGTTCTACCTATAACCGACATATCAAACTTGAGCGATTTAAAATTGACAGCAACCATTCGGCTTTTGACAAAAATTGTCCCTCATACATCAGAGAATTAAACAAACTTACTCAAAACACAGACTATTAAATTAAAAAACTACAGACTTACTATATTTCATCATTCATTCATACTCGTATATGGACTTAAAAATATTACAGATAAACACACATCATTCTAAAATTTGTACAGACTACATAAACCACTTTATACAATTAAAAAATATTGATATAACCCTCATACAAGAACCTTATACTAGAAACAACATTATTACAGGTTATAATCATCAAATTCAGATCTACCAAACACATGTTTCCAAACCAAGAGCTGCTATATTAATAAACAATAAATACATCGACGCAATCTTACTTACACAACACAGCGACCAGGACTTTTGCACAGTTGAAATTACTATTAAACAATACAAATTCTTATTTATCAGTATTTATTTCGATGAAACTTTAGACATTGACAACGATCTCGCCAAAATTGTGCCCATTATAAATTATTATAGCAACCATTACATTATTCTAGGTATAGACTCCAACAGCAGATCATTCCTCTGGAACGACATCAAAATTAATCCCAGAGGTCGAACTTTGGAATCATTTATCATTACCCAAAATTTAAGCATAATCAATAAACCTTCTGAGCTGACAACATTCGACGGTTCTAGAGGAAAGAGTAACATTGACTTGACTATTTGCAATAACAAAACGACAAGATTACTTAAGAATTGGACGATACTAAATGACTGTAATTTCTCGGATCACAATTCTATTTATTACGAAATTACCTGGCAAAATAACGGACAACACCAAAATTATAACTGTTTACACATGCAACACTACAAAACCAAAAATGTAAACTGGGAAAACTTTGAAAAAAATCTTACCTTTCAACTTAAAAAACAATTCAATATACTCGAAACGGACTCTAATACACTAGATACAGAATCAGAAATCGTCGACATTATCAAAAATTATGAAGTGGACAAAATTATTGAAATTTTTAACAAAGCGATTACTAAAACTTGCAACATGACGTTTAAATTAACTAACACTAAATTTACAAAAAATAGACCTCACAGAACAGTACCCTGGTGGAACGACAAACTAACTGAACTGAGGAAACAAACTAACAGACTTAGGAAATCTTACCAAAAAACAAAAACTAACAAAGACATGAGAACACTAAAGAAACAAGTATATTTGGACTGCAAACACAGATACCAGGCACTTATGAAAACATCAAAAATTGATTCTTGGAAAAATTACTGCTCTGAAGAAACTAACCCCTGGAATTGGTCTTACAAATATGCAGCAAATAAATTGAAAAACCAAGACATTCTACGAACTGTACAAACAGACAATAACGAACACACGAAAGATTACAAGGAAACGATTACAAACCTACTAGATAACTTGATTCATGAGGACAATTCGACTGACATTACTCAAGAACAGGTTACAAAAAGGACAAACGCAAATACACCCCCTGCTTCAAACGATGACCATCTCCTTGAGCGAAATGAAATCCTACATTGTATCGAGAACTTAAAAAAAAAAAAAAACACCTGGACATGACAAATTCAATACAGACATTATACAACAAGTCACAAATATTTACCCAGACTTAATTACTAAAATTTATCAACTGATCTGGCTCAAAACACAAATTCCCATAACTTGGAAAAAAGGACTGTTACATATAATACCAAAGAGAGACTCTAACAAGTTACGTCCAATTACAATCCTCCCAATCATGAGCAAAGTACTAGACAAAATAATCAACAACCGACTTACCCACTTTTTACTTACAAACGACTTGCTCAACAAAAACCAATTTGGATTCATTCCCCAAAAAAGTACTATCGATGCTCTTTATTATACTAATTCATTTATAGAATCAGCAACAAATAATAAACAAAATTGTTTAATGCTGAAACTCGACATATCGGGAGCGTTTGATAATGCCTGGGTTCCTGCCATAATGTTTAATCTGAGGAAGTACCAATGCCCAAGAAATTTATTTCAGTTGATACTAAGCTTCTTTCAGGATCGATCTGTTGAAATCAGATCCAATAACTTCCAAATTTCAAAGAAACTTACTATTGGCACTCCCCAAGGTTCTTCTCTCTCACCGACGCTCTGGAATATTCTGATTAATTCTTTATTCGATTTAGTACTTCCAGAGAATGTAGAGATAACCACGTACGCAGACGACATTTTACTTCTCGTCACTGGTAAACGTTTCCCCCAATTACAATTAATCACCAATCAAGCTTTAATTATTTTGGAAAAATGGGCAACAGATAATAAACTCGAATTTAATACTGACAAGACAAAATACATAATTTTTACCAAGAAACGAATTGTTCCAAATTTAAACATTAGAATCTATTCCAAAACACTTGTACAAACTGAAACCATGACATATTTAGGGATAACATTCGACAGGAAACTAAATTGGAAAGCACACACAGACTACGTTGTTAACAAAACAATAAAAACAGTAAACGGACTAACTATCGCTGCAAGAAACACATGGGGCCTAAAGACAGAGGCACTAAAAATTATCTATGAAGGGGCTATCATCCCAAAACTGCTTTACGCCATACCCGTTTGGGAATCGGGAGCAGTCAAACCAATCAATCTGAAAAAGCTTCAGCGGGTTCAGAGACTGATGGGAATAAGGATAAGCAAAGCTTATCGCACTGTCTCTTACGACGCTGCCTGTGTCCTTGCAGGAATAAAACCAACTCACTTAAAAATTAAAGAACTAACGACATTATACAAAATAAAAAAACAAGGACTAAAATACAAGGACATGGAGCCAAGGGACATTGAAAACGAACTAACCACCAAACACTGGATACATCCTGCTATACACGCTAAACTAACACAGTACCTAACAGACACAGGAGCTGCAGACATAGACACAGGAAGTATTGACATTTACACGGATGGAAGCAAAGACGAACAGCACACAGGATGCACACTAACTCTATATCACAATAACTGCTACTACGATGAACAATACAGACTAGGCCAAAACTGCTCTAATAATCAGGCAGAGAAATTAGCTGTAGTTAAGGCCACAGAATATATTTTAAGACAAACGTACGTTCCTCAACACAAATACACCATTTACACGGACAACAAGATATTAATAGACTCAACTAATAACCCCAAATCCAACAACCCACTGACACATCGACTCAAGACAAATTTGATTGAACTAATGAACCGTGGAACACCAACTAACTTGATCTGGATCAAAGGCCATAGTGGAATCGAAGGGAACGAGCGAGCAGATTTATTGGCAAAGACAGCTGCTCACGATTCAGAACTAGCTATAGACTACAACCGCATTCCTATCTCATTTATTAAGCAACATATTAAAACAGACTTACTTACTGAATGGGACAAACTTTGGAACAACTCAACAAAAGGACGACCTTTGCACAAATACATCCCAAACATCACACTACAAAATCACGATACACCAAAAAGTACACATCACAAATTTACACAACTGCTAACGGAACATGGACAAACTAATCACTACTTGAAACGATTTCACTTGAAAAACACAGATACATGTGAATGCAACGGACAGACTCAACAAACATTTCATCATTTACTATATGACTGCCCCCTTTACGAACACAATAGATACTTACTGATAAAGACAGTATTGATGAATGGGGACACATGGCCTTATCCAGAAGCGAAACTATATAAAAAATTCAAGAAACCTTTAGTGAAATTTGCTACATCAATTGGACCACACAAGTGAAGAAAGAAGACCACCCTTCATCAAAAACTAAGAAAAAAAAAAACTTGAAGACACATCAGAAAATCAACATGTCTACTCTTTATACTTTTTTTTTTTTTTTTTTTTTTTTTTTTTCTTTCTTCTGTTTTGTTCATGTTTTTTTTTTTTTTGTTTTTTTTTTATTTCTTTTCTTATTTTTCCCGTTTGTTCTAATTTCTATATAGAACTTTTACAATTTGTAATATATCACAATTAAAAATAATATTGCACCTGTGAATTACAGGTAGTATGCAAATGCGCATGGAATCTGTAAAAATATCAAAATAAACGACCTTTCCATAGGGTTTACTATGGAAGGGAAACAATAAAAAAAAAAAAAAAAAAAAAATATGTATATATATATATATATATATATATATATATATATATATATATATATATATATATATATATATATATATATATATATATATATATATATATATATATATATATATATATAAACGATAGCTGTTCTGTTGCTATTAATATTTTGATGTTTGTGATTGAGTATCTTCCATGTTATTTACATAATTTTCAATTTACTCAATAGAAGTGCTAATATTGCTGCGTAGATCCTTTCGAATGGTCTTGTAGATAAGACATCCTTCAAAGTATTTAGAATATCTTTTTACGAACACCTCACATTCTCACTCTAACATAATCATTCACACAGACAACATGAATGTTCTACACTCTTTAAGTAACATAAACATACATTATCCATTGACGGAGGAAATCAGGGTTGATATAATCAATCATATGGCATAAAAAGAATCTGTTAGGCTAAAATGGGTGAAACGGGATGCTGGCTGGGGACGAGGGCAACGAAAGAGCTGACCGATAAGCCAAAAATCAGCAAGGAGTGAGCCGATCTCACATCTATATATTATTATATAGAATTACGAAGGATTTGGTGAATAGATGGAACACCACATGGCAAACTTCAAGCAAATCACTAAGTTCCCAAAAATACATCCTGCAAATAACAATACATAATCACAAACAGATACACAGTAACGATTATAAATTGACGTAATTTCTCACAGGACTTGACAACACCAAACCCTACCTAAAGTTACGTCATACTAACTGACACATGTGACGATGACGATCAGATCCAAAATTTTAGGCATATTCTTTATGATTGCAAATTATTTGACAGACAGAGGTATAAATTAATGCTAAGAAACTGTCCTGAGAAAGAAATTATACTTCTTACTAAATTTAGGACAGATTTAGGTAAAATCATAAAAAATATCGATTTTGATTTGATTTGTAAACCAATCAAAGTGCTTATTAAGTGTTAATTGTTCTTTACATTATTTTTTTTTTCTTTTACCAAAGATTATATTATATTCCATTGATTCCTGTTGAACAGTTCCGCTATCCTTATTGCTCCATCCTTTGTCATAAATACTCTTATCCATTTATTTTATAAACCTGGAGTCATTGCTTTATTTAATATTATTTTAGAAATAACTTTTTTTTTTTCATGATTATTATCGACAAAAAATATGTCAAATAGAAGGATGAAAGCTAATAAGCTTCAGAAGTCTGTTCGAATTCAGGTCATAGCTCTTTGATGTGGCCTGCCCTTTGAGCAATGTTCATTCTCGCCCGTTATGAAGCTAAGCTATCTCCAATACTTAAATTCATAAGCAAAAAAATATAGCCATAATATTTTTACACTTTTTTTAGGATATACAATTACAAACGACCTTAGATTTACTTACGTTTAAAAAAACTCTTATAATAGGTATTAAAATAATAGAGATAAATATAAACATATAAAGAAAAATCGGTAAATTATTAAACAAACAAGGATAAAGTAGAAACACCTTATGCCTTGTTGGTTCAAATAATCAACACTCAAGATAATAGTAGTTAAATCCACTTTTTAGGCACAAGTGAGAAATTTGAGAAGAGTGAGATCTGGGATAGACCGATAAACGCAATTATTTCACCCATTTCCCTAAGAAAGGCTTAAATCTATTTTATTTTTTTTAACGTAATTTTTAGTAAAATTGCAAAGGGGCACTCCTTATATCTCTTGTAGCATCTGTTTGGTAGTAAACCACCTTTTACATAAATGACTAGGAAGTGAAATGAATGAACGACAAACTGTTTGTATAATAAAACAGACATCAAAATTTGATTAGTTACCGAAAAAAGTTTGTTATGTTTCCGATTTTTTGTGTTGTATCTTTGTTAGCTTTATTTTTATGTACAATCCTAAATTTAATTATTCTTTCATTTAGCTAATTTCATTTAATTTCGAGTATAATTTTCGTTACATTCTTCGGCAACTGGAATTGGTATTACTAGTTACGTTTTACGAATATTTTTTTTTATTTGACTGTTATTGTAAATTATAAATAAAGAAAAAAAATTAACCGCGTGGTTTAACTGCTCAAATATTTTGTACATATAACTAAACATCCCATTTCAAGAAGTTGGTTCTAACTGTGCTTGTTTACTTTTAGTAATTAATTAGAGGCAAATGCGTGAATGTAACCATAAAGCCGATATTGCCCAAAGCTTTTGTATATTGTAATAATTACTCAATAAAAGTTTTTATTTAAAAAAAAAAAAAAAAAAAAAAAAAAAAAAAAAAAGAGGCAAAAGTTCACGTTTTATTTATATTTGATTAAAGCTGATTGTTAATGTTTCAAATAAAAATAATGGCTATGAACGTAATGCTACGCTACAGAAAGTGTTGATTGGTTGAAGAATTATAATTTTTAGCAAGGATAAAATAAAAAAAAATGCTATTGTTCTTAGTTAAGGATTCAATCATTATTGTATATATTGATTATTTAATTCTTTATAACCTATGAACCGATAAGCCTTCGACGATTTATTTTTCTTTTAACAATTTACAACCAATTTACATATCTGCTTAGGTGCAATTATTAAAATAATAATTTTTTTTTTATATTTATTATTTTTTAATAAATCATCATTTTTTTATTCACAGTGTTATGCATCAAGGCCGACTCACTATCCTTGAAGGTATTATTTTTCCTTGAAAAGCAGTACTTTTTATAAATGAACATTAACCATAATTTTTTGTCAGCTACAAAAGGCTTTGACTAATTATTATACCGGTAACAAAAAAACTAGTAAAGACCATGACGAAGAAGACGAGGGGATGTGTAAAGATTAAATGAATTATAAATATTCATGGTAGACAGTTTGTACAATAGGGGCCCTCATCAAGATGTACAGCCGGCAATAGTGTGGTGTTCTCCCGACAAAAACCGCGCCCAACCCTCCCCGCAAACTGCCGCTTGAGCGATAACAACTCCCACACAGTAAATACAGCTTATTATCAATGAGGGATAGCCCAGGGGATCCTTTAGTTTTTATTTTATTTTCTACTCTTCCGCTACCACCGGAAAGAACCGGAAACAGCTCTAAGCCTTAATGGTTTCCTGGTTTAGGAGTTTTTGTTTTATTATAGGTGATTGTTGGGCACGTTGCGGAAATTTTTTGCTTATATTTTTTTGTTTTGTTTAAGTTGAGTGCTAGGTAAGCTTTGTTCTTTCTAGATAATGATATAAGTCAGTTTTACATTTATTCACGTTAAAATAAATATATAAACATGTAAATGAGATTTCATTTTTTTATAAGTAATAAATTTTAAATATGCTAAAAGTTTTTAGTTTCTTTATACAAATATTAAATTTCATATTTAATCAGGATTTTTTTAGAGTAACTTCCGATTCTTTTTTAGGAATAGGTGCGAAGTTGGACCAGGAGTTAATATTCCAAATTGAAGTATTTAATTTTATAACTTTATCATCATCCATGGCGCAACACCTCTTGCAGAGTCAAGGCTTCCCGCAGCTTGGTCCACCAGTCTTCTCTATTGGTTGCCGCCGCTCCCCATTTTATAACTTTATGACTATATGAAAATAATTTTCCATTTGCTTCTTGATTCAGGACAAATTACAACAAATCATTGGTAGTGACACTGGTGTAGACTTTTTTCAAACTCGATATTTGAATATATATATTTTTAGAGGAATTTTAACCCATTCCTCAACTCGATAAAATAAAAATGTTCGTCTAAAAAATGATTAAATTTCATAGTTTATTATTGGGCATTCTCTATTCATGTAAACATGTATAATATTTTGACTCGGTTGTCACGATAATCGACTATCCAGGATCAGTGTGGGTGAGTGCCGTTTCTTCTAAAACCGCACCCATCTCTGCCTACAGTCCATTTTCCCTCAGAAGAAAAATATTTTTTATTTTAAAAATATTATTAAATAGTTATGATTAGTTTTAAAATATATAATAAAATCTGTACCACTAAAATTGTAGTAATAAGTAATTTAACGTAATTACTTACTACTAACATCCCCTGTCGTAGCTTCGCCCGCTCTATAATTAAAGAACAGATAATTTTAGCTAATTATGAAAGATTTATTTGTTCATTTATAAACAACTTTTATTGAAGTACGCGATTGTGCATTATTTTTTCAATTTATTTAACTAAAAGCATAAACGTTAGAGCATGATGAGGCATTCAATTTTTAATTTTTATGTACGAGTTGGTATTTCAGATACGTACATACAGAAACTATTAAGAAACTATAGCGGATAGGAAACTGCACTATCATTGCTTACAATCAAAGGCCCATGAATCATATTTTTACTCACAATCAAAAAGCAAGGGATCGACATTTTGATTTCTTAATTAATTGTATTCAGCAGAAATAATTTTATTGATTTTATCTAGTTCTAACCATAAAAGTATATGAAAGAGTGACAAATCTCGTTTATGACATTCAGCATTGTACATTTAAGTAATGATTACAGTAAATTTTAGTATTCCTAGAACTAGATGAACACAAGAAGATGAACACACTAAAACTTTAGAAGATGATGTGGTTAAAATTTGGTACAGATAGATTAAGACACTGTTTTACAGATCTGCCAGGATCTGACGATTTTTTGAGGCCGAAGGACATCCTTGGCCACTCTCTTTCCACAATTTCAATTTTAAGTATGCTGTTTTAAGATGGTGGACTTTATCGATTTTATTAATTTCTCGTCCTTAAGGATAATATATTGAAATATTTAAATATTATTAAAATATTTAAATCCATATGTGCCAAATTTTAACTACATCATTTTCATAGTTCTGGAATTTAGTAATAGTAAAAGTTACAATAATAAAAATTTAAATGTACAATGTTGTGTGGCAGAAACGAGGTTTGAAATTGAGGATTAGAAATTAAAATCCAACCAGATGGAATCAATAAAATTATGTGTTAGTCATTTTTTTATTGAATTATTGTAACAATTTGTTTATGTTTTATTTTTGTTTGTGGTTAAATATCAGTTTATTTTATGGGGGAGGGTTTCTCGTTTTAACTGATTTCTTTTGTTTTTAAATTAGGCCTAATGTGTTTTTTTTTTGTTTTTTTTTTGCAAAATACTGTATTATTCATTCATTCATTTATTAATTCAGGATAAGCAACTGGCGGTTTGCTTAAATATTTAAGAATTAAATCCTTAGTAACTTTGTCGTTTGAATAAACTAAAATATAACTATGATATCATAATAAAGAAATATTATACTTTTATTAAATTACTAAGAACATATTTCTACATGAGATATATGTATACCTATATAACAATTTTCAACGCCGAATTATTATTATTCTGGGTTAGAACCAACCAGAGACAATACACGGGCCATTAAACCATTACGAGATGAAGGAGATCTAGGAACATAAGGAAGACAAAACCCCTATAGAAGAGACTGCAACTACTAGAACAAGGAAGAGATAGCATCATGATTTATTATGTGTAAGGTTCGATTAGCCTTATCTCCTCCTGGCCAGCAGCCGCTATATTCCCACTGATGGCCCTAACTGCAATTATTTCTGAGTCGGCTTTTAGCTACCGAGTGATACTTTATCGCTGCCATAAGCAGTGTCCGCCGTCAGTCATTTGTTATCTAAGCTGGGCAGGCGTAAATAAAAAAACTTATTCTTTATAGCTTCGTTTTTTAACAATGAATCAAGTTTTAGATACTATGTACAACCATAAAAAAAAAGAAAAGATAAAACAACGGTTACTTGTATTTTATAGATTCGAGTAACAGAGTTATTTTTCAAAGTTGATCAGTCTGTTAGCTTCTTCAGTCACTCCAGGAATCTTTTAACTTCAAATATCAATGAGTTTAATTTTTTTATCTTTATTATTTTCAATTGATTTTCGTCCCTACCACAAAACATTATTGACGAATAAAATCATTTTATAGTAACTCGATTATCATTAAACAAATTTATTTCACGAAAGTGCTTTTTAAGACCACATGAATATCATTATTTTTCCTTTTACTTTTTCGCCCTTCTTTTCTCTCTCTTTTTCATCATTTGTATTTTCGTCATTTCCTTCTACCATGCAAAACCCTTCCGTTTTTCTTTATTTTCCACAAGAACCTTGATTTATTTGAATTCCGTTCCGTATTGTTCTGTATCTAGTCAGTTTTTGTCTGTTATTTTTAATTTTTCTTTCTCCTCTCTTATTTGCGTTACATACCCTCTAACGATCCTGTATTCGCGGATTTTTTCAAAGACTTTCTTGCATAGTCTCCCATAGGTCATTCTCACCATGTGCTTGTAGAATCTTATTCTTCTGATTCTTATTTCGGTTTTTAGATCTTTTATTTCCCTATAGCCTTCCGGTGTTTTGTTCGGTCCATAGATTCTCCTCTTTTTCTCTTTATTTTCAGTAATTTTTTCTAGTTTGTGGAAGTTGTCTCCATCCCGTACAGAATTACTGGTTTTATAATTCCTAAATTATCTTAGAATAACCAATTGTCCTTGTCAATATGAATTTAAATGGGGTAATTCATCTTATTTATCTTAAAAGTTGTTGATAGTGCTGATTTCTTTTTTTTTTTCAAGCAGTATTGCAAAAACTTTTTACGTTACATTATTAGTACCTAGGACTCCGTCTGGACAAAAAAATACTTGGAACCCACAAACATGACTAAAACAACAAGAAACGGCTCGTCGTTTTCGAGTTCTTCAACATTTACTAGATAAACGTTCAAACAAGAGACTCATTTACATGACAGTAATGAGACCTATTTGGATGTAAGGAGTTGAGATTCGGGGCTCTACTAAACTATCCGATTCGTCTCGTATCCAATCCTTACAATCTAAATTCTTTCGAAAAATTTTCAATGCTCCTCACTTTTTCACAAACAAACTTATTTTAATGTACTATATGTTTTTGATTTAGCCCGGACCAGATATTTATCCTTTTATAACGAATTCCATAACCATTAAAATCCATTGGCATTACAACTTTCAACCCATTCTACTCTAGATAAAACTCTAGATTGTCTGAAAAGAATATGGTTACGGGATTTTCTAATCTAGAACTTTTTTAAGTTCTACCAATGGGTAGTTGCTTTACAGGCAATTGGGCTGTCAGTTTTAGTATTATCGCCACATTTACTTGATTTGTTTAATTTTATATTGTATTGAGTTGTAAATTTGAAATATCTTTAAAAAAAAAAACATAAAAAAAACATTACTTTGTATACCTATGGTTGCTTTTAAGTAAGCATGGCATTATTTCTACCTTTTTTTGTGGCCCATCATATCGGGCCACTTTTAATTCCTCGTTAAATAGAGATAAATATTATGCATTCTTATTCTCAATCCGCTAAGAGTTTTTTCTTGAATTGATACATTCGATCATATAAGGGTTTTTTAGTCAGTTCTTGAGAAGGCGGATACAGTAAAATTTTGTAAGAAACTTCAGGCTTAAAAAAAAAAAAAGACCATAAAGAAGTGTTAAAGGCAAAGTAAATTGAAAAACTTATTCATATAGCTCTCCTCCTTCTTTATGGTGCTGAAAAAGGGAGGAAACGTTAGGGTGAAGAGGAATGTAACAGAAATCTGTCGTGATTAAGGTAGGAGGATGACGTTAATGGAGGAGGCGGCAGACGTGAACTCTAAGGCGGCGACAAATGGTCCAGGGCTTGAAGCAGTGAAAAATTCACCAGGGCAGTAAATAATAGACTACCAACTTGGTTCCTGACTTTGGCCCCTGTGATATCTACAGATACAATAACAATCATAAATATTTCGCTAATAGTATATAAAATATACAGGAGCTATCACAAGCAAATAAAGGCAATATACTATATAAATGCAAAGTAAACAGAAATTAAACACATACGTACACCATTATGCGTCATTCTCAAATAACAAACAATTTATATGTCTCTTATTCGTAATGGGCCTACAAATATATGCTTATTTTTTTATGTTCCCACACTTTTTAAGAAATGCGTTGTTTTATTATCTCGTTAAAAATATACATAAATAATGGATTTTTCATCAAATGCCGGATTCGTAACTTCCATGGATGCCCCTATCCTAAGTTTATCTTCTTCGTTTGTAAATAAATTACTTCTATTTCATTTTTCGCCCTAAAATACCAATTTCTTTAAATAGAGAACACTGTTGTTCTACGATTTAAAAAAAAAAAAAAAAAAAATTGAAATAGTTAAAATTCCTAGTTACAAAAAAAAACTTTAAAATATTTCCCAGAAAAACTGTAACTCCGTGGACTTTTATAAAAAATGTTAGTTTTTTTTTTTTTTGTTCTTTTCATTTATTGATATTTACAACTTTACAAAATAATATACATCAAGTAAATGTGTTGATAGTGAATACAATGGAATGTAAATAACTTGTGAAGAGCTACTCAAGAGTAGTAGCACTTCAATAAAAATCTACACTAAAAGGTCTCTAGGCCATCTTTCCAGTCGCCTCGGAGGATTATCGGGAATGGAGTGGAAAGCAAGTTGGGAGATTAGTAGATTAGAGTGGTTATAGAGCTTACTATAGAAGGTTAGGTTAATTAAAACTATTTTTAAGCACGATAAAACCTTATTTATATAATGTATAAGGGCTAAATCAGCAACATAAGGATCATTTAGATCTTTATGGATAAGTTTATTGGTCACAAAGTAAGGATATTAGCATTGAGGATTTTTGAAAGATTTTGGATTGTAAGGATTGGATACGAGATGAATTGGATAGTTTAGTGGAGCCGCAAAGCTCGACTCCGTACGTCTAAATAAATGATCACAGTCATGTAAATGGGTCTTTTGTAATTAATTGGGAGCTTTGATCGTTTGTCTAGTAAATGCTAAAGTAGTCTGTAACGACAAGCAGTTTCTTGTCGTTTTAGTCTTGTATGTGGATTATAAAAAAGGTTAAAATAAAATAAAGGTGGAAAAGGGAATAATTTGCATTAAAAAGTCTCAAAACATAATTCTTACATTACAGCTCTAAAAATTTATTAATTTTTATTTGTTTTACTTTTTCTAAAAAAAAATATATATATATATATATATATATATATATATATATATATATATATATATATATATATATATATATATATATACTATATATATATAATATTGTGTAATTTAAAGCTGAAGTAACACTACTTGAAAAATTAAGAAGAACTAATTGTGTATCTAACTATTGACACTCAAGATCTTTTTCTTCTTTTATTTTTCTTTGTTTTACTTTTTCTTAAAGCTATATATTTAGGTATACATACATCTAATTTAAAACTGCAGTAACACTACTTAAAGGATTGTGAAGAACTAATTGTGTATCTAACTATTAACACTCGATATCTTTTTTCGAGAGCCTGGAAGGTCGTCATGAACTTCTTCTTGATTTGGAATGAGTAACTTCCATGTAATTAAATTCCCTTTACGCATATTACTAGATTTACCTCTAATTATAACTATTTTTAAGCACGATAAAACCATATATAGCATGTGTAAAATTAATATTTTCTCTTTAATCGTTTCCTATATAATGCATTTTCATGTCGCATTTGTAACTTTTTGTATGTTTTTATTTTTTCTTTCCATGGAGGTTACACTATTTCTCATGGATTTTAATATTCGATTTTTTTTCCATTTATAAAAAGTGGAAAATGCTAATGAGTAATAGTTACGCATATTTTTGTTTAAAATAAAAATTAAACGCGATGTGATTTTGGTTGTGTTCTCATAGAGAAAAAAATACTGCTTATGTTTATGCACCAACCAATATTATTGATTGCGTTATAGAATATTATTAGTATTCTATTTACAAGAGGATAAGTTACTCGAAAAATCTATTAGGAAAACGAAATTTTTGTATAAACAAGTAATCTAATAGAGGTCAAAAAATTCAAATTTTAAATTTGAGTTGTACCAACCCATAGAATGTCGAATACACATCTTTAGAATTACTGGAAATTATTTTCTTTATCTTGTGTAAACTTTAAAAATTTTAAAATTTGAACATTATCTGATAATAAAAGAATGATATGAGAGTAAAGGTTTGTTCTCATATGAGAACAAACGTTTTCTGACATTCACCTGTGTACCCAATAATTAAACATTTATTTACTCATTTATAATAACGAATATATATCACAAAAAAAGAGAGAAAGATAAAGTACGTTTTTATTAGAATATGTATGATGAAATCAGTATTCTCAGCACGAGGGGTTCCTGTAGAGAACATCAACAAATCGCGTGACTTGGGAGATATTTTCAAGAAACATATTGCCGAAGGACAAAAACGTAATGTTACAAAAATTTATTTATTTATCATCTAGGTAGAGTTTGACAACCTAACATAAAGTTATTTATTATAGTTATATTTATAGCACTTATTTCCTGATAAAGCTTTGAAATAAAACTTTCAATACCATACCTAATGACAAAATAGAATTTAAGTAAATTAGTCCCAACAACCAAGTATATGGTCATTTTATAACACAATTAGGTAAGAATTAATACGTTCTTAATATTGTTTAAATATCTCGTGTTATATATTAGGAATGACTAACTACAAACAACAGTCTATTTAATGATTTAAATAATTTTTACTTTAGTCAAGATCCAAATCTCTAAGAAAGTGCACTCTGGTAATTAAACGGGATATATGTAATAGTGAAAGGCACAATATTGATTCACATATAAACTTTTGACTTATATGATTCATACTCAGAGATCACTATACTCCTTACAAATTCATGATAGGAGAAAAGGAGAGATAACAATAAACGGAAAAAGTTAATGAGACGGTCGCTTTGGAAATGAGACTACAAAAGAGGAATTAGGAAGGTCCTTTGAGTCAGAGAGGCCTTCTCATTTGCAATATATCTGCTAAGAACCTGATAAGGTACCGCAGCGAGGATTGCTTCGACGACTCAGTTTAGTTTTTCTTTCTTTTATTGGCTTCCTTTTAGATGTTTTCTTTACCCTGCTCTTCGGGGACCTTTAACTACCCGCTATCCACAAAAGGATCTCTGAAGATCAATTCTCAACTATATTGGATAAAAATAATAAGTTTATATTTTAATTTGGTGGTACATAATACTCTCTATCATCAATAACATAATTTGCACTATTACTTGACAATCCACGTATATTTTATAATCTAGATTCATTTTTTGGTATAGTGTTGAACGAATTTATTTTTAAATGAGTAAATAACATACTTACATAATAACTTTTTCTTATAGTAAAAAAAACAACGTATTCATCTATTAATTTCTTCAATTGTCAATTTTTTAGACTTATTTAAGTCATAAACTCATACCAATAAATCTTCGAATTCTTCCCGAGTCCATCCTCGCAATCCAAAATCCTAACTGCTCTAGGTTATGTCAAAATAATTATATCCTTTGCGATCTTAATGCCCCATATGTTGAAGTTTTGGTCCAAACAGGGTACCCATACTTCCTCGAATCCGCTAGTTTCAAAACTTGGTTCTCATTCAATTCCATACAACCCTCCAAAGCGTCTGAAAACGATATGGCCAGAAGTATTTCTAATATAGAATATTTATCGAAGTCCTACAATTAGGTTGCTCCAAACATATAGTTGATGATGAATCCGTCAAATTATATATGCAAAAACACAAATTAAAAAATAATTTAAAAAAAAATTACAATCATAATAAATAAGACAATTGTAACAATCAATGCTTGATTATGATATGTGAACTTTGGAAGTAAAAAACAAATAATCTAAAATCGGAATGAGAGCAAAATAAGACAAAACAATAACAAATAATCTAAAATAATGAGAGCAAAATAAACGAAAAAAAGAAAAGTATGTAATTTTTTTTTTTTAGCAGCATCCACAATATTTTCAGTTCCCTGCATAAAAGCCAAATTATATTGTTTTTAGACATAAGTATGGCTATTCTTGTTTTATTTTATTTTATTTTTACTTTAATTTTATTCGTTTTATTAAAATTACGTCGCCTATTTCAAATTTTATTAATTTATTTCTTTTAGTAAACATTACCATGTGACTGGATTGATAAAAACCTGATTAGATTGATAGTACAAATGTTTTTATTGCACATTTGACAATTGACAGTAATCTTTGTATATATATATCTAAAAAATATGCAATATAGTAAATAGCACTAATTAAAAAAAATGATTAAGATTCTGTACGATAATGTACAAGTTAACGATATTGTTTTTGTACCTCCGAAGTACTTGATATTTTTAATACAAGTATAGTAAATTCGATAATCTAGCTATCATGTTTACAACTCACGACATTATTTATCTACTGTGTATGAAGATTAATTTCAAGCTACATTTGATGTAAATTAGATCAGTTTAATACATCACCCGATTTCTAAACCTATAAATCGCAAATAAAGGCTGGAACCAGAAAATATATCTGAATATGAACTTCTGAAATGCTCCAAAGGATACTAAGGCTCACAGATCACGTCCTTCCTAGATCACTTCATACGTCTCTCTCGACTACAGCATCAGCGCTTGCTTATTAAACTTGATAAGTTCCTATCTTCCACCAGTTACCTATTTTAAAGTACGATATTAGTTATTTTTATTAATGTTTGTTTCCAATTTTACAATTTTTTTATTATCAGTTTAGTTGAAAATGAAAATTTATTTTCAGGATTCTGAACTAACAAAAGGGGGCAGATTTATACTGTTACGCACGACAGTTCATTCTTGCGGGCTGGTATTCTTCAATGCTTATCCACATCAGTTTTGTAGATGACTACGTATTTCGTTTTTCTTTTTGATGGCCTTTTGAAACTAACAAATTATTTATTACAAAGCCATTTGAGCTCTAACTATTTAGAACATTAAAAATCATAGAAATAAAAATTTAGCATTGGAGGATTAAAAGACAATATCCTGACTCATAAAATTATAATTATTCAAAATAAAATAATGAAAAAAATGGTAATTTGTTTTAAATAAAAACATAATTAAACTTCAAACAAATAGGCTTTTATTCCTCATCTCCGAGAATATAAAAAAAAATTAAATTTCTAAAACAAGTTAATTAGTTAGTAAAATTAGTAAGTAATAAAACAAATGGGGGGATTTTTACCTATAACTAAATTTTCTCAGAAACTTTATTACTATTTTATATTCTCGAAGATGCGAAGTAAAACCTGTTAGTATAAAGTTTAATCTATTTTTTTTATTAAAAACAAATTATCATTCTTTTCATCGACAATATTGTCGCTTAAGTTACTAGACAATCAATAGATAATTTATATACGCCAATCAGGTATTCTGTAAATTAAAAAACTTTTGAATTTATCACCCTACCAACTTTGTGCTGTAATTTAATCAGCTCTACCTAGAAATAGAACTAGAATTTTTTTTTTTTCTAAGTGGCTTCTGATTGCTTAGACATTCTGCTGCAGTGTTGACGCATTTTTATTCTACCATACCTACCTTAGGGGGGGAGGGAGGTTACCTGGGGAGCGGGTAATCAGACCGTAAATAATTCATTAGGCGAGATGGTGGGTCTCCCCTGCAATTTACAGCCAAATTGCTCGTACGCAGTTTAGTCGGCAGCTGATGGAAATTTTTCTCAGTCAAACCAATCTGCCTAATGACGTTTTTTCCACTAGTAGCAGGTGGTGTTCAGATGTGAACTAGGTCACCCGAAACTTGACCAATGTGATATGCCGCTTCGTAAAATATCCTCCATAGGAAAAACTATTTTAAAATTGTTAGAACATAAATAATATAGCTTTGAAAAATCCCAAAATAAGTACTAAAAATATCTACATCAATAAAAATAATAGTTTTTTTATTCATCTTGCAATACAAAATGTCAAAATTTGAACATTATACTATCGGTAATTAAATAATTGTAAACTTTATTGCTAAGCCAAAAATAAAAACTAGAATAAAATTTTGATTTATATTGATTTATTTTATAATTTTTAAATTATTTATTTTATATCATATATATTATATAAAAAATATGTTCAACATTTAATTTATATTGAATTATCTAAAACACAGTTTTGTTTAAATAAAGCCTGTTTTATTTTGTATTGTTATTTATTAATTTATTTATTTTAATTATATTAACTCTAAAACTTCCGAAATTTCATGTATACTTTTTTCGACCACAATTTCTTTCAAGTAATGAATGTTGTTTCCAAGAACTTATACCAAAAATTCGGAAAGGGGCCATTGTCCCGTCAAACTAGTTTTACTTTTATAATCATATAATAAGATAATCATTAATTTACTTCAAATACAGAAGTGTTGAAACGTCGATTATTTACACGCCTGTAATATCATAAAAAATATATTAATCAATGATAAATTATACACGAAACGTTTGTATTTCAATCCATTTATTTTATTTTTTCATTTTATTTTATTTTAAGGTGCCGTGTACTGCAACATGGCCAGAGGCACCAAATTCTGATTTCTTGTTTATCTAAATGGTATTAAAGATTCTGCAGTTCCTGAGGAACTTCAGAACATCTGGTTGATAGTTTTTGAACATTGTACCCAGGTCTTTGTTGAAGATGGGTGTTCCAGCTGTAGGGTGTAGACTGCAATTACTAAATATGTGCTCTACTGATAGAGGAACATGGCACCTGTGAAGTACCCTGAAGTAGGTGTTGGTGTGTGAGTCTTGTGTGCCCGATGCGCAGCCTAGTCATCACCATTTGTTCCCTCCTAGAGCCGTTTAGCAGTGGCCATGGTTGACCGTTAGGGCAAATTATTTTAAGTTTGTTACTATCCGGAATCCTGTTCCAATAATAAATCCACGCAGCCTTGCACTTCTGTTGAATATATATTTGATAGTCGCTGAGGACAATTGGTAAGTTGGGTACAGGAAACATATTTCTCGCCTCTTTAGCAGCTGCATCAGCCAATTCATTTCCAGGTATTCCAACATGACTGGGTACCCAAAGAAAGTGTATTACTTTATTAATTGTATGTAGCTGTTTTATTATTGTGTGTGAAATTGGATTGTTAGAATGGTGTGAATTTTGTATCATATCAAAATATTAATACGAGAAAATTCGTACTACAATTAATTTATAAAAGCATTTTAACAAAAATAAATCTTTCTTTTAAAGCTTTGCACATCGTTTTTGGGGAATCCTACCATTTTTACCTCTGATTATTAAAACCATTAAATTACTCTAAACACGGTACCGTAGAAATTTTTATTATTTCTAAGTATCTAGAATCATAAAAATACATCAGTAAAAGATAAATTATACACGAAAAGATTATTTTTAATAAATGATTAATAAGGCTAAAGATCAGATAAATTTGTATTGCTATAAAGTGCGGTGTATTGTTCGTTAATCACAAAACATGTTGAATGTAAGCGGTTTAAAATTTCAACAGATAGCATGATAATTTATATGACATGTTAATTTTATTATATATTTATTAATATTTATTTAAACGATCATGTAGACAAGATCATTAACAATCATCTCTAAAACAACATACCCGTCAATACCAAAACGATTGTTCACCGTTATTGCTCGGATTATTAAAATCATTAAATTACTTCAAATAGAGTATCATAAAAATTTTAATTACGAATGTAGATTCATAAAAATACGTAAAATTTTCAAAGTAGCCTGCTCAATTCTTCGTTTATCAAAGTATATTTTATTTTATTTTTTTTATTTTATGCTCCAGGTACCTATTCTTAGGAAGAAATATGACATTGAAATTGTGACAGAAGAACATGTTAAACATTTTTTACTATAGATAAACGCTGCAAATACGTGATCATTTTTTCAAAAAGTTGAGAGGGAAGGGGTGAGGAGTGATATACCTTGAGTGAAGCACACCTCATGTCTCATCACTTTGTGCCGTCACATTCTTCACTTCATGTATCTTGGCTTGGGTGACACTTTTATACGATGTACAAGTACCACAACCAGGCGTATATGTTTTTATCCCCATATATTAACGTTGAAATGAACTATATAACGAAATATAAAGAACAATCTAAAGTGTAAAAAAATCAACAAACATAAAAACTACAACAAAAATAGATTCTAAAGGACTCTAAAATGATAAAATTTAGCTTTGAGTTTATTATTATTATAAATTATGCGATTGGTGGTATTATTTTATTATTAATCATTTTATTATTTTACTAAAGTAAAACATATCTCGATTTATATTTAAATATATATTTTTTTAATTCAATGTTAGAAGAAGATATGTTTAATCACATTGATCCAAACGATGTGAGAGGAATAATTATTAAAACCACCCAAAGTTTGACATTAATACGAAGATATAGATCCAACAATTATTGAGATGATGTATTAAGATAATTAGAAATTTTTTTATAGAAATTATAATTGAAAACATACGGAATATAAGATGGAAGGTGTATTGAGGTTACAATGTAGGGCGTTGGCGACACAAGAGTTGATATGAATAAAATGACTCCCATCAAGCAATTACCTCAATTTTAAGAATTTCCTCAATTCTAGCTGAAGGAAAAATGCTCGACTCATGATGAATTTGCAAGATAGAGTATTTACGGGAAAATTCTAAGCAATCGCTTGATGTATCTGTTCATTTCAGAAATTCATTGTAAAATATATTTTTTTATATCTCGGTAGGACCTTCTCCTTAGGTGGTATGTTGGTTAGAATGAAAAAAGACACATTTAAAACACCTATTTCCTCTCCAATTTGTTAAGTACCATTAATAAACATTAATTGTTTATTTCATTTAATTATTAATTTAACCCTTTAGTGCATGATTTTTTTCTTTTTCATTCTAATAAATTTTTTTGAATATGTTTTGGTCAGGTTATTAATAGAAAAATACTGAAAAAAATATTTTTCACCTACAAACCATTATAATTAATGATATACATTATGGTGCACTTAACTAAAAAGTGATTTATCTCGATAATAATAAACAAGAATTTTATTCTTATTGATATTTTACATCTTACATACCTTGGGAAAAGCCACAGAAATTTTATTTGATAAAAAAATACAATGGATGTTATAAAAATAAATAAGAACACTACTGGAAGGAAGGAGGAGTCTCCACAACTGAGGACTTGCAGGTGTAAGTGACAATTAGAGACATGTCTGGTCCAGTTGGGGCATGCAAAGTCCTCTCATGTCTAGAGGGATGATCCCTAATACAAGATTTAGTTCCAGAAAACGCAAAGAGAGTTCGCTGCTATAAGTATAAATATAATGTTGCAGATATGCTACACTATGCACCAGAAGAATAAATAATTTGATCCTTTTAATTCTAACAAAAAAGTAAATTATAGGTAGACATATACTCGTACATGATCTTTATTTTTTTTTTTCAGTCAGTGAGCGATTGGTTTTTTTTTTTTTTAAATATTCAATAAGTACGGTTGATGAAATTTATAGTTACCGATGTTTTTAAAAGTAACAAACACCAATATACAATACAAGAAAGGGTTGTTTGTGAAAGCGCGAGGGGTTAATAAGAGCATCATCTGGGAGTATGTTAAACAAATGAAGTGTCCAGAGAACTATGCATACTTCATGTAGTTTGTAGTTTTCATCATAGTCGCAGTTTTAAAAAATTCAAATATAGAGCCGATATTTTTTTTTTCATATTTTAATATCCTAGAAATCATTTATTTTTATATATGCAACGATGATGTCAACTTATATTTGAAATAAGATTTTGCAAAATCGTTTAGAAACTATTGGAGATAAAACTTTTTAGAAAAATGTAAAATTTTGAATCTCTACGAGCCTTCAAAATTTAAACTGCAGAAAAACGAGGACCTTAAATAATAACATATTCGTGTATTTTGGTAGTTATAATGACAACTACCTTATTTATCCGATGATTACCTCACTTTTAGTGGAGGTGCTTTTTTCAGTCTTCATCATTCAATGGACTTTCTTTTGCCGATTAGGTCAAGAACAAGAACCATCCATGGGGTCACCTGTGGTGTAGTGGTTAGCATAGCAACCTACTAAACCCAAGATCGCGGGTTCGCAGCCCGGCAGATGACCTTAGGATTTTTTAAAGGGAGTAAAAAATCCTCAGCTATGCCGTCCTTCGGAAGGGACGTAAAATGGGGGTCCCGAGCCTGTGCGATGTCAGGTACTCGTTAAAGATCCCTATCCTAATTATACCTGGATAGGCAAAATTTAGGACTCCCACCGTAGCATCGTCCGATTAGCCATAGCAGCATAAAGTGACGTTATACGAAACAAACAAACAAACAAGAACCATCCATGGTTACAGCTCTTTATATTTTTTTTTTGTTTCATATTGCTCTCATCTGTTTCATATACTATTGTTGTTTAAGATACTTAAAATACTTCTTTTGAAAGAGCTAACCTAGCATCAATTTCATTGGTCTTCAGCTACAGATCCGCTTCCACAAATAGGATTGTTTTAGAATTTACAGCATCCAGTGGATAAGGAGAGGTGGCTCATTCAGATTTTCTACTACTGACTTGAATGGTTTTACTCATTCTATTACAGTGGAACGTAAAGAGGAGGACAGTTCATACACACTACCAAAAAGCTTTTTAATTTTCGCAAGAGTAAAGCCCCCTTTACAAAATAACTTAATGAATTCCTATCTTAAAAATGTATTAATGTAAAGTTTCCATCTAGCTTAGGTAGAAACCGACAGAACTGAAGAAGTGCAGGCGAAGGATATGTCATGAGTGAGTAAATATCGCCTCTCTTGAAGACAGGTTACAAGGGCAGGTAGCTAACGTATAGGCTTTACTACCTAGTCATTTTATTTTTCAGTTGTTGTTTGTCTATTGGACTTCGTCCAAGGGTTCCATACTTAGAACCTAAAAACGTCTTATTGTCAAATATCAGAGGGTATTGGTATAGCAATGTGCCAATATTTAAATATTAATAAACAGTAAAACTAAAATCACCTTCACAGCACTACCTTCTGATTCTTACAATCCTCGTCAAAAATATAAGAGAGATAAAACAGAATATAAAACCAGATGAATTAGCTTTACATTCCTGGCAATTGAAAAGTGGTAGTGGATTATAATCTTTAGTGCAAATTCAATAATCATATGTTAATCACAGTTTATTTATTTGCAAAATAATTTTTTAAAATTTAGACCAATAAATTCTTTGAAGTCGATCATTCCTCTGAAAAATTATTTAGCTCACTAAAAACAAGGCTTCAATATTCCACCCTTTCCCTTTTATCTCCCTGCAGTTTCGGAAATATGAGACTTTCTCGTCCGGAACAAGTAATGAGAAATCTATTGTCTATGCAATTAATTCTAGCCTACCACGGCAATGAGATTTTATCTGACAATCTTTAGTTTAAAGGTAAATTTTTTTGAAGGAATGCGTTACTAATAGGCTTCGAACCTGTCCCCATATGCAATGATCGAATTAGACTCTTATCCTGAACTAAAAGTTTCGTCATTTTCGACAAAATCCTTTTCTGAAAAAAACGACCTATCTGATGTTTTCCTACTGCTCTGTTGTAACCACTTCCATCTTCTCAAACGTTTACTATTGCTGTTCTATGTTTGGATGTCTCTCTAGTACATCGAAGAATCAAACAGTTATTTTATTGACCAATAAGCTTCATATTCAAAATCCTTAGGCATACTTTTAGAGAAGAGTTGATTTTGATTTTTATCATTTTATTATTACGAGTTGTTTTTGGCGTCTTTTTCAAACCCATTTGTTTAATGCAAACGTGAATACAGTTCGGAGGAAACCGCAGTTCAAACTTTTTATGAGCCATACTCGTTCTAGTTTATCAGATATGTAAACTCCGGTTCTCTACATTTTTTAGTAGATCGTTTGTTATCCGGCCCGAATTTCTGAAATTCCATCCCTCTTTTCATTTTCCATTTAAATATTCTTTCACATTCCACTTCTTTATTAGATATAATCAATCCTATTCGTAATTGTGTTTTTAAATTTTCAGGCTTATCACGTTTTATTCAATTTTTGTTGTTAATAATGCATACTTTTTCATTGTAATTATATTGAATTATTTTCTTTTCAATAAAAAATACAAACTATTATTGTATAGGGTATCAATAGAAGAATAGCCAAACTGGAAAGACTGAACTTCTAATACAAAAATAAGACACTACAATACGGTAGTAAGACCAGTGATATTTTATGGTATGGAAACAGTCAGCATTCCCAGCCTGAAGAAAGTCCTGAAGATTTAGAGGAAAATTCAGAGGAGGATTCACGAACAAATATCCAATGAAGGAATTTGTAGGAATTTAGAGGATCTGCAAAAAGTCATCAGGATCAAAAAACTGAAGTTCAATGGGCACATGATCAGAATAAACAATACGAGACTAACCAAGAAAATATTCGGCACAGTCTGCAACTATAGAAGTATGGAGGGATATGTAAAACAAACAAAAAAAGAACTGGACAGGCAAAAAAGTATGGATAAAGATTGCTTGGATAGAGAACTTATTGGGGGAAAAAATGAAAGAAGTTAAGGTTCTTGTGGGGTAGAGGGTGTGACAAGAGAAAACAAGGACTAAGGAAGAGTTATAGGAACAGTCCAATATATATATATATATATATATATATATATATATATATATATATATATATATATATATATATATATATATATATATATAAATAAATTTCTTGGCTGTTACTATTAAATGTTTAGTAAGGTTCTTGAGGTTCAGTCAATAAATAAAAACAACTATTTTGGCAACGTTACTGGAATAGACTATTCCATATCCACTAGTAACATTGGCATGATTATGAGAACAATATAGTCTCGAAACGTCGCCAAAATAGTTGTTTTTATTTATTGACTGAACCTCAAGAACCTTACTAAACATATATATACACAAATATTTCTTCTAGAATAAATTGAAGATTAATATTACTTTATAATGTAAAACTCTAAATGCCCACGATATAAACAACCCTATATACCCCCATAATGTTCAACACATGGAAAGTTCAGTAATTAAACGAAGAGAAATCGAAGATAGCGCTAACGAAATAATCGATCTCAACTCGAAATGAAATAAAAAGAAGCAGAATTAAGAGTTGAAAGAAAGTTAACCCAAAAGAAAAGTTTGAGTTTGGAAAGTAGCTTAATGGAAGAGCCCCGCTAATGGAATTCAGAGTTGAGTTTGTTTCAAAGGCAGTGGGTTTGTTCAAGTTGGTAGGAGCTGCTAAGTGGCAAATCTTCAACAGACAGCTGGTTCATTATGTTAGTTGAATGGGGGATGCGGTTCGTAACAGGCTCGGTCCTAGTATCCTTGTCGAGGCCACTACAAGAAACATTGTCTTTGGGGAAACCGACAGGCAAGACATTTTAAGCCATTAGGCAATGTCCTTACATAGCTCTCGCTGTATTGAGTCATAAGACTCGGATATATTAGGAATGAAAATGATATTAGAAATATTATTAGTATATCCTTTTTATTTTGAGAACATGGCATAACAAATTACATAGTCAATAAAACATTCAATGAGGAAAGTTAAAACATAAATTGGCTGTGCTACATGATTAGATTATTAGGAATACGGCTGTTATTCAATACAAATAAAATATGCAGAACGACTATTTTTATTTGAAAACCCCCTTTCTTTCCCATTTTGTACTCGTTAACAATTTAATGCTTTACCTGTCTACTCAGTTTTAAATCCTCTTATTTTCAGGGTTTCCGGGCGTGGAATTTTATTAACCCTTCGTCGGGTGCCCCTCAAAACCTCCTTCCGTCGGGCGCAGTGTGCTTGAGAGGATCATTTTAGGAAACAGCCTTTAAAATCTTTCTTAAGCTATTTAAAATCTTTATCTCCCAAACTAAAATGTATGAGTTTTGTCGAGATTTATTCATTAAAAACCATTTGTAGAGATACTTTTTAAAACATTTCAAAATAAACGCAGAGCATTTATAAGTAAGTATTATGAAAGAATAAAATCAATAACAAATATTTCATAATAAGGCACTTAAATAATATTAGGGTTTACATGCTAGGCATTTCCCTCGACGCCTCCTCTGCTCTCATAAGTGTAGAACTTAGATAATCTTAGCTAATTAAAAAGTTGTAAAAATAATTAAAAATATGTAAATCGTATAATTGCTAAAGATTTCTGAAGCTATAAAGATGATATGGTTAAAATTTGGTAAAGATTGGTTCTGAAGTTTTCGTTACTGATCAACAGCGAAAAATAGATTGGTCTTTTATATCATAGCATTATGATTCTCTTGTTAGTAAATAAGTAAATGATTGTTTTAAATTTAATTATTATCCTAGAAATTAGTTCATCGTTTCGTTACTGGGAAACATGAGAAGAAAATTAAATTACACACGTCCAGGATCTGTCAGCAAATAAGAGGATTGCTAATGGACAATAATGCTTTATAAGCTCACACCCACTCTCGCTGACAGGCTGATGCAAACTGTGACTAACATTGTACAAACCAGCACTCTAATTAGACATATTGTTTCAATTTTCAATTAGACGCAGTAATATTATATTTAGGAAACGGATAATGTTTAATTATCCTAATAGTTCCGCCATTTAAATTATTAAAGTTAAATAAGAAATAGTCAAAATAAATATCGAACCTAAATTTTGTTTTTTCTGGTATTTATTTATTTATTTTTATGTTAATTTAAATTAAAATTGATCAAAGGCGTTGATGACCTTGATGTTTTACGCCTTACGACCTTAACTAGAAACAACAATAAATGCCCAACGTCCCTCATCCATCTTCTTTTCAGCCATCTTTTGGTTTCTGTTAAGTGCGTATTTCCCATGTCGTTGTGTTGGTGTTTCAAATTAATTTTGAATAGAGTCGCCTTCAGCGGTAACGTATATCTTCGTCAATAGAATTATAATTTCGGTATGTGTTGCTTTGTTTCTCAAGTACCATGGTCCTTCATTCATTTAGATTGATAAATTTTCTTCAGACTAAATACTGAATATATTATTAATTAATAGAGGACCTTAGTATGATCAATAAGACTTAAAACTAATTGACATACCTTGATTTCTCAAAGATGTTATTCGTTTCCTACCTGTAACAAAAAACGAAAATTATTATACTTCATTTATTGAGGTTGTTTAGAAAAGTTGGAGACTTTGAGTAGTCCAGAAGAAAAGGTATATCCCCATTTCTTCAACTTGATACAGATTATTTTTTTTTAATTAAAAAAAAAAAATAAAGTAAAATAACCTAAGATAACATAAAAAGAACCTAACATTTTTTTTTTGAAAAAGAACATATGATATATATGAGTAAAAAATGATAAGAAAGAGAGTAAGGTTGTAAATTGGAATAAAAAAAGTTGTGTTCAAGAAAAAGGTATTTTATTGATTTGTGAAGTGTTTGACTTATGTTACTAGGGTAAGTCCTTCTTTTTTATTAATAGTTTTCGCTATTTTCCTTTTAAGAAAAAAATAGTGTGGCGTCCGAGACTATTTTAAGTCGAACCTTGCCGTCTCCACTGGGCTTAAGGCAACAGTGTGCGGTGTAAATTTTTATAAGTTTCAAAACTTGACCGTAACATTTTTGGCGTACCGAACAGGGACTTTAAAAGTAGAAATAAAGTAAAAATTATTCAAGATGAATGTGAACTTATCATTAAAGAGGAGCTTGAGTATGAACTAAAGATTCGTGGGGTTGTTGGGCTACCTACAGCAGACGAGATGCGGAAAAAACTTCGCACTTTTCTGAAGTTGGAGAGTGCAGGAAAATAAGTCGCTCCTACAGTCGATCTACCTACCGTATCGGAACTGGAAGTATGCGATCAAAAGCTGGCTAAAATAGATAAAAAAAGTATCTTCCTTAACATCTTCTAGTACTGCTGGAGATATGGAAAAGATTGACACAGTACTACAGCATTTGATTAACCGATTAAATCGGATCACGGCTAAAGATGTTGCTGATACTGAAGAAAAATCTAAGGCTATGTCACAGTGTCTGGAGTTGATTGTTAACTTTGAGGAGTTGAAGTTAAGGTTAGATCAGCCAATGGTTGGCGTACAAAATCCTGGTCACGGCACCATCCAACATTCTCGATAGACTACGTGATGCAAAGATTTTGTCTTCCATCGACATTAAAAGTGCATATTGGCAGATACCGATGGCAAAAGAGAGTAAAGAGAAAACTGCATTAACTGTCCCTAACCGTGGCCTATTTTATTTCTGTAGAATGCCTTTCGGGCTACACAATGCCCCAGCGACCTGGCAAAGGCTCATTGATGATGTATTGAGAGCGGATTTGGAGCCGAATATTATCGTCTATTTAGATGATATTATTATAGTATCATCAGATTATGAATCGCATTTAGCTACTCTGGAGAAGGTTTTTGAACGGTTATACGCGGCAAACTTAACCGTAAATTGGGAAAAAGAGCCAGTTTTGCAGAGAAGAACTCAAATTCCTGGGATATGTGGTAAATGAGAACGGTTTACAAGTAGACCCTGGTAAAATAGAGGCCATACTCAACTATCCAGCGCCTAAGAATGTAAAACTGGCTAGACAATTTATAGGACTTTCCTCCTGGTATTGCCGGTTTGTACCAAATTTCTCCACATTGACTGCACCCCTTTCAGATTTACTGAAAAAAAACAAGAAATGAAAATGGGGAGATGAACAAGAACAATCATTCAGCCTGTTGAAGGAAGAACTGGTGATTGCACCTGTCTTAACATGCCCAGATTTTAGTAAACCATTCATCCTTCAAACTGACGCCTCCAACACAGGATTAGGTGCAATACTTTTTCAGGAATACCCAGAAGGAGATCGAGTGATCGCGTATGCTAGCCGAGGCTTGACAGCTTCAGAGAGGAAGTACAGTGTCACGGAGCAAGAGTGCTTAGCAGTCCTCTGGGCCGTTGAAAAAAATTCCGACCTTATTTGGAGGGAATGGAGTTCACTGTAATCACAGACCACATTGCGCTGAAGTGGCTGAACAATCTCAAGGACCCTCAAGGTCGACTAGCTAGGTGGGCTTTAAAGCTGCAACAACACCAATTCACAATCATGCACCGTCCGGGTAAACAGAACGCTGCTGCGAATGCTCTGTCCCGAACCTACTAGTTACCTGTTTGTAGAATTGATGTCAGAGGAGAAATACTGGACACGTGGTATTTGAAAATGATACAGCGAGTTAAAGAAGATCCTACAAAATAAGCAGATTGGAGAGTAGAAAATCAATCGCTATGGAAATGTGTCCCTAATAAAAAGAAAATAGTAGGAGCCGATAACCGATGGAAAGTGGTATTGCCCAAAGATAAACGTAATGAAGCCTTCTGGGAATGTCATGACCAAGCAACAGCGGGGCATTTAGGTCGCTTTAAAACACTACAACGGTTGAGAGAGCACTATTATTGGCCAGGCATGGCCTCTGACACGGCTAAATATGTGGCTAGGTGCGAGACATGCTTAGCGCACAAGCCTCTGCAGAAAGCCCCTGCGGGACTCATGGGAGAACAACGCGTCGTTTCAAAACCATGGCAAATGGTTTCGGTTGATATAATTGGGCCATTACCATTATCGACGAACCAGAACCGATTTATTTTGGCGTTTTCTGGATTACTTCACAAATTATAGCATATTTGTGCCCCTTCGGACAGTAACTGGGAAAAAGGCTAGTTCCTTACTGGAAAAGGAGGTAATTCTCATGTTTGGATGCCCACAAACATTAATATGTGACAATGGAACTCAATTCAAGAGCCGTGAATTTCAAACCAAAGTTGCTGAATACTCAATCAATCTGTTATACACCCCTTATTATCACCCTCAGTCTAATCCGATGGAGCGGCCAAACCGTGTAATTAAGACCTTGATTGCGTCATATGTGAAAGAAAATCACCGTCATTGGGACAAACATATTTATAAGCTGGCGTTTGCCATGAAAACGGCTGTACACGAAGTCACGGGTTTCACACCAGCTGACTTGAATTTCGGAAGGGAACTCCCCAGAAGTGGCACAGATTACCACAGTGTATCAAATGGACCAGATGTATCAGATATGGGAGACCGACAAGAGTTTGTTGACAAACTTCAGAACCTACCTCTGTTGTACGGGGAAATTAAAGAGGAACTCAGAAAGGCTTACGAGAGAACCAGACACAACTACAACCTTCGGCGAAGACATCAAGAATTTAAAGTAGGCGATACTGTTTGCAAGAAGAATTAGGTATTGTCGGATGCGTCGAGGTACGTTAGCGGGAAACTAGCACCATCCTTCGTAAAGTATCGTGTTACTAGACGATTCGGAAATCTCACTTACGAACTGGAATACATGGATGGGATCAATATGGGAAAATGGCACTTGAAGGATCTGAAAGCGCACACAGAACAACCCACTGACTAGGTTATTCTATTTTATTTTTTTTTACACGAAAGGGGAGGATTGATACAGATTATTTTTTTTAAAAAAAAAAAAAAAAAAAAAAAAAAAAAAATAACCTAAGATAACATAAAAAGAACCTAATTTTTTTTTTTTTTTTTTTTTTTTTTTTTTTTTTTTTTTTTTTTTTTTTTTTTTTTTTTTTTTTTTTTTTTTTGAAAAAGAACATATGATATATATGAGTAAAAAATAATAAGAAA
The DNA here is from genome assembly GCA_003667255.2 of Euschistus heros. Classification (NCBI taxonomy): domain Eukaryota; kingdom Metazoa; phylum Arthropoda; class Insecta; order Hemiptera; family Pentatomidae; genus Euschistus; species Euschistus heros. Next base: position 685,501 of record RCWM02000359.1, read on the forward strand.
GAGAGTAAGGGTTGTAAAGTTGTGGAATGTAAAAAAAGTTGTGTTCAAGAAAAGGGTATTTTTTGATTTGTGAAGTGTTTGACTTATGTTACTAGGGTAAGTCCTTCTTTTTTATTAATAGTTTTCGCTATTTTCCTTTTAAGAAAAAAATAGCGTGGTGTCCGAGACTATTCTAAGTCGAACCTTGCCGTCTCCACTGGGCTTAAGGCAACAGTATGCGGTGTAAATTTTTATAAGTTTCAAAACTTGACCGTAACAAACTTTACACATTTCACATTTCTTGAAGTGCAATTTCTCAATTCGCCATATATATTGTTGTCAGCATTAAGAAGAGAACCATTAATCGTGAACACAAAACAGCAAGGTTCAGCCTCATCATCGGATCAAGGCGCTCAAATCAAAAGTGCTCTCAAGAAGACTTCCAAGAGTTTTCTCAGGATAAGAGCCGGGGGGCAGGGGTGGAAAGACAAAAGGCCTTAAAAAATATATATATTCGAACCACGCAAGAATAAGATTCATCATCGGACGCATTAGACCACAATGACCCTCCTCTTATGAACAGCGATGAGGATGCCAATCTAGATGTCAACGGTGGGAATAAACTAGACTCAAGCGATGCAAATTGCATCTTTTGTGACGGAAAGTTCTCTGTAGAAACTTTGGGAGAGTTGTGGGTAAAATTTATTATGTGCCAAATGTGGGTACTTGGATAGACAGAGATAGTAATGATTGCGATTTCTGTAAAAAACGATGTTTTACCTGTAACAAATAAACTCTCTACCATTTTGTAATGTTATCCTGTTTTAAACCATTATTGGTGACTTTGTTGAAGAGGGCTTATATACACCTCAATTTTTCTGGTTCTATTTTAAAAGCTTTTTGTAAATCGTCGTTCATGAAATTAAATAATTGATGTTGACCACTGTTTTACCTTATCACATTGAAGGAATTTGTTATAAAATTTATAATTAATAATTTATAATGAAAGACAAAAATCTAGAATTTTTTAAGTTGAATTTAACTTTAAACCAAAAATAAAAGAGGGTGCCCACATGTACAACTTTTCCACTATAATTAGAATCATAGGCTAGGGTATTGTGAATCCCCAGTCAAAAATCTGCAGAGGCATTCACATAAATTTCATTCCTCATTCCTCTCGATCAAGTCTAATTTGAACGGAATTACTCGGAACCACCTTAACTGCACCAAGTACCGGCACACTGTGACTGGCCACCGTATCTAACCGCAGAGCCTAGAGTGCTGGCATCCAGAATCAATTAATTTGTCAGTTGCTAGCCTTGTCTCCCTCCATCTGCTACTTCTCTAAACAATTAGCCAAATTGTCAACCGAGTCCTTAAATTAAATCCTGTATTCCGCACTGTCCGACACAGCCAAGGTAAAGGGGCTGGTATTCCAGCCTTCTGGAAGCAAGGTTCAAAGGATTTGTGGTCACTTGAGCTATTTGTAATAAGGGATATAGCGCCGCCTAATTTCCTTTTGACTTGAAGTGGATTTCAATTTATGAAAACATTTTATAATGAAATTTATCCTAGAACTACTACAAAATATATACCTGTGCCACTAAGAACAATGCAGATCATGGATTCAAAAAGGATGGTTCCTCGATGACAGGTTTCTCAAGTGGATACTGAGACTGGATCACATTGAATTTCACAAACCGAACTAAAGATCCTGTACTCCCTTTAAGAGACTTCTAACTCTTCAAAGGTATCCAGCAGCATTATTTATTCATTAATGAATAGGCAGTAAAACATAAATTAATAGTCAGTCATTCCCATAGGTAAGATAATTTTTTTTTTTCTGAATTCCTTATTTATTTTTTTCATTTGGCTGTAAGCTATATAATAATTATCAAGACGAAATCTTAATCTACCTGCGTTATGATTTTTTTTTTTTTTTTTTAAGAAAATTATAGGCATTCATTGGATAATTTTAATTAAGTCGATTTGGTTAATTTATGTCCTAATATTGATCAAAATCTTTACTAATTATACTATATTACTATTTCTCGAAACTTTGAACTAAATTTAATTAATTATACAACAAGAAATTCGAGCAATAAATCAATTAAAAGTATATTGGCACACAAGAGTTAAATGTTATTAGTTAATCAAAAGCTACGGATCGCTCCTACAGAGTATTGTCCTTCATGTATGACATATTATTGTCATTTTTTGAATTCCTCTTTCACATTCATTGATATGTTTTTGTTTTGTTTTTTCCATATGTTTCCTTTCCAAAAAAAAAAAAAAAAAAAAAAAAACTCCGGCCTCCGTTTAATTACACTTTGTAATCTAACTATTCTTGACGCAACTTGTTTATTTTATTTATAAATGTCAATATTTTTTATACTATTGCGTTCTTTTTCTTTAATTTTTTTTTTTTATTTACCTCCTTTTGTACTTTCTACTCCTGTTTTTATCTATAAATTAAATTATTTTACGTGAATTTGTAAATTAAATATTTCTTCAGTTTTCCTTTCTGTTTTCTATTATTATACTATAATTTTATAATGTATTTCTATTTTTCTCTTTCGTTTAACTAAAGTTCTTAACCTAATATAGTTTATTTAATTTCTTTTCTGTATATACCTCATAAAAAATTATTGACATTCATTATTTTAATTTAACACACATACATAATAATCACATAACAGTTGCTTTATAGTTATATAACATATAAATACAAACCAATAAATTTATATTATCTTTCTTCTTTTTTTTTTATCTTTTTCTTTTTTTTTTATATTGTTATTTAACTATTATTTCTTTTTCTTTTTAATCAACTTATAGGGGATATTTTATTTTTTCATCAACTTATATTAGATAATTATTTTTAAATTAAATAACTAGTTATTTTGTATTTATCATCTACATTGACATTTTCAACCTGCATTGTGATTATTTTCTTGTGTTTTATCTTGCACACATTTTCGTAGTCTTGATAACGGGCATCTTTGTTACTACATAAAAATGGTTTCATTAAATTGAAAATTGGATTATATTTATTCACTGACCACTCCTAAATCTATGCTAATTAATATAGCGTCAAAATTTAACACTCCAATTTTATAATGTTTCTTCAAACATTTGATGATTTTCAATCTTTAATCCTATTATATCTTGTGAGCACATGAAATCCGCTACTTCCATTGTGTAATATTTAAATCTAAATATCAACGAAAACCCACAATAACGTGATGAAAGTATTCATAGGTGACCAGAGAATTGCGACTCTTAAGTGGGAATATCTTTTGCGTCACGTTGCATGTGAACCATGATACTGTTTGTTTTTTTTTGGTAAATTTTTCTTCGTTAAATTCAGTTTTTACTCTATCTTTTCCGATCGTTAACGCACATCAACACCAGAGTCAGGATTAATGCCACCTTTGAAAAGGCTTTGTTTCAGCAGCAAATACAGCGCGCTAATCGCTTAGTAACTATAAGTCATTAGCTCAGTTAATTTGCTCTGAGACAAAAGCCTTTCCAGAGGTTGTCAGGAAGACGATTCAATCCTGGAACTCGTACTGAAACGATTATGATCAATGGAGGAGGGGTTAAATGTTTGTATACAAGGATCTTCAATGAAGAAAGTTAATTGCCAGAAGTACTCCCCATGTAATCATTTTCTTAATGCTAATTTACTTTATAATGAAGTACGTATACTTTGTAAAAATCCGAGATGAAACATAGTTTGTAAAAATAATGCTATAAAACGCATGAAGATGAGGTGTTTAAAACATTTTTTTTTCAACACACCTTTCATAGTTCAGGTAAAAATAAACAATATAAAAAAAATCAATTTCTCAATGACTGGTAAAACAGTAGATTATGAAAATTTCTATTTATAATATATTGCTTTTCCCAATTTACACTTTAGAATTAAAGGATCAAGTTACTTTCGGACGTGGCATTTTATCATTCAAACCAATACAACACCTAAATATCAGCTCCTAGCGACAACTATTATATATCAAAAAACACTTCCCAATAAATTTCTCATCAGGCAACTACTGGCAGAGTTAGAGCGTGTCAAAAAAAGCCCCAACACTTAAAAATATAGGAAAAAGGTTATTTTTTTTTTTCATTCAAATCGATATACTTCCTAAACTTCATATTTTCCAAATTTTCGATCCGAGTAACACTAACAAAGCTAGATCGAGTCAAAATGTTACGATTGAAGATAAAATTGTAAAAAAAGTTTCAGCAAAAACGTATAGAGCCAAAAGACTTATCCGTGTCAAAAAAAAACACGATAAGTACAAAGCTTATAAATAGGTTGTTCTTGTATATTTTCGAAAGTAATGAGTTGTTTAATCCTTAAAGAAAAACATTTTTCCCAACACCGCATCTAACTAACTGATGAATTAATTAATAGAAACCAGTTTACAAAAAATATAACAAAAACCCACTTTCGAAATCCTTGTGCATATTCCGCATAACATTTTAGAAGAACTAATCTTTCGGTTCAATCTACAACCATTATATAATTTTTGAAACAATGTGCTGATGTTTTGAAAATTTTGTGTTTTAGAACTGAAGATGAATGTTTAGCATTCGAAACAAGTATAATAAGAAAATAATTCCAATAGAAGTGGCAATTAATTCATCAATCCTAATTGTATTGATTCTTCTATACCTTTATGCGTACCTCAAGTGCATCTAAATAATGTTCGAAGGACCAAGTACTCCTTTTCGTTGAAGACCAACAATGGATAATTCATAGTTTAATCTCTATCTACTTTCCTTACTCTTGGTTTCTACTTTATACTTCTTATCTGTAATATTTTCCGATTTATATTTGATTACTTTTTATATTGCCTGTTAATTGTTACTTTAACTTAAGTGTTTTCAACTTTAAAATGCGGACTTGTCTTTTATAATTAGAGTCAACATGATCCCAAAATTTAAAATAATTCATAAACCTTCCCAAACTTGTGGTGGACGAAAGATAGTGATTGTATTGTTATACCATTTTGTTGCCTTCTTTTACTCACAAGGGGACGCTTGGAGTTGTAAATCACAGATTTGAATGCCGATTTGTGTGGGTAGTAGGGACCTATAATAGTGCAAAACTACAGTTATAGCCTCCAATGGGCATTAGGAGCCGATCTCAGCTCTCAGTCAAGATAAAGAAATGATTATTTCACGTTTAATTGTAGTTATGTATGTTATTTAAAAAAAAAAAAAATACTTTCGTTATGCTCAAAATACTACCCGGCTTTAGAGTGCTCAAAAACTCCAAAAAAAGGACAACATTCCAAGGAAACCCACTGTAAATCAGTGGAAACTTTTTTTCATGAACAACTGACCTGAAATCTCGATTTAATGCACCATAAAACCTTTATATACGAAATTTTATCAAATTAAAAAAATATTGATTTTTTACCCCTTTCGAGGGGGTTAAAATTTTGAAGTTGAGAATTCATCAACAATTTCTAAAGGACATAAAAACTGCCTTTATCCATATCCATATCCGCTTTTTATCCATGCATATAGTATTGGATTTACTCTAGAGTTTAGTGCCCAAAAACTGATGTGAATGAAAAAATCAGAGGTCAGCTATAACTTGAGATATTTTAATTATAATTTTTCCCCATTACTGAAATATCTCTAGAGATTTCATTCTTTGATCGAATGTATAAATGTGTTGTGCACTATTCAGGGTGCCTCAACGTTTAAATTTTGTCCAAATCCTTTATTACTTAAAATCGAAATATAATTTCTGAAGGATTACAAGTATGTATATAAGCATAATGATTTTAGAAGGCATTTGTTTCTGCTGTCGATTTCTGAAAAAATGTAAATAATTTGCGCTATCTCACACATTTCGCCACCGATTAATACCAAATTTAAAAGTCATCTAGAAGCCGTAAAACTGCATAGTTTAGCCCTAATCCCGAGGTCGCGGGATTTCCCATTATTGAAATATCTCAAGTTATATCTGACCTCGGATTTTTTCATTCACATCAGTTTTTGTCCACTAAAATCTGGAGTAAATCCAATGCTGTATGCATGGATAAAAAGCAGAATGTATGCTGAATCTTGTGATGCTAATACTATTGTAATCGGTTAAACACAGCAGTTTTTATGACCTTTAGAAATTGTTGATGAAATCTTAACTTCAAAATTTAAACCCTCTCGAAAGGGGTAAAAAATCAATATTTTTTGATTTTGATAAAATTCCACATATAAAGGTTTTATGGCGCGTTAAATCGAGTTAGTTGTTCATGAAAGTTCAGATGTTCAGAAAGGTCAGTTGTTCATGAAAGTGTAAACTTTCAAGTAAATAAGCATAATAATTCTAAGCATAATTTTACACTCATTATTAGATACTCAATATACCGTTGAGCCGCGACTTATATAGAAACATTCTAAGTATTATATAAATGCAGATATTAAATATATATATTATATTAGTTCAAAAATAATTCATTGCTATACAACTCCCTAATACCTAGTAAAATCAATGCAAAACTGATTGGTTAACATGTGAGTAAGTAAATGGGGGCATTTTGTTATTGTTCTGTAAATACAGGGTTCACAGCTAGGAAATATTAGATACATTGGAGCATCGATTATCCGAACATCAATTATCAGAATGTATAATTAATAAAACCTTCTTTTTTTTAAAATCTAATTTTAATAAAATTTATCACCTGGTTACTTATTTTATTTAAAAAATTAAATTTAAAAAAAAATAATAATTTTTTTCACGATCGTTTTATGGGGAGCCCTAAGTATTTCTCAAAAAATTAAAAAAATGAACTTAAGCTTCGATTGCTTCATATTTATTTATTGATAATTGTATACCTAATTACATCATTTTATTTATTTCTATCAATCCCTTCCTATTCATTTGGTTTGTAGTAGAAAAATCACCTTCTCTTCGCATTTGTGTTCACTTTTGGTTTAAAAAAAAAACAAAAAAACACTACTGTAATTCAACAAAAAGAAAACGAGTGGTTCTTTCATCAAAATACAAAACGGGAAAAAAAATGTATAAATGTACTGTACTAGTGTAGGGTTCGAAAGCTCTAAGAAAATATCTAAGAACTATTTTTAGCTTAAATTAAACTCTAAATATGGTGATCGGATAACCATTTTTTATAGATGAAAGGCTTCCTTTGAAGTTACGCTGTAAAATATAAAGGCTCTGTCCAATGTCCAATGTAATCTTTGATCAAGGAAGCTGCGGTTCGGATTGGACGTGCGCACCTTCAGGTGGCTTTATGGCCACTTTAAACTTTTGCCGACTCCTGCTGGATATTAATAATTCACTTTCAGTCCTAAATCAATATGACAGCCATCCTTTCTGTTGGTTAAAAGCTTTTACTTTTTTTCAGGCTCAAAATTGTCTTCCTTTTTTTTTCGCCTCATCCAAAGATAATTGAAAACGAAAAAGAATGAGATTTCTGTTAAGTTCTTTTGATGATGTGCTCTTATGGCATCTCAGTACTTTTAATGTGAGCTTTATATGAAATATCAAGCAGGGAAATCCCACTTTAATTATTATAGATGTTACAGTGGACTACGATTCTCCATAAAATAAATAGTGCGAATAATTTTTATTTATATTCACTAGGAACACAATTGAATGTTTGGACCGGTGAATACTCTACTGAGATAACCAAACACAGGCCTTGTGGAATTTGGGACGGGTCCACACAAATTAGTCTTAATGAGGACGGCTATGCAAGGATAATATAGTGATGATATCTCTACCCTTACTAGAGTGACAGCTTGGATTGACAGAATGTTACAATCTGCCTTGCTAAAGTGCAATATAACATTCATACAATAAGTACAAATAATAAAAAAAAAAAAAGCTAGTAAAAATAAAATCAAAACAAAAATATGAAATAAAATTAAAAATAAAGATTACACCCTTCTGTTTTCGGGTGTTGGCGGAAACGAGAGAGCAGCCAGTGGAGTAGGATTTCTATACCACAAGGACTTAAGCATATCTGTCAGAGGGATGAAAAATGTGAATGACAGAATAATGGTTCTAGATATCATGGAGGGGGAGAGGAGACACTCACTTATAGTAGCATATGGTCCCAATGATAATGCTAGGCAGGATGAAAAAGAAAAGTTCTTCGATGACCTGCAAAAGGAGATTGATGATTGTGAAGGCACCCCAATGATTCTCGGAGATGGAGAGAGTACTTCAGGGAGCTGCTGGAGGGAAAAGACGTTAGTCCAGATGAGACTAATAATGCGGAGTTGGATTATGCAGAAGAAGACGATTTCATCAGCGAGGAGGAACTGGAGGAGGCTATCTCGAAGATGAAGCTGGGTAAATCAGCAGGGCTGGATGAAATAACTCCCGAGATTTATTCAAGAATCCTAGAAGCAAGGGTAAGAAGAGTTGTCGAATGCCAGATAGGAGAGGAGCAGTATGGATTCAGAAACTCGAGGAGTACGCAAGACCTGATATTTACTTTGAGGCAGGTCATGGAGAAGTCCATCGAGAAAGGTAAAGAACTTTCTGTCTGCTTCGTGGATTTAGAAAAGGCATTCGACAGAGTCAAAAAGGATTATATAGAGCGAGCTCTGTCGGAAAAGCAAGTGGATATTGGCACGATTCTGGCAGTCAGGAGTCTCTACCAAAAAACAAGAAATATTATAAGGACTGGCAACCACACCTCCAAGGAATTTGAGACGACGCAGGGAATACGTCAGGGGTGCAGCCTAAGCCCCCTGCTTTTCATATTGGTGCTGGATAAGGTGCTGAAGAGAGCCAAACCCAGATTGCGGCGTTTTCAACTTGGGCATAGGAGCCTTCAGCCTGCTTTGCTTACAGTTCTCGCTTTTGCTGATGACCTCGTCGTGTTCGCTGCGGATGACCGGGACCTACAACACAACGTAAATATCATACAAGAAGAGTTGAGAAGCATTAACATGGATATTAATCCAGATCAGACGAAATGTATGAGAATAGGAAGACGTCCTCACCGTATTATGAGAATATTGAGATTAAAGGGATCTATTCTGGAGCAGGTGCAGGACTTCAAATATCTAGGTGCCTGGATCAACGAAAGCGGTTATATCGATGGAGAGGTATCGCAAAGGCTGGGAGCAGCTGGTAGACTGTTCAACGCAATCCGGAAAGGTTTTCTCAACAGAAGGGAGGTGACGAAGAAGACCAAGATATCCGTCTACAAGTCTACGTTCCTGCCCATCCTATCTTACTCCTCGGAATCATGGACCCTTACCTCAAAACACAAAGGGCAGATCCAGACAATGGAAATGAGATACCTAAGAAAGGTTGAAGGAAGGACCAGGAGAGATAGGATCCGTAACTCTACAATAAGATCGAGGCGGTAGAAACCACTCTTGAAGAAAATAAATCAAGATGGGTTGTGCACCTCCTGAGGATGAGCACGGAGAGAACGGCCAGGATAACGTATGAGACGAGAGTAGAAGGAAGAAGACCAAGAGGAAGACCACGGATCACCTGGGAGGAAGGCGTGCGGGAGGCGTTCAGGAAGCGAGGGCTGGACTGGAGCAGGAGGAGAGAATTGGTTCAAGAAAGGGACACCTGGGTCAAGCTCTATAGAGGGAATCCCCACACTGCACAGCGGTAGAGAGGGACAGATTATGATGATGATGATGATTAAAAATAATAGTAATAATAAAAAGAAATAAAATATAAAAAAGTACAAGTATTCTCTATATAAAATTATCCTGAACTAAGAATATCACTCCCTCCATGAATGGGAGAGCAAGTCAGACACAAATGATACCAGCCAGCACTTCTCTCTTAGCTGTTTTGCTATTTTTAATTAATAATTGCAATTAAATAAAAAGTTAACTAACAAGGGGACGTTTGGATTTGTAATTCACAGATTTGAATGCCGATTTTTGTGTGGGTAGTAGGGACCTGTTTTGAACAGGATAACGCCGATTAAAGCATAATGATATATCTACAGGCAATGGGAACTGACATTAGAAAAGAAATGCTTGGTAAAAAACAAACTAAATTACTGATGAATTACTTAATGAAAATTCAATGAATACGTTAAAACATGCATACTTGCATTCATTTTATATACATTTATAGCCTAATAAATGTATATAAAACGTTTATTTTGTTATAAAAGTGATTTCCTCAAACCCCTTTGATGATCGAAGGTCAATCAAGTTTAATTCAGTTTTTCGGGGTTTCCCTGCATCTTGTCATTTCGTTTTAATTTTTGCAACTACCAATTTTAAATATGTCTTCAAAAAAGCTGAAAATTTTAGAATAATATCTTCTAATTCAAATTGTTCCAGCATAGTTACATATCTTAAATCAATGCCCGTACAAATTTGCTAAATACAAAATAACTCCCTTAAATTAAATTAAACTCGGAACCCACAGCCAGGTCAGTGTCTTACCCACTGAACTACTTCGGTCCTTAAATGAAATTATAATAGAATAAAATAAAATAATACAAAATTCCTAAAGTAAATTATGAATAGTTTTTATATTTTAATTTTACCTATCTGTATCGGAATAGAGCATGATCTGTCGTCGGAGAGGAACAGAGAAAATTACCCTAAGAAGTATCAAAGCTTAACTTTTATTGGCTTTTTCTCCAAGATTAAATGTAATATGTAATTAATATAATATATGTATGATTGCATTTTATATATTACTTATATGCAATGAAATGATAAAAAGATATAATTGAGGATCTCTTCGGCTTAAATTTCAATATGGAAGGAATATTCTGCCGAACGTTATAGGAATGCTGTATAGGAAATATAATTGTAGGTTAGACCTCTTGAGGGATCTTCATACGTGTCAATAGAGAGCACCGCCAACTGGCTGAGAGCACGTCTCAGTAGCTGATGGCTTGTCATTGGCCTCGTTTGACGTGAGCTGTAGCACAGCCTTCAGCACTTATTTCTTGTTCTCAGGACACTGTTTCGAGTACAAATCTATTTTATTATATTTAGCGCTTCAAGGCGAACATTTATAATCCACAATATTGGAAGATGATATTAAATTGATAAATTATATTAAACCTAGAGTTAAAAGAAAAAAAAAAATCATGGAGCAGGATGTTAAAAGGGATCTGTCAAATAAATTTAGGCATTGTATAATAAACCAAATATTAATATGCTGCCAACGCTTCGACTACATCATTGAGGCTTAAAATATATATAGATGTATTCAAACACAAAATCAAAAGAGAAAAAGAAAAAAGTGCATTAAAACAGTAAAACAGTTAAGATATAAGACGATCAGTGGAGACAACAAACAGATAAAATAATTGCAAAAAATTATTTATTGCAGAAAAAACTATATTTAACTGCCTAAATAACTTAAGTTAGCTGGGATCACCTGTGGTGTAGTGGTTAGCTTAGCAATCTACAAAACCCAAGATCGCGGGTTCGCAGCCCGGCAGATGACTTTAGGATTTTTTAAAGGGAGTAAAAAATCCTTAGCTATACCGTCCTTCAGAAGGGACGTAAAATGGGTGTCTCGAGCCTGCGCGATGTCAGGTACTCGTTAAAGATCCCTATCCTAATTATACCTGGATCGGCAAAATTAAGGACTACCGCCGTAGCGTCGTCATAAAGTGACGTTAAACGAAATAAACTCAAATTAGCTATGAAACAGTTATGAACAAATACCATAAGTACTATGGTCTACATACACTTTATTAGGAAATATTCCCGAAAAGCCATAAATAAGGATGTGTTTCATAAGCTGCTAAAATCTTCAAATCCCTACATAACATACATGAGGCCTGAAACTAAAAAAATAAACACCAGACCTTCAATAACGAAGCACTCTAATTGATGTGAACCGTTTCATCAATCTTTTCATTATATAGGTAAATAATAAATCCTTTTGAGCCATTCTGACCCAGCTTATTTTAAAGCAATCGAAATAAAAATGTGAAAATCGAAAAATTGAGCCAGCATTTCATTGAAATTAAGTTAAATAAGAATAAAATTATGTTAAATTAAATTTGACAAAACAATTTAAAATATCTGCACTTGCGTTGTCAATCCTGTAAAAGAATTTTGTTTTTTTTACAATTAATTGAAATTTACAACTGTACAATATACATTAAGTAAATGCGTTCAAAACGTTACAATAACATGGCAAAACTTGAAAATCAGTAGTACTTCAATAAAAATTTACACAAGAAGATCTCTAGGCCATCTTCTTTTCAGACGCCTCGGAGGATTATCAGGAATTGAGAGGGAAGCAACTTGAGAAACTAGTGGATTTGAGTGGTTATAGAGCTTACTGTGAAAGGATTGGTATCTGGTTTGGGCTAAATCAGCAACATATGGAACCCTAAGGTCTTTATGGATAAGTTTATTGGTGGCAAAGTAAGGAGCATTAAGGATTTTTCGAAGGATTTTGGATTGTAAGGATTGGATAAGGGATGAATTGGATGGTTTGGTAGAGCCTCAAAGCTCAATAAAAGAATAAAATGATATTATTATTCAAATTAATTCCAATCCTAATGTATTTTTTCATTCTGAATCGAATGAGACTATTTGCATTTCGATAGGAAAAAGAAAAAAGGGATAAATAACCTATACTAACACATACATAACATATATATATTTATATATATATATATATATATATATATATATATATATATATATATATATATATATATATAACCATACATACCTATACATAACCTTGACTGCTGAGAATTTTCAAAGTTAAATTTCACGTAAATCTAGCGTATCTTTATTTCACTTGGTCTTTCAAAAAAAAGCTCCTCCGAACAAATTGAAGAACGGGTATCTGAAAACAGTTTTATAAATATAAATCCCGGCCTCGGCCGTATTTGTTCAGGGATGAACTAATGTGTTATTTTTCGTTTAACAAAAACTAATTTAATTTATATATTTTTTTACCATTGTAAAATGTCGTCTGGCCAGATATAATTTCTAGTTTTTGATGTAAAAATAACCAACACATAATAATCTCCGTAAAAATACATAAAATGTTTCCGTTTTTAAAATTGAAATAAATCAGAATGAGAAGAGGAAATAAATTCTTTATCAATTTTGTTATTAATAGGATTGGGATCTAAATGTATGTGGATATATTCACTAATTAACTTTTTTCCATGGTAAGAAACAATGGATAAAATGGAGGACTTGTCGAAATCAAAGGAATGGTTGAGGTATACGGCATTTTCAGATAATTTGTTGGCTAATTTATTACGGGAGGAAATATATTTATGTCTGGAAATACGGGTTTTTAGGTGATTTTTGGCTTCTCCAAAGTAGGAAGAGTTAGAACTAAGGGTTGCACAAGGAATACGGTTGTCTAAATTGGATTGTAGGATAAGAGGTACTGGGTCTTTAAGTCTATTTTAAATGTTAGTCAGTGTAAACAGCTTTTCAATTTAAAAAAAAAAATATAATTGATTTGAAATAAATTTATTTATTAGGACTATCAAATTTCAGATTTTATTTTTATTTTTTCAAATTCACTGTTAAAGTCAGTTTTTTATTGCTAATTACAAAACTCTCTGATGTCTATATATAATAAACGTAAAGTACTTTGGAACAAGATAAACAGTCACTAGCGAAATCTAACTACTTCCATTAAGACCGTTCCTATTCCATTAAGCCTCTAAATTGAAATGGCAACTTCTTCATATAATTTTATGACATCCTGGATTTTCCTTAAAAGATTTCTACACTTCACGTAATGAATTAAATAAATATTTCTTATATCTTTCTTTAACAATTTATCCAACTTCATCTTTCCTTTGAACCATCATTTAACGGTAATGATTTTTGTTTTCCTCTTTCAGTCTCGCGGACCTAATTTTCTTTATTATTAAATTCCGGTCTATGGGCACAATGGCATTCCCGTTAATTTTATAAATTTATGAATCCCCGGAATACTGCCTGTTCTTCTTTTCATCTATAATCTTCCCGTCGGAATTCTGTAGCTTCTAAATCATGAAAAATCATATTCAATAAAAAGAAAAATTCCAAATCCATCTCCTAAAGAATTTTACTGGATTCCTATCTTTTAAATATCCCTAAACCTCCAGGATCGTTTCCCAACTATCTTACTTTCGGTCGATTTAATTTTGTTTCTTGTATGAATATTCCACACCAAAGACTTTTGTCAAAGTCTTCATTGATAGAATTATGAACAGAAATAGACTTTACAAAAACGGTTTATTCCCTAGACTATTCCAGAATATTTAAAAAATCAAAATATAGTTCACATTCGATTATTGGATAAAAGGTGTCGCGTATTTTTTTTTTTTTTTTTTTTTTTTTTTTTTTTTTTTTTTTTTTTTTTTTTTTTTTTTTTTTTTTTTTTTAATATGGGAACCGAAATAAAAAATTGATTTTTTAATTCAATACTGCTTGATGAAAATCTATTAGGGTAAACTAGACAGTTATTGACACCGTTAAGGCCATATCCTACAGTATAAATTCAAGATAAAATAGTAAAAATAGTTTAATCAACTTGAAATTTATTGAGACTATTCTTTAATTACAATACTTTGTGCTGCATACAAAAGTTTTTTATTAAAAATATCGGTGGAGAGAGTTTTCATTAAATTAAAAATAATTAGTAAAAATAACAGTTATTGACACCTATTTATTATTCAAGTTATCAAGTTATCTTACAAAACAGACTTATAAGGATGTGTATTCCTGAACAAGGAAATATTATCTTAATTCATATCTTGTTTTTTCTATTTGTTCGCTATTTAAAGCATTGCATTCACTCATAAAAGGAATGAACGTTTCAAGATTCTGCACAATCTTCATTGTTTACAAGTATTGCTTAATTATATGGAAATAAAAGAAAGTAAATAGACAGATAAATCATATATGAAAGAAAATAGTTCACTAGCTAAAACCAAAATTTACTAAAAATCCAAAACATAATAACTAAGTATATTATTTTGATGTATCTATTTTACAATATCCATGAGGATATAAAATGTTTCGCTCAAAAAAGTTAAAAAAAAAATCAATCAAAAAATGATTTTGATTTGTTGAAGAAATTAATTAATTTGATTAAAAAACAGCTATCTAGTCATTGACACGGGGTGTCGATGAAAGGGGTAGTCTTCTTTATTAAGGTGACATTACTTTTTTTTTTCTTTTTTTTTATATATATTTTGAAAATGTTTTAATACAGCTGATTTCTATGATCCACAAGCAACATTTTACCCATTTTTTTTAGACAACATTAGCACAAAAGCTTGTTTTTTTTTTTTCAATTAAAGATTAGGGTGTCAATAACTATTTGAGGTGTCAATAACCGTCAGGTTTACCCTATATAATTTTTTTCTGCAATTTTCAATCCTCATCTTCTAACTTCAACGATCTGTACAAATTAAGATAAAAAAACTAATAAATAATAATGTAATAAATGAAGAAAATAAATTATAAGTCTGTGTGTGTGTGTGTGTGTGTGTGTGTGTGTGTGTGTGTGTGTGTGCTTGTGCATATCATACAAACAAAAGCCATGTTGTAAAACAAAACAAAACAAAAAACATTTATTTCATATATAATAAGGATTAATAACATATTTGAATTTCTTCTTTTGTTCCTGGAAGCAGATGTCGCGCTGACTGTGGATTAACATTTTCTAATTAAAACAACCTAATTAGCTCTCGACAATGACTTTACTAACGAGCCAACAATTCAGACTGTGCCTAAGCCAACATTGATTTTCAACCATCCTTAAACATATTAAGAGTATTTATTCCAGTGTTATGTACAGATAATAAAATGAATACTTGTATATTTAACAAAAATTAAAATATACCAAGAATAAGTGGGTTTCCTGAACTGGTATTGGCTTTTTCCTCTTTGAATTTTTTGATAAAGGCCCATTCCTTCCATAGAAACTACAATGGAAAATGTAATAATATCACACAGTCTTTTGTATACACGTATTTTTCTTTCTTGTATACTCACTTCTAACACATCCCTTTAATACATTAATATAAAATAATATATTAACATAAAAATATTAAATGTTAATTTCATTAAAATTTAATATTTCATAGCTAACAGTTAAGAAGAGTAGATTCAGATCACTCATACTTATAGGAACGAGATTAACAGCGGATCGCAATTGCTAAAATAGGAATCAAGCCTTTACTTTTTTCACAAAGAACCATTAAAGACCATCCAAATAAATAAATAAAGTTTAAATATACCTGCAACAATAAAATTATAATTTTATTTTTATTATTTTTTTCTGTATAAATCAAACCTTGATGAAAGTCCGTCGATAAAAGGCGAATGATTTTTAGCTTACCTTTATTTTTTTAAATATAACACGATAGGGTGTAAGTATTTTACCTAATCAGACAATTTAATTACCACTGATAAGAACATACATAAGAATTACCAGGTTGAATTAGTGCAACTCGGAACATTTGATTCGCGAACTATTAAGAGATTTGCTTGTTGTTTTAATTTTGAGAAGTGAATTCGTTTCATTTTTCAGAATGGTTCGTCATTTTCAACTTCTTCAACATTTACTTGACAAACGTTTTAACCATCGTATTAATTTTTTAGATAAGAAACAAATTTACATGACAGTAATTATACCTATTTGTACATACGAAGTTGAGCTTAATGGCTCCACTACAATCCTTACAATCCAAAATCCTTGGATCACAAACAAATTTATCCACAATGATCTTAATGTACCATATGTTGATAATTAAACCTATCCTTTCATAGCAAACTTTATTAACATTCAAGTCCACTAGTATCGCAAATTCCTATTCTATTCCTGATAACCCCCAGTTGTATTTGATAAAAAGATGGCCTCGGGACCTTCCAATATCGAATGTTTATTGAAATGCTACTTGATGCAATGGGTAGCTACTTGACAAGCAATTGACATATTATTTAGCATTTAGCATCAGATTTACTTGGTGTATTTTATTGTATATTGTATACTAGTGTAAAATTCAATAAATACTCGTAGCTAGAAAAAAAAAGATTTAAATCCTTAATTCATCCTATTTTTTCTGAATCAGAACTATATCAGCTCCAGTGATTCATGGTATCTGCAATAATTGAATCATTCAGACTAGCTTCAGAAAAAAAAAAAAGTGTAAATAAGGTTTTTCTAATCTATAGTGTGAACTCAATAACATACTCCTTTAACTGTTTACGCTGCGGTCTTCTTTCAAATGTAATTTAAAACGTGTTTAGAAAAATTCATTTGAATTCACATGACATCCAGAATTAAACTTTTTATTTTTTATATGTTGGTGTATGGATGTATATTCATGTAGGAAAACAGTGCTACAAAAGTGTAAGCGATAAATTGCTTCTTGTTCCAAACCATTAACTTCAAACGGAGTCCGAAACAGCTCCTTTTCAATTTACAACTGCTGCCTGTACGGCCGCCTACCCAGCCATATAAAACCATTTGGCCCAATGAAATTGATCAATGTAAACTAATTTATGAGCGACCATTATAATAATTAATTGAGCATGGATGGCCATCCACTCACAGCAGAACGTGAGTCCGACAGTACCAGAATAAATTAACATTTAATATATTTAATTGCAACGTAATACACATAAACCATAAATATATAGCTTTTACCACTTAATACTCAAACAACAACTAGCAGGATATTTAAATGAAACAACGATGATTAATGGAATTTATTATTTATTTTTATCCTACGTATTCGCACGGCAGTTACTTCAGGAGGTAACTACCGAATATATTGTAGTTAATGAACGTTGTTATACGGAGTTGAAAGGAGTTAGCTAGACAATGATCATTTCTTGTTCTATCCAGGCGTAAACAACAGATGTCTGCTTTTTCAAAGCTCTTATATGCGCTACATTTATTTTGTTTTAACTTCGAAAGGAACTAAGTGCGGTACTTACATTCTACATGAATTACGAAAATGGATTGAACAAAAACCCTGTTCATATTGTACAGCTGTTATTTAATAAACACGCCGTTATTAAATAATGTATCCTAGAATTATATGAATTCTCTGTTGTTTTTTTTTGTGTTTTTTTTTAAATAAATGTCAAAACATTGAAAAGTATCAATGATATAGAACTAATTGTGTTATTTGAGCCTCTTCTTAAATGCTTCATTTTACAAAACAAGAATCATGTCACAGCTCAGGCTAGCCTCAGATAAAAAAATACAGATTTATTATAAAAATAATACCTACAAAATAGACTCGGAAACCAAATGCAGCTTATGTGATAAAAATAAAAAGTGAAAAGTTTAGATCATATCCTATTCAACTGCCCCCAATACCTAATACTCAGGCGGATTTTTCAAATTAATAACAAAATAAAAAACGACCCTCATAATATAGCCACGATTTTAACAATTGAAGATGAGGTAACAATTAACGTAGTGTATAATTTCATTACAAATGTCTTTAAGCTTAGATCATTTCTTTTGAACGAATAATGACATAATACCGAAGAGGATTAAAAACAAAAACAAGATGTAATCTTTTACTTTTTATTTTAGTCTCGATTTGTTAGTTTAATCTATATTGTTTACTTTTACATAATAAAACCACTTATTAAGTAAGAAATTATGTTATATCAAACAATTTTGTTTTATGTGTCTAATATCAAATGAACCTGTATTTTATTATCTTGTAAATATGTAACTATACAGGTGTATTTTATTGGCCAAACTCTATTGTAACAAGCTTAACGCTTATTCACTAACATAATTCCATTCATTCATTCATTATTTGATCCTTTTCAAACTGTAAATATAATCAAATATATAAATACGCTAATTTTATTTCTTTTATCTCCATCTGGACAGAAGACACGCAGAATCCTCATAGGAGACATAAAAGACTAGAAACTGCTCATCGTTTTCGACTACTCCAACAATCACTAAATAAGCGTTCAAATCTTCTAATTAACTACAAACGACCATTTGGACATACAGAGTTGAGCTTTAGGGCTAAACTAGCTCCACTAAATCTTCAACTCTTCTTCCAATTCCTGCCATCCAAAATCATTCTTGAAATCCTCAATACTCATATCCATAAAGATCATAACGTTCCATATTAAGCCCAAATTAGATACTTGCTCTTTCATAGTGAACTACATACCCACTTTAATCCACTAGTTTCCCAACTTGTTTCTCACTCGATAACGTCTGCAATAAGCCTAGTGACTTTATTATATAGAACATTTATTGAAGTAATACTAATGGACGGTTCTTCATAAGTTATTGACACGTCATTTTACCACACAAGTACATATTTTTAAAAGTTGTAAATATTAAAAAAGTAAGTATGCATATATACATATATATGTTCCTAAGGTAATATAATGTTACGTTACTTAATAAACCGTCGGCTTAGATAAGGCTCACAAAAAAAAAGATAGACAGAAATGGCTGTCGATTTTTTGTGAAGCCAAGATAGGACTGTAGCGCTTAGAATTATAATAATAATAAAAAAATGTTTTGAATCGACACAAAGATGTTTTTATAATGAGAAACCTGATCGCCTCGGTGGAAAAAGAGGTGGCATTTCTCTTTGAAGGACAGAACCTTCACTAGGCATTTCTAAAATGCTAAAAAGCTTCAAGCAAATGATTCACGATCAGACTTGAAGAAGATTCTTGCACAAGGTAAAAATTTAAAAAAATAATTAATATTGCTCCGCTAATAAAAAAATAAGCCTACAAGAGGTCTAAAAGTGAAAAACTCCAATTAAAAAATAAAACCGTCCAACTAGACTGCTACAGCATTAAATCATAGATCCGTGTCCAAGATATAAAACAATCACCATAAAATATTATATCTTCACAAAGATATCCTATGTATCTTCTTCGAGTTGGATAGAACTTTCCAACGTGAACTTTATATAGTATTTGGTACTTTTATTAATAAGTCCAGGAAATTCACCTTAAGGAAATCATATTATTTTATTGGAAACTTCTTGAAAAAACAAACAAAAAAAATGCCTACTTTTCTGTCTTGTTTTTCTACCAAAACCAGTATAATTACATATGTGTTTCTGTAATAGATAATAATTATTATTTTAATTATATTGGCAATCTAATTATTAAAGAATATCATTAGATTCCGCTGCTTCACAGGTAAGGGGGAGACGAGCTGTAACATCAACCAGGTTACTCAGTTAAATGATAGTAATATCAGTTGCACAGAGGTGTAAAGTTATAATCTAGCCAGCCTAAAATCAGTTTCACGAAATAAGCGGAGTTGAGGAAACCTTATGGAATAGTCAATTAGAATAGTAGATGATGTTATAGGCATAAATAGTATCCCTGATTAGTCGGATTAGAAGAAAAACCAGTTTGAACTAAAATGTGGTTTTAGTGTTTTGAACTAGTATGTTTCTTTAGTTTGGCACCAAAAGTAACTTTGTGAGTGTCGCCGATCAAATATTAGATCAACTTTAAGTTTTCATTATAACCACCAAAGGGTGAAGTAAGGTCTGGGATGCACTCATCATTATCACCAACATACTTTGCAAGAAACAATCCAGTGGTCCAGTGCTAGGTGACTCTATTCAAGGGTTTAATTTCAGTTTTGTTTAATACTTTGGTCATCCGGATGATGGACCCAGTCTTGTTTATCGTTGTAACAGGTGATCAGTTTTGTTGCAATAGTGATTTGAAGGATCATTATCTCTCAGAAGAAGCATTATGAGGATATGATAATGCAGTTTTATCAGACCCAGAATAGAGAAGTTAAATGAGATACATATAACTGAATGAAAACACTGCAACTAAACAAATGGGAAGTATTAAGAAGGAAAATACAATGAAATGGAAAAAAAAATGGGAATATGAGGATTTATTAGCCGGAGAAAGAGAAAGAGTTAGTAGCAGAGTGGTTTGGACTGAGCCCCGTAAGTCACTGGTTTAGGAAGAGGCCATGATATTTATTGGTGAGGAGTACTGAGGCTTGTTCTCCACAGCGAGCTCATCCTCTGTCAAGGGCCTTGGTATCACTGGACCTTGCCCAACTTCTCATTCAAGCCAAGAAACCTCTTTTATTTGAAAAATACATAGAAGAGCAAAAAATGTTCTTACAGAACATACAAGAATAAAAAAATTCCTGAGGTTTATTCCTGAGAAGATGATCAGGAATGCTATCAGAAATAAATAAACACGTCTAAGCTCATCAACATTAGATTAAGTTATGTTGATAGCCTATAAGTGTGCTTTTTAGATTTTTCTAAAATGGTCGAAAGGTTTGGAGTAATAAAAATTTAAGTCCATTTACCTTTACCACATATCTTTACAGCTTAAGCACAAACGGTTTTTATTACTATAATATTTTTAAATGAGAAAGGTACTGTTAAAATATTTGACACAGATACTGTAAGTATTGTTAACTAGCTTAAGGTCTTCTTCAGGGTAACCGAAACACACAGGAGGTGAGACAAACTACCCAGTTTGTTTAGCAAGTTGACACCTTACACACACAGCCAATGTCCTCCCTTCCTCTGACAAATGAACGTCTAACAATCAACTAAAATTTTAAAAAACTATTTATTATGCTTTAATTTCTATTTAGAATTGCAATGGACTTCCAAGAAATTTTCTCAAAACAATTATTAGGAACCTGCTGGATTAGTGGATTATCAGCGGGGTGAAGGAACTGTTCATTGTCAACACAATCGCTATCAACATACTCTGGAAACTACTGCAAGGTTTCGGCATTCAACTATATAACAGACTAACAGAGTCGATTTGAGCAATTACATAAGGTTCCTTCCCATCTTACCGAAATATCTGGTATCAAACGATGAGTCCATCTTCCAGAATTTGCCAAGTTTAAATACTAGCTTTCATCCACCAAAAGGTCAATGTGTATGTGAAATATGAAGTGAACATAACATTACTTTACCGGTTTTTTATTTATTCATCAGTTTGAATTGAACCATTTCAGGAGATGAACTCTAATAAAATTACAGTTGGTTTTGGAAACAGAGATTTAAACATAATTCCTGCTTTAAAACAAAATAGGTAAAAATAAATTATTACATCTGAGAGATAAATCACCTTAATGAGGTAGTAAACAAAATTGCTTTAAGTAAAACAAGAACTAACCAGAACTTTATCACGGAGTATTAAATAGTTTCAATAACAATGAATAATTACTGATCAAATGTACCAGATAGTATAAATTTTTCAAACGAATCGATAGAAAAAATCCACGCATGAAAATTTCCATTAGCTCAATGAAGTTACTGCATTCTAAATTATTCCATGTTACATCTCAGCATGGAATTTGTGCATTTCACTTTATAAACCATTCATTTAGCTCTAGAACTGGAGTTATTTATACCGGCTAAAAATACATATTTCATTTTTGATATTGTTTATTTATTTATAGTATTTATTATTTGTATGATTTACGCATAAAAAAAAATCCTCATGATTGAGAATTTATTTTAAATAAATACCTCATAACCGGATATTTACTTTTTAACTTCATACTTTAATTCCTACAAACCTTACACCACAATTAGTGAATATGTAAATGAGGCAAGTGAGCATATCGGACCAGATACTCATTGGAACCTTGTGGCTTGATTTAAGGATTCTTTTTAGGATATCCTTTTAAGCTTTTGGTGTTTTTATTAGTACCGTTTTTATAACTATATAGCGCCTAACATATCGCTCATGGGCAAGATAACCGTCCCAACTCAAAATATGACACTGTCCTTAACTCCCCGTACAAGTTACCTTTGAAAAGGTCAAGACACAACTGGAATGTGTCACTGTTCCTGCTTCCACTGTTCCACCTAACTTTGGATATATCACAAATAACGCAATTTTGCGACCGCCTGCTGAGACCTTTATGTAACTTTTCCTGTTGCAAGGCAAACCAGAAACGATAATTATTCTAAAATAAAACGTAAAATTAAATTTTTTGAGCTGTGTCACTTTTCTTGCCCATGGGCAATATAGTCTCTCTCTCTCTCTCTCTCTCTCTCTCTCTCTCTCTCTCTCTCTCTCTCTCTCTCTCTCTCTCTCTCTCTCTCTCTCTCTCTCTCTCTCTCTCTCTCTCTCTCTCTCTCTCTCTCTCTCTCTCTCTCTCTCTCTCTCTCTCTCTCTCTCTCTCTCTCTCTCTCTCTCTCTCTCTCTCTCTCTCTCTCTCTCTCTCTCTCTCTCTCTCTCTCTCTCTCTCTCTCTCTCTCTCTCTCTCTCTCTCTCTCTCTCTCTCTCTCTCTCTCTTCTCTCTCTCTCTCTCTCTCTCTCTCTCTCTCTCTCTCTCTCTCTCTCTCTCTCTCTCTCTCTCTCTCTCTCTCTCTCTCTCTCTCTCTTCTCTCTCTCTCTCTCTCTATCTCTCTCACTCTCTCTTATTTAAAGAATAAGATCTACTAATCCTCTTTCTACAGTGTCTACTAATCTGACAGTGTTTTTTCCAATAAATATTTTAGTTTCATTTCAAACATGAAAATGAATTTCTGAGTAACTTATTTTATTAATCGCGGGCACCAAGGAATATAAATTAAGCTTTTGACGAAGGAAGTTCTAATGAAAGGACCATCCTTCGTTGGTTTTTAAAATTTTCTTCAGAAGATATCTATATATCAGTCTACTTATCTTGATGCTAGATAAAACCCAATCTTACATTTTAATATAAACAATAAATTAATAAAAGAATTTTGTTAATGAAGCCTACCTTAACCCCATATTCTCCTGATGTTATCGTTATCCTTAACTACTACCACTTTTAAATAACGAGTTTGAATAACTTTGTGTGAGGACAATTATTTATGCATGATTCAGACATTAAACGCAATATTAAATTATGCAACATTAAGTGCTTTCTGAATTCATTTCATTAGAATCAAACTTTCACTAAAAGCTTGGTTAGTCATGAAAGGAAGTATGTTGAAAAAGATATGTGAATATATATTTTGAGTTAAATATATTTGATTTGTTTTTTTTAATTACATCTTGTTTTCAAAAATAGATATTTGACATAGGACAACCCAATAGTAAACCTTATTTACAACTTGACTTTAATATATATCAACATATCAAATTTATCCCTAATCCTATACATTTTCCTTCATAGTAAAATCATATTCTGCATTTAATAATTCCCCAGGGCTCCAAAAAAGAGGAAATGCCCGGTACCTTCTACAATACAGAGCTGTTATTGGAGTGCTCACAATTTATTTATATTAGATTTATATTGCATTATTATGCCGTTTCAATAAATAAAAATCATGTAAAGTTTATAGGTGTACTAAATTAGTTACTTAATACTTTATATGAAAAGGTTCATTCAAGAAAATATTGTAGCTAGTCTAAAATATGATTTTACTCATAATAGACATATCTCTGAGTATATACATTAAATAAGTCTTTTTTTTTTTTTTTTTTTTATTTTTTTCCGGTGGGAAGAAAAACCATAAGGAACAAGGTCAGAAGGAGACAGAACCTATTCAGAAACCTAGCATGAATCATATTTACTGCTTTTCTGTCTCAAAGAAAGAATTATGGCCAATATTAGTTCTCTACCTCAAGCCAAGAATTCTTCTACGCTCTCAGGTATACATCTTTTACTTGGATATTCATCTTTATTATTTTTTTTTTTTTTAACGAACGTTTGATGTTTTCATATATTGGTCAAAATAAAAATTCAAATCTATACAGAGCATATGAAAAGACTTATATAGCTTTCAAGAAGAGTTATTTAAAAAAAAAAATAATGGTTAAAACAACTTATTAGAAATGGATGAAGAAACTTAATTCTGGAAATATAATTGTTGGTGAAGGGGGGAATTCGCTATTGAAAAACTATCACCTCCCTAGGTGAGCGCTAATTAAACTATTTTTAACCGAACCATCAACCCAATTATAAAAAAAAAAAGTAAAAAATAATAACTAATACAGTATATGTGAATAGAAGTGAAAGCCAGAAAACTGCAATGATTATTGAAAATAAACACCAGTTGTACAAAATTCTTTTCTCGAAAAAAAATTGGATTCGAAATAAATGTAATAAACTGTGGTGCTAAAGAAAAGGAAAAAAAAAAAAAAAAAAAAATACAAACAAAAAAAAAGTAGAAAAAAATCTTTTATAGTCTCCTATAGTGAATACATTGAAATAAGCAGAGACTTTAATTAATAACATAAATAAATATTAAATTCTAAAATAAATTACAATTAATTGAAAAATAAAATGTCAGGAATGAGAAAAAAAAAAGAAAAGAAAAATACCTTTAATTTTTTTTTCTTTTATTGAAATTTACAACTGTACAATATATGAGGCGTGGAGATGCAAAAGGGGGTTAGTCCGATTTTTATCGTTTTTAATTTTTTTAGTTAGCGCCCTCAATAAGATGGTAAATCGTTCACCTTTGAAAGTTTAAACCTATGATGACTTCGAAACACACATACACTCAACCCAAATTTTGAAGGGTGTAAATCGTCGTGGACGATTTACCACCTTATTGAGGACGTTAACTAAAAAAATTAAAAATGTTAAAAAGTGGATTTACCCCTTTCGCATCTCCACGCCTCATATATACGTCTAGGAAATGTGTTCATAAGAATCACAATGACATATAAAAACTTGAAAAGAACTACTCATCAGTTGTACTTCAACTAAAATTCTACACTAGGAGGTCTCTAGGCCGTCTTCTTTTTAGACACCTCGGTGGATAATCAGCAATGGAGTGAGAAGCAAGTTAAACGACTAGAGAATTATTGTGGTTATGGAAGGATAGGTATCTGGCTTGGGCTAATCCCCTTTAAATTATACCATAAATTAAACAATTTATCTTAGTGATTACAGAGTGTCTATTGGTTTAAGTTACATAAATAGAAAGATGTACCACTTAAACGATGTCATCCGCTGCCCATGTCAAATGATGTTTTCAGTGGTTAATTCAGGGGTGAGAAAGAAACAAAAAAAAAAAAAAACTGCTATCCGGCCGGAGTGTGAAAACTGCTTTGAAAAAAGCTTCTGCCTCACTGCTACGAAAGTAGCTCGAGTCTGCACTTCGGAATTGAAGCTAACGACGGTTTTCTTTTGCTTTTTAAACTTCAGCCATATGCCATACTGTAATAAATAAACTTGAATTATATATACATTTACTAAACAAAATACTTATAACTATTTTCGATATTAATTAATTAATTAACTAAAACATAATTTCAATCTTGCTATTGGAGATGAAGCAACAAAATCAAAAGAAATTGCATTATCGGACTTTAAAAATAACGGTTTACTCTAGATTGAACAACAATATAAGCATTTATTCTGAAGATCTATAATAAATAAATATTTAATCTATACAAGCCACGATACATAATAAGATGCATGATAGTTATTAATAATTTAAAATAAAAACTAGTCATTTCAGTGGGTAAACAGACTTGACAATACAAATTTGAGTTATATAGCACAGCGTATAAAGATAAATTATTCAATAGAATATCAAAGTAAAACTTTTAACAGCTTGTTGAATAAATTATACTCCGAACAAAGATTAAGTAATTTAATCGTATTAAAGCTATAATAATACCACCAACCTCACCCCTCTTTTCTGGACGAAAGAATCGTTTGTATAATGAGAATAACTCGTTTACCCAATCCAGGAGAGAATGAATCCTTTACAATTATCTTTAATCATGGCAATCGAATAGCTTATATCAACCATAACTTTGGAAGTTCCGGTGAAATAGTGCGGGGAAACCAACTTGAACTCATATACGCTCATATTATAACTCAAAACAGATCCCTACAACTGGCCCTTCTCCAAATTAGTTTGAGTGGAAAGGATAGAAGTTGGAAGGAATTGTTTTAACCAAATGTTTCACGTGACTAAACATGCCTACAGCAGTTATCAGGCAATCTATAACGAACTTCCTTTCATTTGGTTATTGCTCACTAACTCTTCCTTCCCAGAGTTAAAGCTCTATCGTTTTTTTCAATATAATTACATAAATTGCGGGAAAATTATTTTATTTACATTAGAATCTCACTTACCCAACCCCTAAGGTTTCAAGGGATAGAGCTATACGGCTAAAAATAGGATTAACCGGAGATTTTAATGAAACAACTTTTTTTCATTGTTAAAAGGGAATTATAGTTATACAATAAAATTTTAGCACAATAAAGGAAATAGAAACGTACTTTATTTAAACTAATATGTCTCCGTAGATACGTTGTAGCCAGCTTTTATACATATCAGCACAAGCCATAGTAACACTGTATTATGTTAGGCTAGTTGCACACACACCGACTTTTTGCCGGCCGGCAAAAAACCGACCGATATTTTGGCCGGTGCTAGTGCTTGCACACTAGTGCCAGTGCTTGCACCCGTTTTTTACCGGTCAAACAGCTAGCCTTAGGCTTATAGCAAACTAACACTTCTTTATAATTGTTCATGATAAATATGCTCTGAAGATCGATTTTAAGATTATAAAGCAATACCGTAAAAAAATCCACATTTACGCCACTTTTTTTAGACAATTCTGAAAATATGAAAGTTTACATATTAGTCCTCGTTTAAGCTACATAGCTTATTTTCTACTCAAATTATAGAAAATTTAGTATTGTTGAATTTAAATATCAAAAGCGTTTCTTTAGAACCAACCATACAGCAAATATTTTGGTAAAAAGTATAAATAGTCGAATTTTTGACGCTTTGACACTACAATTAGCGAGCGGTGACGCTTTAAGGTCCTTGGAATTCAGCACACAAGCACAACAGTAAAAAGTTTTATTTATTATAACAATTTATTTAAATTTACAACTGTACAAAATATATACATCAAGTAAATGTGTTGTTAACTATTACAATAATGTGACAAAACTTGAAAAGAACTACTCATCAGTAGCACTTTAATAAAAATTCTACACTAGAAGGTATCTGGGCCATCTTCTTTTCAGGCGCCTCGGAGGATTATCGGGAATGGTGTGGGAAGCAAGTTGAGAAATTAGGGGATTTGAGTGGTTATGGAGCTTACTATGAAAGGATAGATATCTGGTTTGGGCTAAATAAGCAACATATGGAACATTGGAACATTAAGATCTTTATGGATAAGTTTATTGGTGACAAAGTAAGGAGCCTTGAGGATTTTTCGAAGGATTTTAGATTGTAAGGGTTGGAGTAACAATATTTAAATAAATAAAACTTTCCGACCTTCGGCGCAGAAAAATGTATAATTTTATTGGATTATTAGCGAAAATATTGCATCTCCCTCTCTGGAATCTGCGGGAGATTCGGACTAGCGGAAGGCGGATTAGTGAGGTTCTAGTGATTAAAAAAAGAAGATGAAAGCATTTTATTACATTAAATAATTTTTTTCTTTGCTACTTTGGAAACAAGTACCACATTGGGTTCACATTGTTTTATTCTCCTCCTTAAAAAAAAAAGTTTTTTTTAGTGTCCTATAATCTTATCATACCTTCTTAAGAAGCCAATACCTTATGTACTTCCACATATTTCTATTTTCGATCTCAGTCTATAATATCCCTTAAACAGATATTCTTGAGATATAAGTTTTTTTATTCGCGCAATATGTTGTGACTTATTTTGTCACTAGTGAACAAATCTTTTTTGATGTATATATCTATTGCAATTAAATTCAATTTGGTCCAGTTTTAATTCATTGGCTAATTTAGATTTTTTGCTAAAATTGTAACAACTAAAATTAAAAATAAAGAAACTTGTGGTTATTCTGAACAAAAAGAAGAAAGTCCTATGCCAAAAAAAGCTGCTACCACAAAAAAAAAGTATTGTTTTTTTAACACATTATCTTATCATCTCATGTCATAAACTTTCTTTATAAAAATAAATAAGAAAATTTTCTATACGCATACAATATTAACATACATAAAAATATATTAGGAAGTAGTTTGAAAATTAGTGAGTAATCCGCAGAGCTAATCTAATTTATAAATATAAACGACTAAGTTATTTCATGCAGTGTTCCAGACATTTTCCAAACTAAGTCAAATGTTTTTTTATAACTTAGACGTTTTTTATAAAATATTTGATAGTTCAAACGGTTATATTTTCTCGATTATTTCTTATATATTTAGTTGCTAAATCTACTAAGTCGTGAAACCTATTACAATTAATAAAAATTAATTTTTTTAAAAAATAATCGAGACATAAAATAGTAAAAATAATAAACGAAAATTAGATGTGATTGATTTCTTTTATATGTATTTATTAAACAGCAAAATAGCCTTTTTGGTTTAGATCGCTTTTGTTTAAGCTTAATAATTTAAATATGCTCAGTTTTTTTCTCAAAATCTTTTTAAAAATATGATGCCAAGCGGACGACTAAATATTTAATTTGTATCGACACTTATTACCTAACTGAGTGCAATATTATTATAAATGAAATATCCTTTAGATCAATGTATGTCACCATAATGGATCATTCCCTATTGGGAACAACAACGTGTCATTTATGTATGCCTCATAATGAACTATGACAACCAATATACTGTTATAGTATACGGACTATCAAGCCTTTGACGGGATGTGACTTAAATTTTACAAGACATAACATACATTTGACGATTATTTCTTGGATAATGTATCAAACCATTTATTGAAGATGTAAATAATATACAAAATATTTATTTTATTTTTAAATCAATAAATAAAAATATATTACTACACTAAAACCAATAGACAGATGAATTAGAATTTAAATATAATATAGTTTATGAAATACCGTGCGAAGACAATTGTGGCAAATCTTAATTCCGTACATCTGCAAAATACATCAAACGAAGTTTTTATCAACATAAATATACTGCCGTGCTAATAAAGAAGGCCGTATCTTCTTATATATTTCAGTTTCATTAAAAAAAGAGACCTACGGGTTTTCAGTTTAGTATTATATCTGAAAATTATGATTAGGAAAATTTAGGATTTCTGTATTTTTTTATAAATCAAATGGCATATTGAGAGGTTTATGCTCAACGTTAATATTTTAAATCAATTTCTTAATCTGTTAAAATCGAATAAAATAAAAATAACGATTTTTAACCATTCTTGTTGAAATTGAGTTCTTTCCTAGCAGGGAGATATAGCTCCGTGTCTATAATAACAGAACCTAATAAACCAGACCAATCATTTCTCACAACGCAAAGTATACAAACAAAAAATTGTTTCAAATTTGATTCTCATAAAATTATTCACCTCGAACAGAATAATTTTAAACGAAATATTAAAGAATTGATAACCACAGAAAAATATAAAATTTGACCAATAAAAAAAAATCAGACGTTCTAAATCTAAGCACACGTTATTTCAATTTTATGCAATCAGATTTATTGTCCGCATTAACATATATATTACATCATAGTAAGAACAGTTAGCTATTTAAATAATTACACAGCTCACGAAAATTCCGTCTAACTGTAAAAACCTCTCCCAAACCTTATTCCTTAACATTTCCATCCTTGTTGTTGAACGAAGACTAACTTTGTTAGTTTAGCCTTTCTACATCGATGTGGCTTATGTAGATGACGGGCCAGGAGAAAACCGTTTTTGTCCATTTTTTGTCGGATTTGAGATCACATATTCTTAACGTTAAGTTCCGAAAGTTTGTGGAGAATAAACCTCAAAGTCCACGATGCAAGATTTCTCCCGAAATGTTTACATCACAAATCCAAACATAGGTTAATTATTATATACAAAATATCTACTAGTACCTTTTTAGTTTTATTCCGATCCTCAATTAGTAACGTTTATTTTATGTTATCAGTGCAAAATGGAAAGAGATTTTAAGTCAAATTCAGGGTACAATGCAAATGAATGAAGAAATTTCATGAAGACGATGAGAACTAGCACTCACGAACCTGAATGAAACTGCCTCTGCAAACGTTTTCGTAGTTTTGAGGACGGATCCGAAAACGGGCTAGTGCGTAGTTTAAAGAAATTGATTGGTATTGGAGAACACGTGGAACAAATTAGGTACCTAGTCTTATAACTGTTTTACCCGTCCATCATGCGCCGGCTAAGTCGGATATTGGACGTTGACTCTAAAACACACCCCTCATCTTATTCATACCGTGTCCGCACATTGGAAGGTCACCTTCAAGTTGTGCAGGTTTGCTTGAATGCATTCACAGCTTTTCGGACAGAGATCAGTTTTTAAGAGAGGTCAGAAAATGAAGATGAATACTCGAAGGAATGTTGTTAACCAGAGGATTTCTGAAAATACACCATTAATAAACATTATTTTGTAAGAGTTTCAAATATTCTCATAACATTATATGCAATGAACATTTTTTTAACAAATTTTACTAGCTATTCAATGGTGAACTATATTTTGTTGTTTACACAAAATACACACAAATCAACATAAACATTTCTTCTTCTGGACTCCTCAGATATATCATCAGTAATTTTGCAAGTAGATTCATCTTCCATATTTTTTTATTATATACAGTTAGATATTGTAACTTAGGTATTTTAATATTTATATTGCTAACTTTATTCTTTGAATTACCTGTATAACTTACATAATTGTATTGTAACACGTGTTGTTCACTGTAGATCATGATTATGAGAATAATATAGTTTCGAAACATCTAAAAATAGTTGTAATTTAATTTACTGAACCTCATGTTTCGTAATATATATATAATTACTTACAGACATAATGTCAGATCTCATATATAATAAACATTACAATGGAACCAAGCACTAAAATTATTCCATACATATAATAGAATATATTTTGATTTCAGGACAAGATATAAGGTATAATGGATGTGGGGAAGCTTATCCCACTGCCACCAGGATTATTAATGTCGAAGAATAAGTGAGTAATTTGTCGGTAAAATTTATGGTTACCTTATGTCAGCTTGAGGAGGGCAAGTAATGAATTGTGCCCCATAAATTCCGGTTGAAACCATGTCCTGTCGTCCTATGAACCTTATATCTTATAAAATATATTGGCGAGCTGCGGTTCAGGGGAGAGTCTTAGGGGATGAAGATCTTAAAGCCGTATAGCCTCTATGCCCTCTGAGTATTATCTGTATTGTTACGGCGGGGTAAGGTTCACTAGAAAACTACTAAAAACTATAAAACTGATAAACTGGAAATGGGTAATGGAAAATTATTTAATGGATCGTTTCTTTAAAATGAAAATTAATAACCAACAAACATTAACTAATTTTTATATAAAACTAATTATTAAAAAACGATAAATACATTAATACAGTAGAGCGTCGATTTTCTGAACTAATATTGTCAGGGGTAGTTCGAAATTCGTTTAAAAAAATTATTATGTGTAAACAGCATCTTCCAACAGTTCACTTTTCGCTTTTTTCAAAGTTTTAAGACTCTAACTAATAACTAATTAAATTAGAATTATTTTTGATTCCCGTTATTTTTGATTTACCAACCCCGTTATGTTTGAACCAATTCAATTTTTTTAGCCACGCAATTATTTCTTTTTTTTTTTTCTTTAAATGAAAAGATTTCTCGTTTACTTTTTGTTGGCATAGATAATGAAATGTAATTTATAAAATAAAAAGTGATCACATTATCAGTAATACCTGACAAAGAACTATTTAAAACTGTGAGATCTATCACCAACCAAATGATCAGGGAGATATTTAGAGAAACAAATGAAATGGTCTAATAAGTATACAGTTCTCAGTAAACAAAAATGTAGGTATGTATATAACTTCATTTTTTGCAGTTTCTATAAAATGACTTGGGCTTCGCTTATATACATTCATGGAAAAAATAATTTTGTTTTTCATTTAATTTTAATTATACAAGTAATTAATTAGAAAATCAATTTAATTAAAATTACATTCCGAAAAAAAAGGGTCCGTTAACTGAACGTTCCGATAACTCAGCCTCGGATAATCGACGCTCCAATATACTATTATATAAAAGGAAAAGCCATTTTTCATTTGTTTGTTTGCTTATTTCGTTTAACGTCACTTTATACTGCTATGGCTAATCGGATGATGCTACGGTGGGAGTCCTAAATTTTGCCTATCCAGGTATAATTAGGATAGGGATCTTTAACGAGTACCTGACATCGCACATGATCGGAACCCCCATTTTACGTCCCTTCCGAAGGACGGCATAGTATGGGGGCTGCGAACCCGCGATCTTTGGTCTAGTAGGTTGCTATGCTAAACACTACACCACAGGTGACCCCTTTTTTCATTTGTGTATTCTACCTACAAAATACTACGAAACCAATCTGTAAAACTTTTTAACCACATCATCTTTATAGTTCCAGAAAAGATTAGAAATAATAAAATCTTCTGATTTTCAATTAATTTGTTATTAAAAAAGCGATAGTATGTAGAAAATTGGTTAAAATGTTGCAATAGTTCGGTGGTATATAGAGCTTGAAACTGATAAAAAAATTTACTTATATTCAATAACATTATTAAAAAAGGTTTAAATATGTGATATGACATGCGGATCGTATTGAATTTTGAAAAGCAACCGATATGTGGTTGGCACTATTCCGTAATAGAGTTTACAATGGTAAAATTACTGAACCCTTCTGTACCAAATTTTAACTACCTCATTTTCATAGTGCTAAAAATTTAAATTTTCAGTAATGATTGGCAGAAACGAGATTTGCTAAACTTTTGTATACTTTTATGGCTAGAAATTAAAATCCAACTAAATAAAATCAATAATAATATTTATGTTGGATAATAATTATTACCGTGTATAAATAAAAGGTGGACCTTTTCTTTTTAATATTGCCGGTAAAAATATTATTCATGGGCCTTTAGTTGTAAGAACTGACAACGCAGTCCATTATTAGAAAGTTTTTTAACATTCTCTGTCCATCAAACAACATACATTTTAATCAAAAAATGGATTAAGATTGATGAATTAATTGCCACTTCAATTGAGATTAATAAATTAATAAAAAAAATTAAATTAAATTAATAAATCTCAATAGAAGTGGCAATTAATTCATCAATCCTAATTGTATTGATCCTTCTATACCATCATGCGTACCTCAAGTAAAAAATGGAAGTATAATTATACTTTTATGTAATCTTCAAGCACCTATTCTATGCAATGGTAACCAGGTTCAAACTCACTGCTATGCGTGAAAATGTCATTGAAGAAATAATGTTCAATTGCATACTTAAATACAAGTTTTTTTTATCAATAAACAAATAAAATTTTAATTATTAGTTAAAATTTCCTTTTTTACCATGCGTGTCTATTATTCCATATGTATGTATGGGAGGCGCAGATGGTTAAGGCATTAGACAACCAAGCTGCTTGGCCTGATTTCGAATCCGGCTGATGGAGGAAAATGTATTTTTTGTTATTTCAGCTATGACCTATAGACTTCTTGGTCGGGATAAGCCCATAGGAGACACTCAGCCTTAATTTTTAATTCCTGATTTCGGATTTACAAATCACGGATTTCGTCTTAATCTCCCTTCACAAACTTTGGCCCAGTAAAATTAAGATCAATTATCTGTATCATTAGGGAAAAACTAGGTCCAAAATGTTTTTGGGATAGAGCTTTTTATTTTTTCTGTGTAAGTCGATTTTTGTTTTTGAATTACTTTTCTAATCACCATTATTCCACAAATTTGGTATACTTTATTATGGAATGAATATATTTTCTAAGCAGGAATGCATATATATGTCTAAAAATGATCAGTGCGTTTAAAAGGACACCATTGACTTGCCTGCTTTTACACGATATAAACGAACCAACAAAATGGTTTGCCCGGAGTATTTATCTCAATTTAGCCAAAAATTGACTTATCTAGTTTTTCCTATACGGTACAGATATGATTCAGTCTCAGCAAAAGAAGTATCAGACCATTCTTTTCAAAAAGTGAGTTAGCGCTGTAAAAGTTTTTGAAGGTAAACTTAGCTTAGCAGGCAGAAAAGGCTTAAGGAATTAATACTTTCCTCGACTAAAGGCTTACCTTCAGAAAACATTTTATCATTGCTAACTCATTTTATAAGAAGAATGTACTGAAGGCCTTTTTGCAAAAAACAAAATTAAAAAAAAAACATTTATTAACTAAATATATCATTTTTTGTCTATAAAAATTATTTTTGAAGATTTATTTTCTAATTTAAGAAAGCTTATCGTTATTCTATTAGACTGAGTTTCTAGATTGATCGGTTAAAAACGATATGAGTTCAAACCCAGCTAGGGTAGTCTATATTTATATTTATTCCACGAAACTCGATAGTTCCACACTAAAAATGACTGGGGTACAACAGAATTTGCAGTGTCAGAAGTTAGCCAAAATTATCATGACGTTATTATAATTATCGCACGATATTGTAAATTTTAATAGTCCTCTAATTATATGTGGTGAATGTTTCAGTCAAAACATTTGAATCAAACAAGAACCATTATAATCAAGTTTCTAGAAATATCATTTTTATAAACAGTGATATAACATTTTCCACTATTTCCTTAAAAGCGCTATTAAAAACTGTATTTTAGGGTATAAATATTATATTTTTATGATTGAATCGGAAAAGAAAAAAAATAATCAGAAAATTGAGAATAAGCTAGAATCAAGCTAGAGTCAAAAACATGACAAAAAAGTTATTTTTATTTTTAGAAAAACAAACGTTTATTATATTGTCTTCTAATTATTCGCAATAAAATCAACTCGTTAACCTCCATAATAGGCTTGAAATAATATCAAAATTATACTTAGAAGCTAATTATTTTTTTTAGTTATCTGAGATCACAAATTTGTTACAGTGTGCCCCAGGGGTGGGATACAATGTAACAGCCATAAGGGTACAGTGTAACAACATGTGGTGCACTGCAGTACCTTAGACTATAACAGTAGCTTCAGACTAAGGAACAAAATATCAAAAAACTGTACAATTTAAAGATAAATAAAAACGTCCATCTGAATTATGTACCATAAAAAATTAAGTGAAATTGAGCATAAGAAAAATTTTAATTTGAGAATGTTATCGGTTATTCTTTAATGCTATTAGCATCGCGTAGACCGATTTCCGTCTTTCTATTCCGAACTATTTTCGATGTAACATACCTAGAAAAAAAAGATAAAGTGTCGAAGGAAGCACAGTATAACACGTCACACTGTGCCCCACACACTACTGGTTAAAACAAAAATTATGGATTGGAAATATAATAAACTTGGAAATATAATGGTTGGAAATTGGAATAAACTTTGTTTACTATTTAAACACCAAATAATTGAAAATTAAAAGGACTATATACTTACTCACCAGAAATCATTAGTTTTCCTACTAGAAAAAAACTTGGCCAAACTATTCACAATTTCTTTTTACAAAAACATTCGATTATTCTTCCATTTATTCTGCAATTTGGCGTCATATGACAGCTGTTTAAAATGGTGGCGCATGAGATTTACGAACAAATAAAGAGACACCCTGGTGAAATAAAAAAAGAACAGAAATACTCGTGAAATTAGACTGTGTCTCTTGTTATACTGTTCTCCACATGTCCCTACATATATTTTTTCTTATAATAACCCATTACATATAGATAATAAAATGTCTATTAGATGTAATAGTTCGAAAGGAGTGGAACATTCATTATTTTATTTTGCATTTTTAAAGTACAGAATATTACATTTTAATTTAAAGTACATTTTAGAAACTAAAAAAAAAAAAAAAAAAAAAACATTAGCAGAGTAGGAACAGTGGAGATGTAATTTTACAGGTTCGTTAAAGTAAACTGTTTTGACCCCGAGGGATTAAATCGCTATTTAATCCATGCACCTGGATGAAATGGGAGCCGCGGTTAGCGAAATGGGAAACAGCTACGACAGAACTGACATCAGACGCTAACTACGACTGGTTATTATTAACGCTAATAGAGTGTAATATCACCCCGTAGGATCTCCATTCTAATTCCGCATTGCTTCAGCTAACAAGACGGTATGGAAATAGGAAGATGTGTCTCTATGATAGGGTACCAAATAAATCTATACTAATTATACAGGGTGAGTATCTCTTAGTGAAAAAAAACAAATGGGTGAAACTAGATCAAAAATGTAGAAAAATGCCGCAGATCTCACCTTTCTATTCCAATCCGTTGCAGATATACAATAAATCAAAGACTTCTTTGAGGAAACCACGTTTTTTACCATAAAAGCTGTAATACCTCCATTTTTTTAAAATATTTTTCAAACGTTGACCTCATTTTCGGATTTAGCATTAAATTTTTCTATATGAGAATACGAAAAGCCTTCTGTAAAAACAGACTCATCTGTCCATAAAATTCACCTTAAAATTAGTATTCTTCAACACAATCTGCATTCAGAAGCGAACAGCAAAATTGAGGTCTATGTTCATTATCATTGGATTTTAAACATCACATTGAAGATTTAATAAAATAAATCCTAAATAATAATAATAAATAAATAAATGTAATAACATAAGATCCTCTGATCTGGTGTCGCTTTATTGACAGTTTTCCTTTATTTTCTATTAAACAATCATTTTTTTCTTTGCTTTTTATTCCAATGAAGAGTTTGTTATGTTTATATAGCACATTTTCATTAAGGGATTGTGATAATGTTTTATTTGCACAAGTAACTGATTTGTATGCCAAATGAGAACACCATGTTTTTTTCGGTTTTAAAAGTAAATTTTTCCATGAAATGGAAACAAAATCATTACGTTTAACATATCATTCGAAAGCTGATTAAATTTTCAAGTTTTGTGAGATTTGACGTTTTGTGGATAGTTTTTTTCGAAAAACGGTGAGCGTTGAAGTAATATAAGACATTGTGACTTCCCCAAATAAGGTGAAGATCAAGCTGTTCTTTAGATACCAAGTTTGTAAAGTTCAAGGTTACAAGTACTCAGATATTATAGAAAATTTAATGCTAAATCCGAAAATGAGGTCAACGTTTGAAAAATATTTAAACAAAATGGAGGTATTACAGCTTTTATGGAAAAAAACGTGGTTTCCTCAAAAAAGTCTTTGATTTATCATATATCTCCAACGGATTGGAATAAAAAGGTGAGGTCTGTGGCATTTTGCTACAGTTTTGAACTAGTTTCACCCTTTTTTTTTTTTTTTTTTTTTTTTTTTTTTTTTTTTTTTTTTTTTTTTTTTTTTTTTTTTTTTTACACTAAGAGATACTCACCCTGTATACAAGGACAAGACATTTTTCGTTTGTGATCACTGACCACATAAACTATTGAACCAATCTGTACCGAATATTAACCACATCATCTGCATATTTTAAGGAAGGTTCAGAAATTATACAGAAATTAATTAGTTATTTAAAAAGCGATAGCATATGAATAACAGTGAAGTTTAAAAATTGACCGATAGAGGCGAACACATGAGAGGTTACAATGTTACGGTGTTATATAGAGCTTGAAATAGAAAATAAAATTTACTTATATTCAATTAAATTGTTAAAAAAAAAAAAAAACATTTAATGTGTGGTGTGACATGTGGATCCCAGTGAAGTTTGAAAATCGACCGATAAGTGGTTATCAAGCACCATTCCGCAATATAATGGAAAAACTACTGAATCCATCACTACCAAATTTTAACTACTCCATTTTCACAGTTTTAGAAAGGTTCAGCAGTAGTAAAATTTACGATGGTAAAAAATTTGAATGTACAGTGTTGAGGAACAGAAACGAGGTTTACCACACTGCCATTTACTTTTATGGTTTGAAATAAAAATACAACAAAATGAAATCGATACAATTATTTCTGCCGAACTAATATTATTACCAAATCAAAATAGCGATCGTTTCTTTTTTGATATTGTAAAAACATGATTCATGGATCTTTACTGGTAATAACTGATAATGCCGCAAGAGTTTCTTAATACTTTCTGTCCATCTGGATTACCAATTCAAACATTAAAATTAAAAATTAGATTTCTAATTTCACTTTTACCTAATCTTTAAACACCTAATAAGTGCAATTTAAACCATAATGCTATAAGTTTTATTTAATTCATTTTAATTCAAGTCATTAGGTAATTTGCAGTAGAAAACTTAAAAGGAAGAGGAACAATACACATGCTTCATTTAGATGATAGATTGGTACTGCTGGATGAAAATTAAACAACGTTCAAGAACGGCGATCATAAATAAGGTCTAGAAATATGAGAATAAGTGATTAACTATACTCTAAGAAAAGAGTTTAAAAAAAAATTTACAAATTATTTTTTAAAATTTTTGTTTTTATTCATGATGTAGCAAAATTTTAACGAATAGAGTATAGTAGAAGTGTCATTGAATTCGCGGAAATAAGGAATCGACACTGTTAAATAAAAATCTGTTCTCAAAATCGATTAGATCATGGCACCTGTTTTTTAATTTTTTGGTTTTAATTTAATTGTACACCTTTTTTTTTTTTTTTTTTTTGTGAACACGGATGTAATTTAATTTTTACATAATATTATCTGACACCGGGATACCGGAGCGTTACAAGTAAACTTTTACTCCGAAATTTCCCATTGAGACCGGGGCCCAGGTAAAAAAGTGTTATAACCTGGAAATCGTTATAAACGAGAGCGTTATATCGAAGTTTACTGTAATTGAATATAGGTCTAACTGATGAAAGTTTTAGAAAGTACGGAATAAGATATGCTACGTTGTTTCAGTGTCATTCTGTATTTAATTATTGGGAGTGGTCATCGCCACTTAAGGTTGGAGAGATTTCTTTGGTGGGTCATCCTCAAAAGAAGAACCTAAATGCTTATGTCACATAAGAATGGCTCAAAAATGTTAGTAATACGTTTTCGGCCGTTAATAATAATTTTAAATAAAACTTTACATATATTACTCGGGAACGTTAGTCGTAATGAACATGCATACAGTTTCAAAACAAAATTTGGAGCAAAACTGTTGGCAAAACTGGCGATAAGTCTGTCCAGTTTGGATGTTATATATTATCATATAAAAGGGTAAGCAATTTTCCGTTTGTGATCGAGAACCACGAAAACTACTGAACTAACCTGTACCATATTTTAAATAAATACATCATCTGCATAGTTTAAGGGAGGTTTAGCAATAATAAAATGAACTGATTTTCAATTAAACTATTTTTAAAAATGCTATAAATATCAGGAACCCAGTGAAGTGAGAAAAAAAAGCTATAGAAATATACAGTCCATTAAAGTTTAAAAATCGAACAATTTATGGTTCATAAATAAATCTTTCCTATTACGATAGCTTCAGTCTCAGAAAATCTGTCTTAAAAACTGTAACGACCCCGGCTTGTATAACAAAGATGCCAAAAGAGAACTACAAGTACCAGTGAAGCGATGGCCCCAAGATATGCAGAGGTGGAGTAGGCGGGTTACAGTGGCCAAAGATCTACAAAAGGTTCGGAGCCATCCGAAAAAAAAAAAAAGAAGTAAATATTACCAATTGTATTACATCGGGAGATCTTATGAATTTATATTTTTCTCTCTGCATGCTTCCTACAAAACAATATTTGTATTGATTAGTAAATAAAAGTTCAATTATCAGTTAAAACTATCTAAATTCTTTACTTATAAGAGCGGGCGAAATCGCGACGAGGAATGCTAGCATGACATATTTCAGCGATTACCTTTCACCACTATTCAATTTTAAAAGGAAGAAATAATTTGAAATATAAATTTTAAAGAGCGCGTATTTTCAAAATGATACCAATAAAATGCTCATGTTGAAATCTTGAGAAAAAAAAGCTCTAGTGAATTGGGTTATTTGCCAGGGAAGAGATGTCGTAATGAAGCCAGATGAGAGGAGATTTGACTTCGTAACTGACGGAGATTTAACTTTTAATTTCGTTGGAGACTGGCATGAGTAATTAAGATGGTTAGTGACTTCCCTCTCATTAACATATTACCCCCTCCCCCTCACCTTACTCATCACCGCCAACTTCCCAAGTCTGCGTCACGGTTTTTAGTTGAGTAGTGCAGCGCTGCATATAAATAATCAGTGTAGTTTTTAAAAATATAAAATTTATTTACATTTTAACTTTAATCAATAACAGTTTAAACAGCATTTAAACTCCTCTTTATTAAAGTATAAAGTGACATGTTTCGGGAAACAAGGTCCCATCATCAGACTTTAAAATGATTTCTTGGTGTTAACACACCGTGTCTAGGAGAAACAGACACGGTGTGTTAACACCAAGAAATCATTTTAAAGTCTGATGATGGGACCTTGTTTCCCGAAACATGTCACTTGTTTATACTTTTAATAAAGAGGACTTTAAATGCTGTTTATTCTACTGTTATTGATCAATAAAAGTAACTCCTTCATTGAAGAACTTATTAGCTATATTTTACTTATTATTTTGTTTTTTTGTTTTGTTTTTTTATAACCACAATACCATTAAAAAAAAAAGAAAAAAAAAAGTCTTTTAGCAGAGTTAAGACAAAAGTATAACAATGTATAAAATCCCTTCCAACAGGGTTACTGCTGGAAGGAAAACACTAAAAAAAAAAATCACGAAAATTTGTTTACTGTTGCGTCAAAAATAGATGCAGAAGTCTATGCAGTGTTATTTAACAATGTTTATCCGAAATTAAATTTACCGTAACTAAATAGTGTTTTTACAGGAGAACTATTTACGATCCATCCAGGACTATGAGTACTAAAATCTACTAACACAAAAAATGTACTTATAGAAACAGGCTCTTTGAATTCAATGAAGGCTACTCTGGAAACGCTTTAGTAGGAAAAATTAACAATTGCACTAGTCGATGGGTGTACTAATGAGCAACTCTCGCGAGACTGAACCCATTAGGAACAATAATGACTGATATTACGACTCCTGACTTGAAAGCATATTGTGGAAATAAAATTGCTTCAACAAGGTATAATAAAAAAGAACCAATCAGCCAGCAAAGCTAAGTAATATTTTAAACAAGGCACGCGTCCCTGGACAACATATTTCAGAAAATCTAGCATAGAAGAAGTAATCCTGACAAGTCTAGGAATGGGACATTTAGCC
Source organism: Euschistus heros (assembly GCA_003667255.2). Taxonomy (NCBI): domain Eukaryota; kingdom Metazoa; phylum Arthropoda; class Insecta; order Hemiptera; family Pentatomidae; genus Euschistus; species Euschistus heros. The sequence goes on from RCWM02000359.1 coordinate 727,465, forward strand.
CATGGTTATCTAATAAGAAGCCTGCATCCACCGATTTGTAGGACTTGTATGACATCACTGACATTAAAACAAATGGTAAACCATACTGACGCAAGAACAATATACAATATACCCTCAAGTATAGCTGAAATATTTAAAGACCAAAGATAAAATAAATTTTTTTAAATATCTGAAATCTTGCAAATTGTTCGACAAAATTTAATAAGTGTATTAAGCCGCTAATGATTCATAAGTGTATATGCGGTAAGTTATAATGATAAGAAGGCATCCACAGAAAAAAAAAATTCAAGTCCAAGTTAATATAATTTATTTCCACTTTATGAGACAACAGGGGGCGAAGGTACGTTTACTGCCTCAGCCCTATAAAAGACTCGTCTAGACGGGACAGGTGTTGCTAAAATACGCAACACTCGGTGTTACACCTTCCTTCACAACTCTTACCTCTAAATCGGGCTTTCGTTTAGCACAATATTTATTCCCCATTCTTTTACCTGTTGTCGTCTTTTCACATTTATAACAAAGTATCTATACACAGCCTGCCATTATGGATCAGCTGTATGGAGACAAGACTCATTCAGTACACAGCACTGATTTATACAGACCTCAACACAGAAACGACAAGTTACTTTTCAAGTTCCCCTATTGATTGAGGGTGTGCTGTAACTTTAAACAAGATATACTGGCTTAAACGTGCCAGGCCTCACAATTGCCTATAGAGCTGGGTTTCGGAGATACATATACATAATGATTCAAAGAGTTTTGTGTTCAAATTTAAGAACATAAAGATTAGGTTTTCGATTCTAATCTACTTCAAAAGGGGTCGAAAATTCTTTTTAACTAACAGTCTCAAAGTTATGAAAATATGATTAAGATAAATATCAGTAATTTGTTATGAAACAGGATTGTTAATCCAACATTATAGGAATTACTCTATATTTTTTCATTAATGGTTTTTAGAATATATGTAGACAAATAATATTTTATAAAGACAAATAATCTATAAATCATCACTCTAATGAATGCGACACATTTCTTAGTTTTGCAACTAATATATATATATATATATATATTTTAAAAATATATATATTAAAAATATTATTCTATTTTTTATTACTAATCTATTTACTGAAATTTACGATTGTACAACCAAATACCGGTGACATTAATAAATAGTCGGTAAGTCATTTTGTGTATTAAGTGTATTTGTGAATTTTTTGGGTTATGGCTATCAACAGAAAGTGCCTAGTGGAGTTATTATGAGGCTATTAGAGTGAGAAAAACTAATTTTTCAATCATTTCCGAAAGAAATTGCGTTCTATATTAGAATCAGTTCTATCTTCTTTTTAAACGCCCCGAATATCCATCAGGTGTCGAATGAAAAAACAAGTCGAGATTCTAGTGGACCATTCAAACCTAGCTTTTTATAAAAGGATAGACACCCATTTAAGGAGCAAAAGCAGTACATAAAGTTCGTGGTGGATTAGACCATTTGCTACATAATAAGGAACATAGATTTGATTATTAAGGCGTGGAATTCCAAAACTAGCTAAATCCAATATCCAATTTTTTTATTGGATAGTTTAGACTATCTTTAGGTTTTATCAAAAAAGTAGTTAAATCCCATTAAAACTGCCCATTCAAAAAATAATTCCTCTCCCTAATCCTGTCGAACCTTTATCGATCAGCTGTGAAAAATTAAAAAAAATGACTTACTGGGAATTCTACGCTTCATTAGTAGTCATATAAATGTTGCATTAATGGAAACAGAAATGTTCAGTCACTTATGTGGTTTTCATCTGAACCTCTTGTGAGGATTAAATTTATAAAGTAACGTTCATAAGCAATGGAACATTAATAATGAATGTTAAAGACAGGATGTGGTAGGTTTTAATGTTCATTTGTTAGAATTATTGAAGATTTTTATTTACTTTACGACTTTGACACCGTTCTCCTAAAGACGTGATGTGTGACTGAATGAATTGGGATGCAGTATATCAACAATCATTGACTGAAAAGCAGGAGTGTGACTAAACGATTTGGGATGCAGTATATCAACAATCATTGACTGAAAAGCAGGAGTCATCAACATAAGTTACCTAGAGAAATGTTATCGGATTGGGGAGAAAGGATGAGTACGTAGTAGCAGAGTTGCACTACAACTCTATAAAAATTATAAGATCAGAGAACAAAGAAATATGTAGACAGAAGGAAACCATCAACTTTGCCAAAATCTTTAATGCCAGAATCAGTCAAAGGCCGATTCAACGTCAAGAAGGACTGTTTACACTTAAGTACACGTTACCCATAAATGCAGGTGCAATTCAAATTGTTTATGAATTTTTTTATGTACCAAGTTCTGCTTTAAGATTTTTGTTTATTTTTTTTATAATTAGTTTTATCTGGTGTATATCGAATTGCATAATATTTGGAACGATATGTTAGTATTATATTGAGTATATTGTGTAAGATCATAAATTGTTAATGTATAATTCTATATTGTGAAGTGTTTTCTGTTATAATAGTTTGCATTGATTTAGTTTGAATAATATATCTGTTGGTCGACTAGTATTTGATCCGACTCTGCTATCTAGCCATATCTATCTACTCGTTCTGTTATGAAGTAGGCTTGAATAGGTTTACTGTTAAAAGTTTTTTTGGAAGAGAAGCTGAACAGATGAAATGGAATGATCTGATGAAAGGTATAAAGGATCTATTTTAGTTGGAATACGTTTAGGGGCGTAACCCAGAAACAATTAAATTCAAACTTTGAAAATGAGTTAAAAAATTCAGTAATGTTATATTAAGAACATTCGCAATGTTTTTAGCTTATTTAATTCCTGCTGAAAACAGATGAAAACAGACTATTTCAGTATCGCTATTTTATCAGAAATTTCTAACTTTAAGTATTCATAATGTTGATATTTCGTTAGAAATACGTAGACACAAAAATTGAAAATATCTAAAAATGGTAATAAAAAGAATTTAATAATAAAAAAAAAACCTATACTACTAATCCATGAATGGTCTTGGGTTCAGGATTCAGTTTGTACTTTTTATGGGCCAACAGTTGTGACTGGAGGAGATTTAGCCAAAATACTTGCTCATCCGCCAGGATTTTCCCCAATTCAGGGTACCCACTTTAACGAGGCTGGGTGTGCCCCAAGAGGTTCTACTGACATCGAAGCCGAGCCACGGCCGAAATAAATTTTCTACCTTAAGTCGAACTCAACTCGGGCGCCCGGGAGCACGGTAGTCAGGCGCCTTTCCCACTGAACTGCTACCCCACCTTTGAAAATAGTAATAGTTTACTAAAAATACGATATTGTTTTCTGGAAAGCAGGACTGATTCAAAAATTATCAATTCGCTGATATTTAGACAATGGAGTGATCAATCAGAGGCAGATGGAATGTCGGTACGAATGATTTGATATTATAATTATCTATTCCTTCTTATTTTTATAATTAGCTATTATTAAAAAAAAAAATAATCTGAGACGTAGTGTCCTTGCGTGGTACTATATAGGATATAAATTTAATCAAATTTACAACTGTAATAAAATTCCATAATTAAATGAAAGGATACGAGCCAGCTTTACCTTCCTTATTGGTATAAAGTCAAATTAATAGTAGATCATAATTAGAAAATCATCATCAGAAACTTATCCAAGCTTTTGTTACATAAAACTTTTCCTGGAATGTGTAAAAAGGCATTTGAATTTCAAACTAGTTTGTATAATGCTGCTAAAAGCGTGTTCAGCGTAGATTTTAAATAGGTCACTGAATAAACCACTTAACTCGTTTATAACTAGCTGAAATTAAAATGAATGTTTCTGAATAAATAATTACAAATATAGAAACAAATATCTCATTCAGCACGTTTAATTTAAATTTAATACTTTTGACCGCAATAAGCCAAAAATAACGTCATGGAGTAACAAGTAATTTTTATTTTTGGTATAGTTGTTTTCAAAATAAATTTAGTTCATCGAGATTTCCTAGACCTAGAGTGGTCCTAGGTGTTCAGATATTAGAAAAAAACTAAAATTTAGTTTCACCTTTTTTTTTCTTTTTTTTTTTTTGAGCAAACAATTTGTGAATCGCTATTCCTATGATTGCGTTTTATTTACTAAAAATAGAGCTTGAAAAAATATTTATAGAGAACTAAGTATAGAAACAGCTAATTATAAATAATTAAAAACAAAATTAGAACAGCTAAACTTCTTATTATATCCTTACTTCCTTAAGCTGTTTTATATTTTTAACCATTATTTTTATTTTTATTTGACAATACATGGAGGCTAATTTAGAGAAGGCAGCAGAAACCCCGCGTCAGGAGAATGTGTATTACATACGGATAACGTAGGTAAGACCTCAACATGCGAAGAGAGCTTTCGAAGGTACCGCCCTCAAAGTAACTGAAGCCTCGCTCCACTGTCCAAAAGCCCCAATACATTATATAAGATATATAACACATAAAGATTATATATTGTTACATTCATCTGAATAGTGGCTTACCAGCCTTATTACTTTCAAACTTTTTTTTTTAATTTAACTATATTCTTAAGATAATTTATATTCTACAACACAAAATAATATAATGCGTAATGGGGTCACCTGTGGTGTAGTGGTTCTAAACAAACACAAAATAATATAATGCGTAATAGTCGAATAAAGTAATATAATGCACTCATTTCATTAAAAGTATTCATCCTCAAATTTACAATCCAAACGAATGGTACTATCAAGATATTCTACAGTTGATTTCCAGGTGGCGTCAAAATGCAGAGGCCAATGGTTTATATATTTATTATTAAACATCAATAATGTAGTATAAAAAAAAATCTTTATTTTTATCTACTCCGTCTTAATTTTTTCTTACATCTATCAAAATTTACAGTCATAATACCTAGTGTACTATAGATATTTGTTTTCCACCCATTTCATTGATTAAGTATATGTAAACTATAAGTTCCTTTTTACTTCAAGATGACTATATATTATTGAAAATACACAACGAAATTGGCTATATGATTTTAGCAATGAGAAGCATCTCTCTCTAGAAGAGAAACAGCTAATCTAATAGCATCGGAACTTGCCCGTCAGTTAAAAGAAAAAAATAGCAGTAGAATGGCAATCGATGTGACATCAGAGCCCACCCAGTAAACTGAAGGCTACCAAAAAATCTCTGAAACCACCATGGCTTGCCTAAATCTGCCGTACCCGACAAGAAAAGTAGTCTCAGAATACGAAACAGCAAACTAACCCATCTACTCTGATCACAAAAGAAACAGCTACGAGATATCAAAAATGCAGTAGTAGATTGATCATTTTGCATATCTTTGAATAGTCTCAATACTACAGAACAGTGTTGAACCAGCAAGGAATAGCAACGAACATATCGAAGGTAGGAAACGACCAAATGACTATTGACTCAGTGATAAAATTTTAAAGAGCAAACTGTTGTATTATTTAGAATTATAATGTAAATTAATTAGAGCGATTATAATCGAGTAGTTTTACGCTCTAAAAACGATAAAATAGATAAATAGAAATTTAAACAATGATTGTCTATTAATATTACAATTATATCTTTAGGTTTTCAAAAGCTGAAAATTCTTGTTATAAATAAATTAAATGAGAACAAAAGAAAGGTAGGTACCACGCTATTAATGAAACCTTTAAGACAAAAACATACAGGAAAAATATTTGCTGAAAAACTGTGTGATGAGAAAGCTACACATTTAAGATTGGCTATTTAACGAAGGGGAATGAAGGAGGCGTGGCCTGGCTGACAAATGAAGAAGGCTATGATGGATGACGTGTGAGGTAGTGGGGGAAGATCTAATCAGTGGCGCTCTTTTCAAACAGGCCCCTCACTTCCAGGCTATTAAATCACTTCTATTATGCCCAATAAGAGACTCATCTGAATGTGCTTTTTGCTGTTGTAGTTTTTTTCTGTGTTTCAGATATAATTAATTATTTAAATTAAGGTAGCAGTTCCTTGTTTAATACCTAAAATATCTCTTTTTCGTTAAATATAAAATTATATAGAATAAAAGTATTGCTATGGCACTCATCATTAATACAATTTAAGTAGCAAAAAACCTAGTAATTGGCATTCACAATAAATAATAATAATATTTGATGACCAGTACAACTTGTGTAGTTCCAAATACCACCTTAAAGTTGTATAATATGGAGAGTGTAAGGCTCTTAGGCATTCTCATTACATCTGTGTTGCCCAGTCAGAAAAGCAGTAACTCAAAAACTATGAGATAATGACTTATTGGTATCGTTGAATTTGTTGTGAAATTTTTTTTTCGATACTTCGTAGAAAAGCAGTAAAAAGTCTAATTGCTGGATCATCGAATCGAAAATTTCACAACTAATTCAACTATACCAATAAGTCATTATCCCACAGCTTTTGAGTTGTTGCTTTTCTCCTAGGCAGGACAGTATGGTGCCTCTTCAAATGAGGATTTGATTGATGGTGATTTGACATTTATTCATTTCATGATGAAAATAATATAGTTGACTGTATGACATAATGATTAAGAATATGGTCAAGAATGCATTCTGGATTATAAACTGTACATCCACGTTTTAAAAGTGAAAATAATAGGAGTCCAGATATTTCGACCTGCTCTGCAGGTCTTCTTCAGAACACCACTTAAATATAAAAAAAAATTAAATGGTCCAGTAAAAGTGCGTTTTCAAGAAAAAAACTGCCGAAATTTTATCCTCAACGGATTTTTATGGTTATTAGGATGCTGAATCCGAATCTGAAGATTGATACCACGACAGACGTCGACTTCATATCAAAATCGCTAAATACCGGTTATTTTCGGTTTTTTACCTATAACACGAAACTGAAGCTTTTTTTCGAAGAAAGACTTCAAATATTAATTATAGCAAGAATGATTACCAACGAATTGAAAAAGAAAACATTCCAAACATCATTTTCCGCTAAGATATGGATGGCCTTGGGAAAAAGTGTAGAAATTGGCCAACTGTCGTACTTTTCTGTCTATAACTCCGAAACTATCAGAACCGATTCAAAATTTCTTTTTTTTTAATTAAAGCTGATTAAATTTACTATTAGACTATTATATATGAAGTTTTAATAATTTTCCTTAAAAGCACGCTTAAAAACCCGTACTGTTGTGAAATCCACATTTTTTTGCACATTTTTCACAATACCTCCCAAAGTATCCGTCCGACTCAAAATTTCATTTTTTTATCTAAAAGCTAGCAAAATTTACTAATAAACTATATATATGAAGTTTTAATCGAGTCTCTTGAAATACACATGGCAAATTACATATATATATGTATACAAATCACAAATACATGAACTTATAGTAAATTTAACTAGCTTTGAGATGAAAAAATGAAATTTTGGATCGGACAAATAATTTTGGAGTTATAGCGAAAAATGTGCCAAAAAAAAAGTGGATTTCATAAAAGTACGGGATATTTAGCGTTCCACCGTCTGTATTTAAATAGAGTTTAATAGTAAATTTTACAAGCTCTTAGATTTAAACAATGAAATTTTGAGTCGGACGAATACTTTCGGAGATATAGTGAAAAATGTGCAAAATAATTTGTATGTATTTACTATCATCTCTCTTAAAAGTAAAGATTATTTTTAACTTATAATTGAAAGTTTAATTGTTTATCAATAAAAACTTGTATTTTAGTATGCAATGAGCATTATGATTTTGGCATCCATAGCAGTAATTTGACCTGCTTGAAATTCCACTGATTAGGTAAGAAGATGTCAAAAAGTAAAGGATCGACATTTAGATTTATTAATTATTTTTATTCGGCAGAAATAATTTTATTTACTTTATCTAGTTAGATTTTAATTTAACCCTGAAAGTATATGACAGTGTAGCAAACCTCGTTCCAGCCATTTAAAATTGTACATTTAAATTTTTATTATTATAAATTTTACTATTCTAAATTTTTCTAGATGAATAAAGATGATGTTAAAATTTGTACAGATGGGATCAGTATTTTACCATTGTAAACTCTAATGAAACCACAGTCGTTCCCTAAGTCTACGTGTCGTACATCACATTGACATATTTTTTAATAAAATAAACAAATATTAGTAAATATTATTATCAATATCAAGCTGTGTATGACACCGTATCTTTGTATCTTTGTTGTTTTTTTCTTCTTTATTATACAAAACTATAAATATAGTCAAATAACTGTATTCTACAATGACATTATTGAGGGCTCGATGGCCAAGAGAGTTAGAGCCAGAGTCTCAGCGCGCTCGGTACTGAAGGTCGTGGGTTCGAATCCCACCTGGACGGGTTAAAATTTATTTCTGGGTGGACCCACGAATGAATCTAGACCATCCAACCCTGGCTAGAAAATGTTGGTAACTTGTAGGATACCCCGTCCTTCCTGCCCTAATAAACAAACGAACAATGACATTTTTTTTTCTTTTATCCTTAATTTGTCTCTTATTTCTTAATATTCGTTTTAAATACACTTGTTCTAGCCTACAATAATAGCAGAGGTAATAGTTTAGTAAATATTTTTATTACACATTATAAATTTCTTAGATAGCCAATTAAAATGGAAGTAAACATTTCCTTCTATTAAATACAAAATAAAAAGTAATTAGTAAACTAAGCACTTCTGATGCAAAATCTTCAAATTTAGTTTCGTTATTAAATTATAATAACCACTAATTCTTAACCAACTTACTAATAGTCTTTTTGATAGCAATATATGTAACATTCAAACTTCAAGACTAAACTAGTTAACATTTAAATTTTTATTATTTTATTTAAAAAAGAAACCTTTTTATAAATATTTAAGAAAAATACCTATAAAACGACTTACTACTGCGAGTAAGAATGTATACTAAAAAGCTTGAACTACATGAAAATTTTACTTTGAAAACATTTTGGTGATTATACCAATTCATCTGGGAACTCAGAACTTTGTTTTACCTTGTTTTGGAGTTCGGCCGTCGAGAAGAAATGATTTTAACACGGAGCTGTCTAATGAATGAAATTCCTTGGTAACCAAGTTTCATTGTCATCATCTCTTTAATGAAACTTATAGGCTGTTATTAATTAAACTTAATAAATAATATATCTTCAAAATTAGTCAGCTAAGAGCTACTAAGCTAAACCCAACCATTGTTCAAATAACAATAATGTTTTACTTCATACAACTTATTTAAGAGGCTTATAAAAATTAGATTAAGAGGCGTTACTAGATTAGATCTTAAATATTTATATCTAGGATTCTATTATAAAATATCGGTGGGTTAATTTATTAATTTAGGTTCAATGTAGGTCCTTCGCACTGTAATTTTTGGTGTAAAACTTTTCTAATTTTTCAATTGGTAAGAACCTATTATAATGCGGATACCCGACATTTCTAAAGCAATACTCGAATGGACCTTTCTAACTCTTATATGCTTGCGTTTGTAAAACAAAGGCAAAAGATTATTGTAGTTCTTAGAAACCAACGATCTTCTAAATACCTTCCGAGAATTTATGGTATCTCACAGGATTGTGATTTAGTTATTATTTGATTTACTGAGGCAGGTTCATATAAAAATGTAAATTAACAAAACAAGACTGACCTGGATTTTTTTTCTCCACTGATTGATATTGTCCCTCTTGATTGATTGATATTTCAGTTGACAAAAATTAGTTTTCGATATAACTTTCACTACTAAATTTTTTTTTTTTTTTTTTTTTTTTTATTTTTTTTTTTTTTTTTTTTTTTTTTTTTTATTGAATTACAAAATAAATAATAAATTGGATCAGTACAAAAAAAAAACAAATAATAATGGTAAAAACTCAAGATGAAACGACTATGACTTTGGCCGAAAAGCCATTTGCCGAATAACTGCTTTAGTTGAAATTCGGCGTTCTTCGAGGCGCTTCGTTTATAGCTTTATATCCGTCTGTGCATGTAGCTAAAGATGTTTATCTTATAATCTTTCTTCTGTTTTTTACAACTGAGCCGGTGTGTTACGAAGTGTTTATTATTATTTTTTTTTTAATAAAGAAAACGTAAGCAATTTACTATAATAACAATAAAAATAAAAAAAGTTCTTTATTTATTCGAGGACCTTAAGTCCCTTAAGAATAAAAAATAATGTACAATCAGGGGCCTTCCGAGCCTCAAGATGGTTATGAAATATTATAAAAAACAATAAAAAAGTAATTAATAATGATTACAAATAAAAATTAGGCTTAGATATATTGAAAAAAAAAAAACAGGAATATTTTGATTCATTTTGTGAATAAATTGTGTAAAAACAATAAACTTTCGTGTCATAAATGGATATATATTAAGTGGCTAATGACAGTTTTCATGGATCTGGATGGACAGTAGGTAGTTAAATCAGCGATATTTGAAAGTGGAAAGGGTGTTTGAGTGGTGAATGGAGTAAGGGATGGAGTTCCATAGAGACGAGGATCGGATTAGGAATGATCTGTTGAAGGCAGCGGAGGAATGAGCAGGAGTGTACAAATCTGATGGGCGGGAACGGGTTTGGCGGGTAAGAACAGAGGATTTGAGCTGAAGGAGTTGAGAAAGTAAAGTGGGCGTTGGACTTTACAAGTTAAGTGAAATTCGGAATTCAATCATGCCGAAAAATATATCGTGTTCATAGACTTCCTTTGACGGATCTGTAATACATAATATATAAAAGTAACTAGCATGTTATTGCAATTTCAATGAAGAATCAATATTTTTTTAATTATGACAAAATCCAAAACTATGATTAAAAAAGTTAAAAAATTTCCGGTTAAAAACTTTAAGACTCATTACGCAATCACCCTGGTATGTCAATACCAAAATGTTATACTCAAACTTATGCATACCCATGGTAAAAGATCATACCCAGACTTCATACAAAAGACTTATATACTCGAAGAAGACTAAAAAGGAGTTGGTTGAGAGATCTAATCCGTTAAAATTAATTAAATATTATGTTTCATGTTAGGAGTTCCACTGGGTGCTGACCTCCTTCATGCCTGAAATCCCAATTATTTTGCATACAATTATCACATCTGCTTGTTGTCACAGGATAAGTGACAGGTGTGGATTTAAAAATTATAGAGAATAAGTCTATCTCTAATCTACTTCTTCTGATACGTAAACTGTCGGCAAACTTTCGATCCCAGCAACGCCAATAGAGCTAGTACGAGTCTAAATTTTTTAGTGTGAAAAAACGTTGCATATTTTGGGGTGAAAAACCGTCACACAACAAAACTATAGACCCCCAAGTAAAAAAAAAAAAAAATCCATGCCAAACAATAGTAGGTTACGTTAGTCCTTCAATCAGTATTGTAGAAGTTATTGAACTTTATTTTTTGTTAGTCTGTCTGCAGATTCCATAATCTAAAACAAAAAGAGCCCCTATTCCTAGATTAAATAACAAACTGTAAAGATGAATCTAAAATAAAAATAATAAACAATAAAGGCCTTGTTTTCATTCCAATCAACCATTTATTGAACATAGAAATAGATAATAAATAAACAAAAATGGTCGACAAGTCGGCGTTTATTGACGACTACACAAGGATCAGATGTCAGATTTGGTGGAGGACTAGGCGGCCCATTTTCATTAAGAATGAAAAAAAAAATTAAATTGAAAGTTTAAAATGCAATCATGCATTCTTTTTTTACTCGTATATACAAAATACACGCTCATTCTAGGGATCTTCAAATACAAACCTGTACGCCCACTTACGGAGGGACAAGTCAGGACAAGCTGAGTCACTGGTTTGAAAAACCAGCTCAGTACTTAATAATGCATCTATTAGTTCTGTATTAAATAGTTTCACTATTCCAAATATGGGATATTTCACCTGTTTCTAAAAGATAAATAAAATTTACTTTTTTTTTTTTTTTTTTTTTTTTTGCATTTGAACATTAGGAAGAAGATGAGGTTCAGGTTGGAGCTTTAATGAAATTGCTGGAACTGAAATTGTTAACAGCCGTAAAGTTTCACTTGTGACTTTTAGAACTAGGGGGTGCTAATAATAGCAGTTTTGAACTACTTTACTTCCGGCGATGCCATTCTAACTTTGCACCTCTTACCCATTCTAAGGATTAGAGTAACATAGCAAGTAACCAGGCCAGAACACAAGACTTCTCTTCCACTGTTAATAAAAATCAACGGAAACTTAAAACATTAAATCAATGAGGTATATATATATATATACCTCATTGATATATATATATATATATATATATATATAGATATATATATATATATGCATATTTAGTATGATAGGCTAGGAAGATATCCTTCATAAAAATAAATGTTAACAAAATATATAAAAATCGGAAAAGCAATGTTCTATTACAGAAAATATATATGTAACACTTAAGAATTATAATAATAAAGTCAATCTGCTTATAATAGTACATTCATGGTTTTATACATGAATATGTAACATAGACAATTTACGTTTTTTAGCTTGATAATTTTCTTTTTTAAATTATAAAAATCAAATATATATATTTCATGGGTAGTAATATATTATTTTTAATAATTTACTTTCTTATTTATTTGTTTTGTATTTGTATCACTAACATTCAATTTTGTTTGTGTAATGGTTAAAATTGTATTTAATGTTATCAATTAAATTTAAAAAAATACTCAATTTCTCTCTGAGTGGGAAAAACAACTGATCATGGATGTGTCTCTATATAATTTACTGCTTCTGATGAGAAAATTTTGTAAAACTTTCGACCTGAGCAACGTCTACAGAGCTAGAGTCAAAAAAACCCAACACTAAAATCTAAACAAATGTGATTTTTTTCATTCAAATCAATATAGCTCTTAAACGGTAGGTCCTAGAGACAAATGTTATATAACAAAAAATTTTGTCCATTAAATTTGTCAAAATGTTCCATTTTCGAAAGCGAATAAATTGCTAAAGCAAAAAAGTATAGACCCCCGATCAAAAGAGATTAAAAAATATACTGAATATTTTATTGTTGGTAGGTTACTGTAATAATTTAGTGGAAACCCATTCCATGACAAGTTAACATTGTGATGGGAAATAGTACTTAGCGATAATTATTCCGTCTTTTTCCCAAAAACCATTAATATTTCTACTAGCCTTTTTAATGAAGATTGTCATTCTACAAACTCAACTACCATGATAGAAGAAGTCATTTGGAATTGCCGAAACCTGTCAGACAGCAGAATCATTTATCTCTTAATTTAATTTATTTGTTGCTCTGTTTATTCGATACCAATAAAGCTCAGTAGTGATTAACGCACGAATATGGTTATTTTACTTATCTTAATATTTCAATGTTAATTTTCTAATATAATATATTTTTAATATAAATGTTTGTATTTTATATTATATTTTTAATAATTTTTTATGTGATATTGTTCTATTCTCATCTACTTAATGTTTATATATCTTTTCTTGTATTATTTATACTATGTTAGTTTACTGAATGTGTTTGAATATATACAGGAAATATGTTTTTAATCTCTCTCTCTCTCTCTCTCTCTTGCTCTCTCTCTCTCTCTCTCTCTCTCTCTCTCTCTCTCTCTCTCTCTCTCTCTCTCTCTCTCTCTCCCTCTCTCTCTCCTCCCTCCTCTCCTCCCTCTCCCTCCCTCCCTCCCTCCCTCCCACCCTCCCTACCACCCATACCCATACTCAACACCATACCTTTGTAATCTCTCATGTGAAACAGCGCTTTTTAACAATCTTCAATGATAGAAACTTTTAAGACGAATCATCAGTTTCATTGAAAGTTTTTTTTTTTTAAATATTTTTCTTTCATTATCTCCTTCTTCTTCTTTTGCATTTCCCTTGTGTGCCTTTCAGCGTCGGGGTGCGTTCAGCCAGGAATGCCATTCTTCTCTGTTCCTTGCTAGGTTCCTTGTCTGGCGGATATCTTTGCCTCTCTTTCGGCACAGCCTGTCCATGTATTCGAGGTATGGTAATCTTGGGCGGCCTCGAGGTCTTCTTCCCTCCGGGGCATAATCCATCGTCTTTAGTGGATCTCTGTGGTCTTCCATCCGTACCACATGTCCGAACCACTTCAGCTGCCTGGTCTCAATGGCTTCCATGACTGGGGCGATCTCCAATTCTTCCCTAATCCTCTCGTTTCGGATTCGGTCCCTCCTAGTCCTCCCAACAATCCTACGAAGAAATCTCATCTCTGCCGCTGTGATTCTGCTCTTCTGCCTGTCCATGAGGATCCAGCTCTCAGAACCATATAAGAGTATCGGCAGGTATATCGATTTGAAGATATGGAGCTTAACGTTCTTGCTCACTTCTCTTTTACCAACAACAGTGTTGCAGATCTGGTAGTATACTGCGTTTTCATTATAAATTATGATTATATCACATATATTTAAGTTGATTATGGGTATTCTATTCTAAGTTGAGACTGGTTTATTTTCTTGGTACAGTATGTAATTTTGTGATTTGTAAAATTATATAAGAAATAAAGAAATAGTAATAAAAAAAAAAAAAAAAAAAAAAAAAAAAAAAAAAAATCAGCAAATGCAAGTCTTTTTTCATATTTTGTTATTAATTCTCAGGATGGCCATTTTGTACATCTATTGGTTCTTTTATCGCTATAGTACTTATTTAAGCGTCTCAGCTATTTTCTTACAAGTAATGGACACCGTAACAGTTAAGAAATTTTCACTGTTCACTTCTTTAATAACAATATTTTTGATTAAAAGATTAATAGCAAACTTAATAAATACCTTTAAGGCTGCTTCCATTCTAACTCGTTTAAAAAAAAATTTCCTTACTCAATTGCTCTGATAATAGGGAAAAAATCTATTTCTTCTATCCCAACCTTGTCTCTCAATCGATTCTTGATTACCCTCAATAACGTTGCTGGAGACAGACTCTTGCCCTGCCCAAGGGCAGATATTAGGAATCTTATTACCACCTTCCATACTCAGAAGCTCCGAATATTTTTCTTGTCTAACAGAATAACAAAAAAGGATCCACTATCAAGAAGAAGAAAGATATGCATTATTAAAATAAATTGCCTATTTCCAGAAAGCTCTCGTTATTTATTCGCTTTCTATCTTTCACGGTATACATTTTTTAAGAGGTCTACTCCAAAAGCCAATGGTGGACGGTAATTACTCGGCAAGCAATGTTAATAGGTAATTGTGACAGGAGGGGAAGCATTAAAGCAGCCTACTAGCGACCGCCATCGCATTCTATTATTCACTAAGGGTAGAAGTATTTCGGTTAACGATCTACCACAGTTGCCTCGTATTTTCTGGAATGGGTTTTAAGAGTTAATGAAAAATACAGGCTTTAAAAAAAAAAAAAAAAAAAAAAAAAAAAAAAAAAAAAAAAAAAAAAAAAAAAAAAAAATCTATTCAAACAGAATATTGTTTATTGACAACATGAATGAAGTTGAGTAAATGTTATGAGATGCATTTCCAGTTGTCAACCACCATATTCAATCACAATTAACCTAAAATAATTTTAAAAAAATAACAAAATAATAAAATAACTCTTCTGGCGCTAAGGTCTATGAAGAACCTTGGCTCTTTCAACAATTTTCCTCCACACAGAACGGATATTCGCAGCTCCCACGTGCCCACTCCCAGGAATCGGAGCCCAATAATAAACACAACAATAAAAATGTTTTAAAAATAAATTTACCTTTTTTTTCAGTTTTCCCTATCTCAACATAAGGCATATTTAAATTACTGTTATACAAATATATAATAATTAATTTATAATATATATACACTATAAATTTAAAAGAATAATAAATAATAAATAGAAAAGGAATGAAGATTGACTTCAGAAATAAAAACTAATATTTAATAGAACGGGTAAGAACGAAGAGAAGAAACATTAGAGATGACCGAGGAATATAGTCACATCCTTCAGACCTGCAGGCTCTATTCTGAGTAAAGGAATTGATCTGGCCCTCTCCAACCGATGTGCGGATCCATGGTGACCTGTAGGGCCTTAAGAGGACCACTGAATTCCTCATCTTGACCCAGACCTGGCCATCTAGGGAAGATCGCAGAAGAAGAAGAAGAAGAAGATAGTCTTTAGTTGAATAGTCTTCAACAGGTATGGAAATATTGAGAAACCAGATCAAGAAAGCAAATAACATCTACTACCAACTATGCAACACGTTTACAGGAAAGTAGGGGATAGATAATAACGTGAAAATGCACATCTTCAAGGCTACATACTTACCTACTCTTATCTATGTAAGTGAGAGCTGGGTTCCGCTGGACAAACACTGGAGCCCAATAACAGCAGTGAAAATGAGGTACCTGAGGAGAGTGGCTGGCCGACCTAGGAAAGACAGGATTAGAAAAGAGAGAGTACGAGGGAACATCTGAGTTTCACCCGTAAGATGAATAGTTGAAAAAAAGACATCTGTGATGGTTTGACCAAGATAGCCGGATGGGGGAGGACCGAGACCCAAGGAAGCTCTTTGAAGCTAGGCCTAGAGGAAGACGTCCCAGGGACAGGCCTAGACTAACATCTCCAGACTGGGACAAAGAACAGGAAATAATCTAAATTCCATAAAAGCGTTGGTAAGATACCGGGATGAATGGAACAAGAAGATAAGGAAGAAAATAAATAATTATAAGAAAAGATTGAAAAGAATAAACTGTATATAAATATTCTTTTATGAATATTTTTTTTTTGAGGAAATCATTACTATGTCTCGTCCATAATAGGGTAACAACTACTCACTAGTAGCAATGAAATGAAATTTCTATATTAAAAGGTATCTCGGCCATCCTCTTTTCAGACGCTTCGGAGGATTATCGGGAATTGAGTGAAACAAGTTGGAAAACTAGTGGCTTCCAGTGGAGATTTAACTATAGCCAAATCAGCAACATATGGAACATAGATATCTTTATGGATAAGTTTACTTGTGGCATAATGAGTAACATTATGGATTTTAGATTGTAAGGATTGGATACAAAAAGAATTTAAAAGGTTCCGCTGGACAAACACTGGAGCCCAATAACAGCAGTGAAAATGAGGTACCTGAGGAGAGTGGCTGGCCGACCTAGGAAAGACAGGATTAGAAAAGAGAGAGTACGAGGGAACATCTGAGTTTCACCCGTAAGATGAATAGTTGAAAAAAGACATCTGTGATGGTTTGACCAAGATAGCCGGATGGGGGAGGACCGAGACCCAAGGAAGCTCTTTGAAGCTAGGCCTAGAGGAAGACGTCCCAGGGACAGGCCTAGACTAACATCTCCAGACTGGGACAAAGAACAGGAAATAATCTAAATTCCATAAAAGCGTTGGTAAGATACCGGGATGAATGGAACAAGAAGATAAGGAAGAAAATAAATAATTATAAGAAAAGATTGAAAAGAATAAACTGTATATAAATATTCTTTTATGAATATTTTTTTTTGAGGAAATCATTACTATGTCTTGTCCATAATAGGGTAACAACTACTCACTAGTAGCAATGAAATGAAATTTCTATATTAAAAGGTATCTCGGCCATCCTCTTTTCAGACGCTTCGGAGGATTATCGGGAATTGAGTGAAACAAGTTGGAAAACTAGTGGCTTCCAGTGGAGATTTAACTATAGCCAAATCAGCAACATATGGAACATAGATATCTTTATGGATAAGTTTACTTGTGGCATAATGAGTAACATTATGGATTTTAGATTGTAAGGATTGGATACAAAAAGAATTTAAAATATATAAAATTTAAATCTTATGTGTATTAAAAATACATATTCTTACAATTTCAAATAAATATAAAAAATTAAAAACAATATAATTAAGAGTACATGGAGTCGGAATAGTCTGCATCTGTTGAGCTCTATATTTGACATGATCCACAAATGCATCTAATTCCTCAAAGTATTTGAGTTCTTTGAAAGCATGAAAAAAAAATATACATCTATATTTTTTTTATTTATTTAATGATTTCATTTAAACTTCCTTTCTTGTTTTGGTTTTTTAAAACGAGTTGAAATTTACGGTATTGACAAAAAAATTTATAAAATATAAAAACTGTATAAAAACACTTTATATGTAGATTTATGGAATCGGCGTAGGTTTGGTAGGTTGACTTAGGTTTTGACAGGACTTAGCTGAGGGTTTTAAGCGGCTATAGTTAAATTGTGTAATTGCTAGTCAGTATTAAAATGGTTCTTATCTATACTATTATATAAACGAATAATTATATAAAAGTCATTTTTCGTTTGTGATCACTAACCGTGAAAATTTCAAAACCAATCTGTACGATATTTTAACTATATTATTTTAATATCTCAAGGAAGGTTTAGCAATGACGAAATCTACTGATTTTCAATTAAATTGTTATTTAAAAAACTTTAAATGTGGAATCCGCAGTAAAGTTTGAAAATCGACCGATAATAGGCGAGAGCCATTCGAGAGAGATTACAATTAAAAATGATTGTCAAAGGTCAATCCCTTGCATATTTATAATGAGTGTAAAAATATGATTCATCGGCATATTAAATTGAATATGAATTTAAATTGTTCTATCTATGCATGATTCATTCATTCAATAATTAATATTATCAATAGTCTTTACTTCTGAGAGCGGGCGAAGCCGCGACGGGTAATGCCGGTATTATATATTATACATTGGAATTAAAACCATAGTATACCTATTATAAGTAATGGTAGTTATCTCTTATTATACTGGTAAGTATGCTGTGTTTATAGCTGTTTTTTTTTAACATCAGAAACTATTCAGACGTAAATAAAATTATCTTTTTATCTCCCTGTTAAGTAATTTTTATTATTATTATTAGCATTATTATATTATATTTTTTTATTATTATTATGTTTTTATTATTATTAGCTAAGGTTCATTACCTTAACCTTTCCCAAGTTTTTTTTTTATTTACAATTTATTGAAATTTATAACTGTATTGAAATTTACCGATACTGAAATAATAAAAATCAGATATGATTGAAACATTAAGAAAATGCGTTCAAAACAACGCGCTGTAAAAGAAACCACTTTTTTCATTACCGCCGTTACAATAACATGGCAAACTTGAAGAGAACTACTCATCAGTAGCACTTCAATAAAAATCTACACAAGAAGATCTCTAGGCCATCTTCTTTACAGACGCCTCGGAGGATTATCGGTTATTGAGAGGAAAAAAAGTTGAGAAACTAGTGGATTTGAGTGGTTATGGAGCTTACTATGAAAGGACTGGTATCTGGTTTGGGCTAAATCAGCAACATATGGAACATTTAGATCTTTATGGATAAGTTTATTGGTGACAAAGTAAGGAGCATTGAGGATTTTTCGAAGGATTTTGGATACGGGATGAATTGGATGATTTAGTAGAGCCCCAAAGCTCAACTCTGTAAGTCCATTTTGGTCTAATCACTGTCACGTAAATGAGTCTTTTTTTTTTCTTTTTTTTCCTTATCCTCCATTTATTAATTTAAACAAACAACAAATAATAACAATTGGAATCGAATGATCTTATGTTGCCTTCTCAGCATGTTAAGATTTGTTGCTTCGTAGATCCTGGTACTTCAATTGACTATTGTCTTCCTGTTGTCTTGATCGAGTGAGGAGGAATCACTCTGCTGGCTATGGTGTGAAAATGGGTCAGTCTAAAAAGCCTGAACCCCTTCCCTAAGCGAATACGTCCGCTAAGGGGGTCTAACCTTGCCACCTACCAGGCCTTGGAGGTGGGGCTATGTCCCTGAAAAGAGGGTTGGCACAATATTTTAGGCCGTTGAAAAATTTTATGTACCGTCGACCAATGAATGATGGGACCGATGGTATTTGTAAATTTTCAGTAATGAAATTTAATCAGTAATGAAGTTTCTGGCCCTCTCGAGGTTTGTTCCGCGGACTATTCGTCGGAGGACTGAGTTCTGAAAGCTCTGAAGTGCTTTCAGTGTTGTTGCATACATATACTGAAGAAGTGGGGCGCCATGAAGTAGGGTGGGGCGGATGATGGCTTTGTACAGCTGAATTTTAAGTCGAAGAGACAGTTGAGGAGATGTAAGGAGGTAGTTAAGGCAGTACGTCTTCTCCCGAGCCAGCTTAATCCTACTTCTCACATGAGTAGAGAAAGTAAGGTGTCGATCAAGGTGAACACCTAGGTAGAGAATGGAGTTAGACAGAGTCTTTTTCTCATTGTCCACAGTAAAGTGGGTAGGCAATCGATTCCCGTTCCCCTTTTGATAAGACATTATGATGGCGTCGGTCTTTCTAGGGTTCACTTTGATTCCACACGACTTGAGTGCTTCAACTATGGTCTCTGTTGCCCTCTCAGCCATACTAAGAGCCCTTTTCGCATTCATGCTAGATGCATAAACTCCTGTGTCGTCAGCATAAGCAGCCACCACCGATTCAGGATGTTTAATGGCAACTACTGGTGCAGTGAAAACATTGAAGAGTATTGGTCCGAGGACCGAACCTTGTGGCACTCCACATGTGGTGGGAACAGGTGAAGATGGGCTTTCCCCTACCCTCACTATAAACGATCTACCGCTGAGGTGGTTGTCGATAAGTCGACATAAGGCTACGGGAAACCTGAACTCTTCTAGACGGCTTAGCAACAGCGGATGAGAAACACAGTCGAATGCTTGTGAGCAATCGAGGGATATAAACGCCATAGCTTTATTCATGTGCATCTGGTGTATGTGTCTGAAGTTTCACCAGATGATGATCACAGGCGACACCTCGTTGGAACCCAGTTTGTTCGGGAGGGATGACGCCTTCACTGAAGCAATGGTTCACGAGGTGATAGTGAACAAGTCGCTCGAAGACCTTACTTATATGTGAAAGAAAGAAATGAGTCTTTTGTAATTGGGAGCTTTGAACTTTCCTAAGGAAAGGAATTTTTCGGGGTTCGGTTAAATATGTAATTAATTATTACTATTTGTTTATATCATTATTTTCTATATCATACATTCCTATATTCAATTTCGGTTTTATTTTGATTCCATAATAACACTTCAGCCATACCAATAGCTAGAGGCTTACATATATCTGAAATTCGGGAAAGCAGAAACAGAAATATTTTCAAGAGAGTTTTGACTGTCAAATAGCTGACAGTTATGGTCCCTAAAGGGGTCGATGGTGGACGTCAAGTTTCGAAACAACAAATAATTTGATTTATATTCTTTATTCAGATATGACCATTATGTTTGCCATTTCTAGAATTGATTCCATATTCTATTTTGTCGTTTTGACCAAAATTTCTCACTATCTATCGATATTAGTTTTCTATTACTACTTTTTAAGGGCGAGGAGAGTAAAATTAATTAATTTTTTAAACTATAAAGTAGTTTTATTTTAATACGATTAGATAACAAACTTACAATTATACAAGGTCGCGTTTGGAATACCTAGAAACTCTCTCAGAAGACTGAATAAAAAATCAATCAAATAGGTTCCATTTTTCTTTTCCTTATATACCATTTCTAGATATTTTTCTTTTCTTTTTGTTATATATTAATATTTACATTAGTACAATCATACAATAAGCAAATAAGCAGACAAATTAATCAATGCCTTGTAAAGCAATCACCCATTGACAGCACTTCAATGAAGGTTAATTTTCTTTAAAAGCGTTTTTTATTGTAAAAGTTCTTATCCACAGTTTTGAAGTTCCCATTTTTAAGAGTTTATTAAATACATAAAATAATTTGTAGGTAATGCATTTTTATATTTTTATTTTTATAATATATAAACATTATAATATATGCACCCATTGCAGGGTACCTATTACCGTTGATGCAATATGGAAAAACTGGAAAAAAAAAAAAAAAACGAAAATAATACTAAATATTTTGAAATTAACAAAATACAATTCTAAAATAAAAATTTCAAATATTCTTTTGTTTTTCATTACTGGAAAGGTACAAATAAAAATCAAGGTTGATAGTTTAATTAGGTCAAATTACAATATTAGAAGTACATAAAAACGGGCTAGTTCGGCCGTATTCGGAAAATAATGGAACGTATTTTTCTCATTAAATGCCTAAGGTAAAAACCTGTGAAGTTCATTTTTTGGAAGAATATGGGGTTTTCTTCAACACGCAATAATGTACTCGAAATAACGTGGAAGTTACTCCAAATCACTGTTTTATAAGATACTTAATTATTCTTATAATAAAACTATCACTAATCATTTTTTCTTAGTTTGAATAGACTTGTACGAACAAGAAAGTTCGTTATAAGAAATTATAAGAGAATATAATTATCAGTAAAATTTAAAAAAAAAACTTACAGGAACAATCAAAATCACTAGATAGGATTTTGTGCATTTCTATGTCAATTTTCATTACTTTTTTTATCTCAAGCACAGAATTCTCGCAACTTATTTCTAGAACATTCCCACATTTTCTTATTCCTGAGAGGTTAGAAGACAGTGCAAAGTGGTTGGGGATTGAAATTTAAAAAATTTAGTTTTTTGTCCCACTGTGCGGGAATGTCTGGTTTCAAAGACATAATTTATGATTCACAAAAAAAATATAATAAATAAAAAAAAAAAAGCTTTTGCCAACTGTAACATAAATAAGGTAAATCTGAAAGTGATTTTTATTTGATTTCTTAATTTTCAACCACAGTTTTATTTTAGTTTATCATTACTACAAATTATCATTATTACAAATGTTTAAAATTGGTATAAGATACAAGCTATTTTACTACAGAAGAGAGGAATTAATTCATTGAAATATTGTCCATCTCCGTCCATTAATTTCGGTTAGTGTTATAATAGAAGCAATTTGGGTAAACTTTATAAATATTTTATAAATTGGCTTCATGTATAAAGCGCTGCAATTACCGGAAAAGGCCAAGTCAGGCGAGGCTGACAGGACCTGTCACTTTCTATTTAGCCGAGTTTATAACCTGTTTTATTCAGCAGCCAATTATAATAACTTAAAACATTTTTCCAAGAGCTTTCTTCACTTATTATTTCTACTTGTCATAACACAACTCATTACCAGGAAGCCATTTTTACGTATTAAAAACCTCAGATTCCCAGATACATTTTTAACTAACATCCCTGCACTGCTATAAGGGATGGATATTGTATGAAATATACATTTGTTTAGTAAGATTCTTGAGGTTCAGTCAATAAATAAAAACAACTATTTAGGCGACGTTTCGAGACTGTATTGTTCTCATAATTAAGCCCTGCATCTTAGAAGGAATGTATTCTTCGCACTCGCTAGTTTTCTGTTGGATTTCTGAAGTTCCTTCATCAATGTGTTAAATTAAAGTTCAACCACATAAAATTATTTCCTAATCAGAATATCGATCCCTTGCTTTTTGATATTGTGTGTAAAAATATAGATTGTATAAATATATAAAATATTATTCATAGGTAAGCAAATATTATTAGTAAGCACTAATGATGCAGTCCATTATTCGCAATCTTGAGTTTGAGTTTCATGATAGTCTCAGTTCATCGGAATTACTAACTCATACATTAAAATTCAAAAGTGGGTGTATAGTTATGCTTTTTCCGTAATCTTCAAAATCCTAATGATTGCAATTTTAACAAGGTTAAAAATTACTGCAATAGACAAATACAACTTCTGTTATTAGTAAAAATTATCAAAGTTCTTTACTTATAAAAGTTGGCGAAGCAGGATGTTAGTAATATAGTATATGTAAAGATTGCATTATGGAATGATGAGTCCCAATCAATTATAAACACACAATATATGCACGGGAATTTAAAAAAAAAAAAAAAATAACAATATAAAATTAATTAAACCAATAAATTAATCAAATAAAAAATCAGTTTGGTTTACAGAACACCTCTGATATATGTTGCATAATCAATTAGTAAACTTAAGGATTGGTGGAATTACGTAAGCGACAGTTCTATTGAATTTTATTAAGACTTAATTAATTAATTAATATATTTAATTAAATTTTAACTGAAAATTGACGTAAAGGTAACTGTTATTTAGAATTGTTCTTGTTTGTTTTTTGTTTTTTTTTTTATTTTATTTTTTTTATTTAACATTATCTTATTATAAATGCCAAATAATTTCATGAATATAATATAAAAACTATCCTTCTTGTCATTTGCAGAGTCTTTTTTCATAATTATTTACGTATTGGTACTAATAAGTTATTAATACATTGTTTGTTTTTTTTGTATTTCTATGAATATAAACAAGCAACTTTTTTAATTTAATTAGTATCTTCAAAATGATTTATATTCCGTTTATATCATAGTCATTTTTTGCATTCTGTTTCCTTATATATGATAATTTTTTCGCTATAGTATATATGGATAAATTTTTTGACTGTCACTATTAAATGTTTAGTAAGGTTCTTGAGGTTCAGGCAATAAAAACAAAAACAACTATTTTGGTTTCATTTCGAGTTTATATTGTTCTCATAATCATGCCCTATAGTGGAAGTTATTTCAAACCATAAAGTCAGCTTCAATATAAGTATAACAACATGTGTTAAAATAATAAAAATACATATAATTACAGCATATAGAGGAGTATGAAACTACTTGCAATGTTGCTGGTGGATATGCTAACAGTTCTAGTACACAACTGATATATATATATATATATATATATATATATATATATATATATATATATATATATATTCTTGGTCTGAGTGTAAATTGGAATAACAGGTGTTTAGATTTAGAACGTCTGATTTATTGTTTATTTTTTCTATGGTTATCATTTCATTTCTTTTAAATTCGCGCAATAAACTATTTTGTAATTATATGTATTTAAATACTTAAATAACGCATTATGTTATATATTTATATTGTAGCTAACTTTATGTTTGGAAATAACTTGTATAATTGATATAATTTTATTGTATCCAGTTTTTTTACTGTAGGGCATGATAATGAGAACATTATTGTCTCGAAACGTCGTCAAAATAGTTGTTATTTATTGACTGAACCTCAAGAACCTTACTAAACATATATATATATATATATATATATATATATATATATATATATATATATATATATATATATATATATATATCTTGGAAGCAGTTTTTCCTTGTGAAACGAAATGCTATGTACATCATTTACTAAGTTAATGTATTCCCAAAATAGAGAGCAACAAAACTTAGTCTATTAACTATTTTATTGAATGAGATTTTATTTTTATATTCATTGTAAGGCATAACTCCTATTTAATCATTAAATTTCTCTCTACATGTTTCGGAGTACACTGCTCCATCTTCAGGATCTACACTTACATTAGTCAGTCATTTATGCTGTCCTTACAGACACTCAACTCTACTGTAAGGACAGCATAAATGACTAAGTGAAAGAAATCACAGTTTTGTAGATCCTGAAGATGGAGCATGGTACTCCGAAACATGCAGAGAGAAAATTAATGATTAAATAGGAGCTATGCCTTAAAATGAATATAAAACTTAGCCTAATATTTATTAATAAACCAAAAACATTGTTCTCTGACATTTTCCAACGGTGAGTTATTTCTTGTAAATAATTGCTTACGTTGGGATCCATTTGTTGAACCATATATTTATAGTTTTTAAAAATTCAATGAAATATAAGTAAATTTTAACATAGAACATGTTTTACCCGTGGCTTATTGGTCAAATGTTGTACGTTTTTTGTGGATCGTGAGGGCGTTCCGCGTAGTTTGACAAGCTCTAACTCTGTTTTTGTCGCTTGGATCGAAAATTTGACAATTCTCTTATCAGAAATTGAATGGATAATATTTTTGTTTCCTAACATTTGTCGCTAGGAGCTATGTTGGTTTGAATAAAAAAAGTCACCTGTCAAACTACTACTTTTAAGTAGAACATGTTTTACTCGTGGCTCATTGGTCAAATGTGGTACGTTTTTTGTGGATCGTGAGGGCGTTCCGCATAGTTTGACAAGCTCTAACTCTGTTTTTGTCGCTTGGATCGAAATTTTGACAATTCTCTTATCAGAAATTGAATGGATAATATTTTTGTTTCCTAACATTTGTCGCTAGGAGCTATGTTGGTTTGAATAAAAAAAGTCACCTATCAAACTACTACTTTTAAGTATAACATGTTTTACTCGTGGCTCATTGGTCAAATGTGGTACGTTTTTTTTTGTGGATCGTGAGGGCGTTCCGCGTAGTTTGACACGCTCTAGCTCTGTTGGTGTTGCTCGGATCGAAAATTTGTAGGCAGTTTCATCATCAGAAATTGAATGGATAATATTTTTTTGTTATAGACACTAGAACCTACGAATTTAGTTTAGGAGCTATTTTGGTTGAATCACTTTTGACTTAGCCTTGTAAAAGATATGAGCATCAACGGTCAAGGGGACAACTCCTAAAATATGTTCAATGGTATTATTTTTTTTATCCTACATGCTCATTGTGGTCTTTAATTTTTTTTAATATTTAAAGCTGTATATAAAACCGTACCTTTGAAACCTCTTGTGGAATGACGCTCGCCTCTTATCGGCCGATTTTCAAACCTCGCATTGCACCACATAATAATAGGTATTAAAACTACAATTTAATTGAAAAAATAAATATTCCTGGAATATTGAAGTTGATGTGGTTAAAATTTTGTAACAGATTTGTTCAGTAGTTTTCGTTATTAGTGAACACAAACAAAAATGGCTTGTCCTTATTGTAGAATATACTTTAAATTTTGCTACTTAATATAGCTAGAAACTATTGACTAAATGTTGAAATCACTCCATTTATGATATGTTTGTGACCAATACCTTTTACGATTACCTTTATTGATTTTTATAAAACATATCATACATGTATTTATAAAATGATACAACTCTAAACCCTGCATTAAAAAAATGTGAAATTCTCACAGTCTTGTATGAAATACCTTTTAATACCAACCGCAAGTGAGATTTGTGTATCAGGAAGGACTTGAAGGTAATTTTTGACGTTTCATAAAATACTATTGAACTTAAACATGAATATAACTTAACAGTTTAGAAATACTTGTGATATATTTTCATTGGAGTGTGATTTCTATACTATATTTGCTAATTACAAATATGATATATTTGTAATATTCCTATCATATTTTATTTCATACTTAGGTTAAAACTATCTCAAATGACCTATTCAATTTTTTCTAAAGAAATAATAGCAGGTATTGTTACAGTAACCCAAGGTTTATAAAAAAGGAAAATTACAGGAACAAGTATAAGAAAGGTCTCGCGTGACCAAATGTTCTCATAGAAATCGTTGAAAATAATAAGGCCCAATGTACGGCATCTGACCTAAAAACTAATTACCAATCAATAATTACCAAGGGTTAATTAACTGCTCAACACTAATAAGAGGGTAATTGAACAGTAATTAGTCTTGCCCCAGGATAACTAGGAATAAGCTCTCGTTTATACCCTACTGCCTTTATGAGAGTATTTCATTGATTTAGAATGAATATCACGTTCAATTTTCATACTTTTAAATACGTATTTAATATGCAATGGACAGTGATAATGAAGGTGGAAATATGAGCAAAAATTTTAGTTCAAATAGAGTTTTTATTTTTTCGTTATTTTGAGATTTGACATGATACCAGTGACAAAACTTTTAGTCGATTAAAGATTATTGTGGAAATGGATCTTGTATTTTTGGACATTTGTAAGAGCTTGATAATGTGGCAATGACCAGGAAACGTCACAAATAATGAAATAAAATATTATTATTGGACAATCATGTAACATCATATGATTTTTAATAAATAAATATGGGAGAATTATTGCTTTTGTAATTACACCTTAATATTAATTTCTCCTTGGTAATTGATATATTGTATAGTATATTAATGAGAGTATTTCATTGATTTAGAATGAATATCACGTTCAATTTTCATACTTTTAAATACGTATTTAATATGCTCTTATGTAGTAAACCTTTTCTCTCTCAGTAATTCAAGTTTGAACTATATTTTCCGTCAGAATAAAATTGTTATAAACCAGGAAAATAATACATATGGCTTATATTTAGAGAGTGGCCGACTAGTTGGATTTTGTAGTCGACATTAAGAGCCGACAAGTCGGCAATTTTAGTTATTTATATTTCTACGCGAAACAATAGGTTGATAAAAATGAAAGCATTGCCTTTATTGATTATAATTTTTATTTTAGACTTATCTTTAGAGTTCGATTTTTCTTGTACAAGACTAAAGTGACAAGAAACTGCTCGTGGTTACAAGATACTTCAACATTTACTAGACGAACGATCAAAGCTCCCAATTCATTACAAAAGACTTATTTACATGATTAGACCTATTTGGAAGTACGGAGTTGAGCTTTGGGGCTCTACTAAACCATCCAATTCATCTTCGCATCCAATCCTTACAATCCAAAATCCTTCGAAAAATCTTCAATGCTCCTTACTTTGCCACCAATAAACTTATCCATAATGATCTTAATGTTCCATATGTTGCGGATTTAGACCAAACCAGATACCTATCCTTTTATAGTAAGCTCCATCCAACCACTCAAATCCATTAGTTTCTCAACTTGCTTCCCACTCCAGTCCCGATAATCCTCCGAGGCGTCAGAAAAGAAGATAACCTAGATATCTTCTAGTGTATAATTTTTATTGAAGTGCTACTGATGAATAGTTCTTTTCAAGTTTAAACATGTTATTGTAATCGTTATCAGCTCATTTACTTGATGTATATATTTGCACAGTTGTAAAGTTCAATAAATTGATATAAAGGTGTTTATTGTAGGAATAGAAACTCTTCCTAAATAACTTATGTAACCAATTGGTATTTTAAAAATTAGTTTTGGTTTCGTGTCGTGATAAAAATATACTGGTGAAGCAATGTTGGTGGGTTGCTCGCAAGAAATATGTAGATCGAACTGGCCTCACATGTCATCACCAGAGAACATAAGTCTTTTAACCTCCTCTTTAACATAAGTCTTTTAATAGCTTCTCGTCACAAAACAACTCAAACTTGTATGGGTCCACCTCTGCAGCCACCATGAGTTCACAGAAAGTACCATATTATAAGGTTTCGACATCGATCGTATTTTTGTTTATTTACATCTATGAGGAACTTAATTTGTGGTCAAAGTGTGCGGCTTAAACATCTAACCTATTTTTTAACTTAGCTTATCTCCAAATACCATATGACAATTAATCTATTATTATTCAGCCAATAAAAATTGTAATCGCATTTTTCGCAAATTAGCCGCGATCCAGGCCGATTTTTTTTAAATTCCTTTCTTAGCGAGCACCTACGGCCCTAGAGGAAGCTACAAATCGAATTTCATTCCAATCCGTTCGGTGGCTTCTGAGATTTCGTGTTAAGTGAGTGAGTGGTATTTGACAAATATATAGTAGATTATATTACAGACAAAAATGTATTACATTTAATTGTAAATAAATGCGTGTGTAAATTGCTAAAATAGTTTTCATGTTACAACCTTTATATTACACTAGCATCTCCCACCGTGGTTTCGCCCGCTCTCATAATTAAAGTACTTAAATGAATTTTAGTAATAATCGATGTTTTATTTCTTTATCGATAAACAATCGATCATGTATTGAAGTATGCAATTGGGCATTATTCCTTCTATGATACATTTACAAGTATAATTATGCATCCACTTTTGAATTTTAATGCATGAGTTGGTAATCCAGATAGACAGAGACTATTAAGAAACTCTTTCTGATAATGGACTGCATTATCAGTGCTTACTACTAAAGGCCCATGAATAATATTTTTACACACAATATCTAAAAGGAAAGGATCGATATTTTGAATTGGTCACAAATTTTAATCGGCAGAAATAATAATGTTTGGATTTTAATTTCTTACTTTTAACCATAAAAGTATATGAGAGTGCGGCTAACCTCGTTTCTGCCGCTTTACATAATACATTTAAATTTGTATTATTAAAAATTGAATTATTGCTAAACCTTCCTAGAACTATCAAAATAATCTAGTTAAAATTTAGTATTCGGTTCGATAGGTTCAGTAGTTTAACCATTGTATACCGATAGCGAAATGGTGCTAACCACATATCAGTCAATTTTCAAATTCTTTGGGATTTACATGTCACCACACATACTTCTAGTATTTTTAATAACAATTTACCTGAAAATGAACGATTTTATTATCAATTTCAAGCTTTATATAACACCGTACCTTTATAACCTCTTCAGTAGAATGGCGCTCGCCACCTATCAGAATTTTAATCTTATTATGAATTTTATATATATATATATTAAAATTCATAATAAGATTAAAATTCTGATAGGTGGCG
This sequence comes from Euschistus heros, assembly GCA_003667255.2. Taxonomy (NCBI): domain Eukaryota; kingdom Metazoa; phylum Arthropoda; class Insecta; order Hemiptera; family Pentatomidae; genus Euschistus; species Euschistus heros. Next base: position 757,708 of record RCWM02000359.1, read on the forward strand.
AGCGCCATTCTACTGAAGAGGTTATAAAGGTACGGTGTTATATAAAGCTTGAAATTGATAATAAAATCGTTCATTTTCAGGTAAATTGTTATTAAAAATACTAGAAGTATGTGTGGTGACATGTGGATCCCAAAGAATTTTGAAAATTGACCGATATGTGGTTTGCACCATTTCGCTATCGAGTATACAATGGTTAAACTACTGAACCCATCGAACCGAATACTAAATTTTAACTAGATTATTTTGATAGTTCTAGGAAGGTTTAGCAATAATTCAATTTTTAATAATACAAATTTAAATGTATTATGTAAAGCGGCAGAAACGAGGTTAGCCGCACTCTCATATACTTTTATGGTTAGAAATTAAAATCCAAACATTATTATTTCTGCCGATTAAAATTTGTGACCAATTCAAAATATCGATCCTTTCCTTTTAGATATTGTGTGTAAAAATATTATTCATGGGCCTTTAGTAGTAAGCACTGATAATGCAGTCCATTATCCGAAAGAGTTTCTTAATAGTCTCTGTCTATCTGGATTACCAACTCATACATTAAAATTCAAAAGTGGATGTATAATTATGCTTGTAAATGTATGTAAATGTATCATAGAAGGAATAATGCCCAATTGCATACTTCAATACATGATCGATTGTTTATCGATAAAGAAATAAAACATCGATTATTACTAAAATTCATTTAAGTACTTTAATTATGAGAGCGGGCGAAACCACGGTGGGAGATGCTAGTGTAATATAAAGGTTGTAACATGAAAAGGAAACTACTATTTTAGCAATTTACACACGCATTTATTTACAATTAAATGTAATACATTTTTGTCTGTAATATAATCTACTATATATTTGTCAAATACCACACACTCATTTAACACGAAATCTCAGAAACCACCGAACGGATTGGAATGAAATTCGATTTGTAGATTCCTCTAAGGCCGTAGATGCTCGCTAAGAAAGGAATTTAAAAAAAATCGGCCTGGATCGCGGCTAATTTGCGAAAAATGCGATTACAATTTTTATTGGCTGAATAATAATAGATTAATTGTCATATGGTATTTGGAGATAAGCTAAGTTAAAAAATAGGTTAGATGTTTAAGCCGCACACTTTGACCACAAATTAAGTTCCTCATAGATGTAAATAAACAAAAATACGATCGATGTCGAAACCTTATAATATGGTACTTTCTGTGAACTCATGGTGGCTGCAGAGGTGGACCCATACAAGTTTGAGTTGTTTTGTGACGAGAAGCTATTAAAAGACTTATGTTAAAGAGGAGGTTAAAAGACTTATGTTCTCTGGTGATGACATGTGAGGCCAGTTCGATCTACATATTTCTTGCGAGCAACCCACCAACATTGCTTCACCAGTAGCTTCGTCCCCAACTACTCTTCCTTCAGTTTTCCGGTCACTAGATAATCGGCTATTCTCAACCAGGCCCAAGTTGTATTTTACAAGTTGTACCTATTATTTCTGAATTTCATTCCTTGAACCTAGAATATACCTTTTTCTCAGTTCAGATAAGTCTATTAACGCTTAATTTTTACTAATCTAAGTTGTTCTTAATCCTAATGATATTAAACCGTAGCGGAGCAGGGTACTTTCAGCTAGTAAGTTCATAAACACGATATCTTTTTCAGCATGATTATATTCTTAATGTTACAATTAACTATCTGAGCTAATTAAATAACCTGACAATAGAACATATTCTTGTTGAATGCAAAAAATACCAGAACAAAGAAAAGATAATGGTCTGATCAATCAAGAAATTTCAGCATTGCTCCATATTATTCGGTTTTTGAAACAAACAAATCTGTAAAAGGACATATAGTTCTCAACATGATTATGGTGTCTCTAACCAAATTTGGTGTATGGTACATGGCACCAGAAAGTAAATAAATAAATACATAAATAAGTCTGAGCTTAGTAAATTGCTGACTTTCCTTTATATTTCTACCTTAAATCCGTAGCTTAACGACTGTTTAAAAAAAAAAAAAAAAACAGAAGTTGAAATATAACACAAAAATTTGGGATATAATAAGGCACAAGTAAAGCATGTACTGATGGCTATAAATCTATGAACGAAGTGCGTCAAACATTGCCGATGTCACTCGAATTTTACCCGAAGCAATGATCAGCTTGGGCGACTAGTTCTGGCCCATCTTTAATTATTATTAATATCAAGAACAGCAGATATAAAAACTATTTCCGACCAACAGATTCTAGAAGCTTCGAAAAAATAAAACCAAGATGGTTCTTGTACCTATTGGAAAAACTCATTAAAATGTATTAATTATTCATTTTGATTTCTTACGTAGAATCGTCAAAAAAATTATGATCAAAACTGATGGACAGCCTATTCCATAACGGATGTAGAGGTTGACATTTGTTTTTCAGCTGACCCAGAGAAAAATTCATGTAATATATGCGTAAGTTGAAAATACAAAGCGATGCTTAAAATTATACACCATGGTATCGTTTAGGTAATTCAAACAAAAATCTTCTGTGCCCAGGTTAAAAATTTCGAAATTTTAGTATTTTACCCACACACACACGCAACACAAAAAAGTTTAATTTTTTTCTTTACTTGTTTCTATAAGCATTTTTTCAGTACACATTTGCTTTAAAATTAAACTTAATGATAATACGTAAAAAAAGTTATAAAAGGCTATGTGACCTTATTAAATAAAAGTCATTGGACGCCAGCCAATAGAAGCTCTCCACTACTCACTTCCAGCTCCTCTATTTACATTTCATTTCTATTTACTCCTATCTATAGAAAGAAAAAAACAAAAAATTAGTTGAGTAAATCTATTTTAGAAAATATTTTATCTCATAAACTGTTTAAAAAGTCCTTATTAAATAATAATTTTTCAACATTCTTGGTGCTCCATTTTTAAATGTTTGTAATTTGAGTATAATGTCTATCGGTTCTTAAAAAAAAAAGGAGAAATCATTTTTTGTTTGTGATCACTAACCGCGACTACTACTGAGCCAATCTATACCAAATTTTATCTACATCATCTCCATGTAGAGGTAAAAGTTGATAATAAATTTTGATCAATTCATTTAAATTGTTATAAAAAAAAAAATCTATAAATATGTGTGCAGTCGTGTGGATCCAAATGAAGTTTTAAACTCGAACGATATACGGCAAGCACTAATCTGCAACCGAGTTTGCAATTGTAAAGCTTTTGAACTCATCTGTACCTAATTTTAACTACAGTATCTACATAGTTCTAGAAAATTAAGTTACAAAAATGAGGTTTGCCACACTGTCATAAATTGTCATGGCTAGAAATTAAAATACTCTTCTAAGATACCGGACGCTCTAAAACTAAATTACAAGCATGAACCTCTTGCAAAAGATGAAAACCCCACTTACCTTGGTATTAAGCTGGACCCAAGGCTCACATGGAAACCTCATATCGAGCAGTCTGTTCGTAGGGGAATCATAAGAACTGCCCTTATGAAGAAAATTGCAGGTTCAAATTGGGGCGCAGACCTGAGGACACTTAGGTCACTATATATGGGCTATGTCAGGCCCTCCTTGGAGTACGGCATCACAAGTTGGGGAGCCGCTGCTGTCTCAAACCTCCGGAAAGTTTCGGCCGTGCAAAACCAGGGACTAAGGATCATGACAGGAGCAATGAAATCTACGCCTATAGACAAAATGGAGGCCCTTACGAAAGTTCCTTCAATGGAAGACCGGAGAGATGTGAAACTCCTACACCTTGATGCTAAAGCCAGATCCACTCCGAAACATCCTTTCCAAAAAAGAGTGACCGAAAGAAATAGCAATCGATTAAAGCGGGAAAGCAGTATGCACATTACGGCAAGGTTACTTTCCGAATTCGATGGAAAGCGGCAGATCTCAGAAAAGTCTATAGCGGTAGAAGACAACCCTCCATGGCTTGAGGCTCCGAAACCTCAAATAGTTCTGACAATCTCTGGTATCGCAAGCAAGGAGAACTCATCCGAAGAGCAAATGAGGTTTCTTTCCCTTCAGCACATAAATAATGAGTACCCAAAAGACCAGTAGACCCGCATATATACTGATGGATCGGCCACAAATGCAACAACAAACAGTGGCGCCGGTATCCATATACAATTTCCTGCAGGAAACATAATCGAGAAGGCTGTTCCGACTGGCTTTGCTTCATCAAATAATCGAGCTGAGAGGAAGCCATATGTGAGGCATCGAGAATACTTAGGATACTTAAGAGACCAAAGAACTCAAAAATAGTATTCCTTACTGATGCAGCATCAGTGTTGCAATCTCTTAGATCGAAGTGGGGCACGGGCCTGAAAAATCTCTCCAAGGAACTCGAATGCTTGATGGCTATCCACAAAAAGGTCATCCTGCAGTGGATTCCAGGACACTGCTGACTCACTGGAAACGAGAGGGCGGACCAGCTGGCCAAGGAAGGAGCTTCGAACGGGCAGTTCGAATGTACCCTCAGTCTCGAGGAAGTAAAAACGCTCAACAAAGCCGCAGTCAGCCAGCAATGGATTGGGAGACATCCACATCACGATCCTGGAGATGCAATCTACGAACTCACTCGAAAAGGGCAGATCTTCCGATTGCGAACGGGACACAACAGGCTCAGAGCTCACCTGTTCAAAAAGCTTCATATTGGATCTGGCCCCCTTTGCGAGTGCGGAGAGGGTGAACAAAATACTGAGCACATCCTTCAGACCTGCAGGCTCTATTCTGAGCAAAGGAAGCTGATATGGCCCTCTCCAACCGATGTGCTGACCAAGCTCCATGGTGACCTGGAGGACCTTAAGAGGACCACTGAATTCCTCATCTTGACCCCCGACCTGGCCATCTAAGGGAAGATCGCAGAAGAAGAAGAAGAAGAAGAATTAAAATCCAACCAGATGGAACCAATAAAAGTTTTTCAGCCAAATAAAAATTATTTTCAAAAACAAATGTCGATCCTGTGCATCATTATAACAACAATTTCATATTTACTGGATAAAATGGAATTTTAAGCAAATTGTAGTACCATTTACAAAAAGCTTGCAGTGTGATTTCTCATTATCTAGAATATAATAAAAAATGAGCTCACTATTTAAAAAAAAAAAATCTGAAATAAAAAAAAAATAAATAATGTTATGACCTAGGTATCTTGCTCTGAAGGCTGGGAAATGAGATAATGTGTTGCGGGGTCAGGTAGAGATACCAGCGATACCCAGCATTTCGGTAGAGATACCAAAAATTTTTATTGGTAGACAAATAGAACTTCAATTATTATTTAAAATTATCTAAGATCTTTACTATGAGAGTGACGAAGCCGTTATAGAGGGATGCTAGTTGTAAATAAATAATTAAATTAAATTACCAAAAAATTAAATTATTAATCGAAATAAAAAAAGTTGAGAGGGTTTCAAACATAACTTTTTTTTCAATCAAACAAGTACAGCTACTAAACAGTAGGTCCTAGCGACTGTTTTTATATAACAAAAAAGATTTCCCATTAAATTTCTGAGAAGGAAACTGTTAGCAAATTTTCATTACTATCCACTTTAACAGATCTAGAGTATGACAAAATGTTACACTGAAAAGGTATAGACAGCCAAAGAAATATCCATGTTAAAAAATGTGATGATAAAATATATAATATATTATTTAACAGCAATAAAATTTGGATGATGGTCATAATATTTTAGAATCAATAAATAAAAGAAACCAAAATTAAAAAAGTTTAATAACCCCCATTCATTAGAAAAGTTGCATTTAAAGGCTAGAAGATTTTAACAGTTTCATTCCGAGGAACTGGAACGAATTGTGAAACACACAACATTACTGAGGGCAAACTTCACATATCACTACACCAACCGTCAGTGACAGGATTCATATTAAGGAGTCAAAGTCTTTGATACGACAAATCCACTACTGACACCAACTGCAAAGCCCCAGAGGTTGCAAGATCACTACATTCCATTCCTCCAAAATTTTATATTTTGACCCCATCAAAGGATGATGTATCTCATATTTCTTTTATCAAAACTTCTTAATATGCAATTAAAAGTAAAATAGTTACGATAATAATTTATTATGGATTAGAATTTAATATCACTCTTAACAATAAAACACATGGTGATTTAGAATCATTTAGATCATGGTTATGCCTACCTATAATCTTCCACTTTTTCCAATTACATTTTTCGCCGTCTACCCTGGCCGAGCACTCGACATGGCTCAGAGGGCAACCTCCACCATTGTCGAAGCTCTACACACCTGTAGAATCAAGGTTAACCCCAAGAAAACTGACGCTATTGTGATGTCCTTTGCTAAATTCAGGAGATCCCAGAGATTGCCTAAGCATTTCACAGTAGACAATGTTGAGCAACCAATATCCAGCTCCATCCTATATCTTGGGGTCAACATTGACCGACACCTAACCTTCTCCACCCACATGAAGAGCAGGATCAAACAGGCCAGGGCAAAGACCTACCGCCTCTATCATCTCCTGACTTCTCCCCAACTATCCCTCCGCCTCAGGCTCCAGATATACAAATCCATAATTAGACCCACCCTACTCCATGGAGCTCCACTGCTGCACCACATGTACAAGAGTACACTACATGCCCTCCAAACGTTCCATAACACCGTCCTTCGGCGAATCGTCCGTAGTACCAACCTTGAGAGGGCCAAAAACAGTCACATCCTAGAACAGCTGAGGATGCCTTCCATCCCGACCTACATTGGCCACCGGCACATCAAATTTTTTGATGGGCTGAAGCACTGTTCCAACCCTCTCTTCAGGGACGTAGCCCCGCCTCCCACGCCTGGGAGGTGGCAAGGTTTGACCCCCTTAGCGGACGTACTCGCCGAGGGAAGGGGTTCAGGCTCAACAGACTGACCCGTTAGAACCACCACCGCCAGCAGAGTGGCTTCTCCTCCACATAGAAGAAGGAAGACCATCCGTCAACAGAGTGGATCCAGCAGCTGCCGAGGACACCCATCTTCAAATGCCGCAAGGCAATCCAAGATCCTAATATATACATATTGTATACTATGTTGTATATATTGTAAATAAATAGAGGATTAGAAAAAAAAAAATAACATTTTGGCATCAAATTACTAAAATTAACAATTAAATTAAATTAACAATCAGTGATGATTCGAAATAAACAAAGTTAAGAGGAAATAGTGGTTCCATAAGTGAATTTTTTATTCAATCCAATTTAGCTCCTATCCTGGGTTACAAACGTTATATAACAAAAATGCTATTCATTAAATTTCTTAAAAATAAACTGCCGTCAAATTTTATATCCGAGCTTCTCTAGCTCTGTCGGTGTTGCTCGGACAGTCAAAGAAGGCCTTAAACTTAAGAAATGTAGGCAAAACGTGACATTTTTCAATCACAAATATATAGATTCTAAACGGTAGGTTCTAGCGACAAATGTTATGAAACATAAAACTATCCATCACTATTTTTATAGACACCTCCTCAACTTGATTTTGATGAAACATTAAGAGAATATGTTTTTAAACATTCTACTATTCAATCTGCTGATTCGTAAATAATAATCATAAATGAATCATTGAAGCTTTAAAAAAATAAAACCCAGTGAAAATCGGAACTGCAGAGGTATTTAACAAAAATAACGATACATCCGATAATTTAATAATATTTCACTTCTAAACTAGGAAAGTCACTGAAATCTTGAATATTCAATATTGATACTTTTTTTTTTTTTAATTTTAATTTTAAAATCATTTAGATCTAAAAAAATATAATTATTATCACTAACCGACCAGGTTGTTAAAATATAATTGCTATTTCATCCAGATAGTTTCCTCGGGGTTATTGAGCATAATACTCGTCTGTCAACTAATGGGTATTCATACATAGGTAGTTGGTCAGAAACCTGTTCAACTGACCGTACGCTTGAACAATCTTTGCTAAAAGCCTCAATATATGCATCTGATGTTCAGTTCATTTTCAGTCATCCATTGGTTCAGCTTTTCCAATTTACGCTAATGCCCTCTCCATGCCATTATAACAATATTATCAATATATATATTCATATACTTTTAATATCAATACTTTGTAATATTGTTTTTAATTTAATTATAAAATTGCCCAAATGAATGTTCTTGGGTTACAATTCAAATTCAAATAAGCGTTTCCTCTTAACATAGTCATTATTCCCTAAATTCATTTATATTCTTTATACTCAGAAATAACATTATGCATTTCTATATAATATTATGTCTGATTCTATAAATTCTGTTATAACATAATATACTTATTATTTATTTGTCTATTCCGAGGAATTGATCTACAGACACTGAAAACAGTTTTATGATATCTAATTATGTTACTATTACATCAATTCTCCTACTTATTAAAAAAAAAAAAAATCAGAAAGGTTCAATTTGGATGTATAGATAGACCCATTCGGACATATGTATTTGAGCTTTGGGGCTTCATTAATCCTTTCAATTCTTCTTGTATCCAATTTTTACAGTCCAAAATCCCCAATTCTTCTTATTATGTCACAAACAAACATCCATAAAGATCTTAAAGTTTCATATATCGCTAATTTAGGCCAAACCTGATACATATCCTTTCATAGTAAACTCCATACCCACTCGAATACACTAGTATCGAACTTGCCTCACACTCCATTCCCGATAATCCATTGAGGTGCCTGAAAATAAGACGGTCAAGAGACCTTATAATGTAGAACTATTGAAGTGCTACTAATGAGTAGTTAATTTTTCTCAGATTTACTTGTTGTATATAATGTATACACTTGTAAATATCAATAAATAATCCTTCAAACAAATATTTAAAAAATAAGAGAGAAATGTAATTTGTACTAGACTTAAAATCCTCCAAAAATAATTTAATACAAGTTACTGCTACGAATCAAACGTCATTTTGATGAAGATGTGTATTTCCTATAGGAAAATGAAGAAATAATTTTACAATTTCAAACTAAGTCAATATCATATTTTATTATAAGTTATGTCCTAGAATGAAAACCATTTTTCATTTTATATCGTGTAACTACTGGTTTCCGAACCGTATTAATCAAATCAAACAAATCCAAAGAAATATCAGTTTTTAATTCCTTTTTTATTTAATTAATTTGTTTAGCAACATTTTTAATTCCTTAATCAATTAATAAAACCTTAAAATTTTTATCTTTTTAATTAAGAATTTGTGAATTGAATTATATTTTTGTACATTGTTTTAATTATAATTAAGAACAAATGTATCAGTTAAGAAATACTACTACCGGTTCTCTGATTTATTTTTATTTTATAAGATTTGTTTTGCTTTTTTAGCTTCTTTTTGGATTATTTTTTAAAATCGATTTTTTGGAATTGGTATCAAGATTCAAAAAATTATTATACTGTCACATCACTGGTTATTATTATTACTTAGTTTAATAATAAGTTAGAATGGTTAAATGATCCTTTTTCTATTTGATGTTTAAAAGAAGAATGGTTAATATGAAGGTATTATTTTAAATAAGGCTTTTACTTCTTCGGAGATCCTGAAAAGGGCAGAGAAAAATCCCTTTATAATGTAATAGTTTCTTCCATTACCTCGCCCTTTTCATGGTCCTTGATGCAACAATAATCGTCTCGTGAAGTTAAAGGTCAATTTTAAACGAACATCCAATTTATCATCTTCATAAAGACCTTTCACTGAACTGAATAATAGAGCCGGCTTCCTCTCTCAACTTAGTCTCTAAACCATTTAAACAATAAAATATTTTTTACAACAATATAATACGCGACCTCTTCTATAACAAATTAATTATACTTTAAATTATTTCTAATGATACTAATGGAATTGAATGATTATTAGGATATTAATATGAAAGAATAGGTATCTGGTTTAGGCTAAATCTGCAACTTATAGCACAGTAAGGTTTTTATAGATAAGCTTGTTTGTGATAAAGTAGAGAGCATTCAGGATTTTTCGAAGGATTATGAATTGCAACTCCATATGTCCAAAAAGGTCTGACTACTGCCATGTAAATGACTATTCTTTAAAAAAAAATTAATCTTTGAAGCTTTCAACGCTTGTCTAGCAAATGTTGAAGAAGTCAAAAACAACAAGACATTGAAATGGTAAATAAAAAAAAAAATAATAATTCATAAAATCCACCAAAATCATATAAAAATCAATCCCATGAAACTCGTTGAAAAGAAACTTTCTGTCAGTAAATTAGAATTTGAAATAAGAGCTCGAATAGGAATAGTGACGAGATGGGTTGGACCCAACGGTGCATCTTCCTCCATAGATGAGAGTGGTGAAAAATCTGTATGTTGGAAAGAATGAATGAATGGCCTAAAATATATTTTTTAAAAAACTAAAAAAAAAACTCATAGAATAAAAATAAATAGTAACCATGACTCGTTTACATTTTATTCTTATTTTAATGTTAAATTAGACGTTTAGATTGAATGTTTGTAAACATGCTTAAATGTAATTCTGGCAAAGGGAAGTACAGAACCCCTAAACTGAGGACAAAACATATGAAGTCACTAGATGCATGTCAACCTCTAATCCAGGTAAAAGAAAAATCCCAATTTATCTGTATTAAAAAAAAAATGTTGCTAATTTCTATTAAGAAATCAAGAACGTTAATTAAAGAAAAAATAACATTATTTCAGCCTGAATTAATAAACGTAAGATTGATTCAGAGAATGATTGAGAAAAAGAGAGATTTTAAATATTATATGTGCCTATATTTACGTGTGTTTAATATCGCATATATTGTATAAATTATAATATTGTTAGGTTAGATTCATTATAGCTGAAGGATTCATCGACAGAGCTGGAGATTATAAACAAATTAACTATGACACAACAAATGGTGGTTTAAGTTATGCAATATCATTATATATAAAATGCAATATTATTTAACAGAATAAGCAATAAAATATTGAAGCATTATTGAGTTCAATGTTTTCAATTCTATTTCAATTAAAATACACAATTATAATATTGTTTTGATATGTAGGGGGCAACACTGTTTGGTGAAGGTTACCGGTTATCAGCTGGCGTGATAACCAAAGAAGCTATGTGAAATGGATTTGCCACTGCCGCAGTTAATATATGAACAATTTATATTTACCATTGTTTTATTTAGATGTATTTTTAATTTATAATTATTTTTATTTAGAAGTTTAAGTAATTTTCATTTTAATATAATGCAGTGACAAATCGATGAGAAACCTCACTCCAGCTGATACCTATAACCACTTTACTACTGTTACCTGTTTTCTATTGTGCTGATGTAAGATATTAATTGTTGCATTGATTTTTGACTTTGGCTTGTATAAGGATATCACGATTGGAATTATGATTTGGTTTGAAATAAAGAGGAAAGTAAAATAGTATTTTTCTTAATTACCACGCACCTAAAAGATTGAAATACCATTGACTCATATAAAACTTCGAGCTCAGATTTCGTTTTTCTCACCTGTGTAAAGCTCAACTTGAACAAAAGTATGTATAAGATGATCATTAATGATTACCCTGAATATACAAAAACATCAACTATGCTGCTCGATCTTAATCTTACACCTATCAAATTTTACATTTATGATCAAACTAAAACATATTTAAGATAAAACTAATTCTAAAAATTTATTTATCCTAGAAATTGGTAATCACAGTTAAAAATTCCTAAATAGACACTAAAAAAAAAACACAAAAAAAAACACCTAAACCTTCCATAAATCAGTTTAAAACTCTAGTTATTACGTATTCGTATTATTTAGTTATTTTTAATTGTACTTAAGTATTTTTTTTGTTATGTGGGTTTTTTTAATAGTTTTTCCTACTGTTTGAAGAACAACTTTAAAATGTAAAACCTATTCATAGTTGTATATAACTATATTAATCATGTAGAGGAAGTGAGGCCGGAACATGAATTTTTAAATTTTAAATACATAAATAAAGCATTATTACCATTATTATTTAAGTTGTTTTGTTGTTGTTGTTTGACCCGCACACATTTGAGAACTTGCAGTCTTGACTATTTTAAATCGCAACATTCGCTTCAAAATATCTCTTTTAATGGTAAAAAAAAATTTATAAGAGTAAAATATTGTTATTACATTTTCTCTTAGCAGTATGAAAGAAAGGATCGAAAGGAGGACAGTTCAATGCACTTACTAATTTAATCCCCCAGTTCCTGAGCCAACAATTAAACGGCCGAATCGTGACCTAGGTCGTTATTTCGTTAAAATTATAGAAGTAACGGTTACAATTTTGTTTCTCTTCAACAAGTGTGGCAAGAAATTCTTCAAAACAAGTTTTAATCTTTCTTAGTCTAATCTTTGAAGATATTGTTAGGTTTTTTTGCCATGCATTTCACAAAGTATAAGAAATAAATTTGTGCACTATCGATAATACATGGAATAAGTATTTGGTTATTGAATAAAATAAAAATATTTGAGTTGTTCAGGATCAAAACCCGTTCAAAAATAAATAAATTTATATTTATTTTTTTAAATGTAAGTTTTATGAACTTGAAATCAATAGATTTTACCATATACCAGATATTATGTTGCCAAACAGTTTAGGTAACACACTCGCCGTTTTCAGTGAATTTTACTATGAGAGTTCTTTATATTTGTCACTTGAAGTACGCATGATGGTATATAAGGATCAGTATAATTAGGATTGATGAATTAATTGTCACTTCTATCTGGATTCTTTTTATTCTAGTTTCGTATGTTAAACGTTCAGCATCAGTTTTAAAAATATACTTTATAACTTTGTTACATAAATCTATATTAAATGAAAGTGCTATGAAAACTTCATCAAGAAAAAAATAGTAACGAATAATTAATTTTTGGGCTGACACTCAAAACAAAACCCGTTATTTCCTACACAAAATAGAAATTTTCTGCTTATGTAAGCATGCATTAAAAATGAAAATTCATAAGTTTAAGACCACTCCAAGAACACAATATTTAAGATAGGTTTAAAGTGGGAAATTTTTCATTTGTCCAAAAATTAAAATTTTGTCCGGTAAAATTTTAAAAAATGAACATAACAGGATTCTTAACGATTCATTTAATCATTTAGGCTAACAATAAATCAAGAAAATAAATACAAAATATAAACAATCATCCGTATCGTAACTGATAAACCATCGTCATGATAGTCAATATGTATGAATAGAAATTTCATTTCCAATTTCTTTAAGAAAGAAGTAATTTATAATTATTTAAAAAATATGCTTTAAAATTTAAAAAAACAAAACATGTTACCGAATGTACTGTATATAATATGGAATCTATGTTCAAATTTCTGAGCTGATTAAGGATACAAACTGGGACAGGTTTTTCCATGGCTGGTGGCGTGCAGCTGAAAGCCTGATCGACAGCAAAACCGAACCCTGGGGAAATTGGCTCTCGATAAATCCTGAAAGAGCACATCCATTATCGCAAGAGTGGGCTCACCGCGAACAGATTGCGCCGTTTAGAAAAAGGGAATAAAATCTGATCGCGTGAGGGGTACCGTCAATAGTGCTTCAACAACGGTACGTCAGCCGGACCGAATCCTATGAGATATGAAAAAATAAATAAAGAAATTGGTTTCCATCAAGGCTAACTGACTGAGGGCTTAGTTTTTTTAAATAATTGCAGTATTTTTGCCGATTCACTTGAATCATTAAGAAGTAAGTTTTTTATTTACTTTTTGATCGAAATAATTTAACTTGGATTTTTTTGTTTTCATAAGTACTTACGGTTGTTTGAAGCTCAGGTACAGAACAATCTCTGACAAAAGAGGATTACAGAATAGAGCATAGCCGATTGGCTTGTTTTTATATTGGCTATTTTATATGTTTTCATGGGCTATTTTTTATCGGTTAAGCTTAAACCATTTTAAGCTATACCGATAAAAAAAAAAAAAAAAAAAAAAAAAAAAAAAAAAAATCAGCTTGATTAATTTGAAAAACTATGAAAAAAAAATATTAACGAATAATATTTTTTTCTAACTTGATTAATTTGAAAAACTGTTATATGAGTGATTCTCAAAACAAAACATACTATCCCCGTCGAGTGGGTAATAGAGTACTTGTCTTAAAATTATTAAAAATGTTTTGTTTGGTTCTTCTTGCCACTGAATACTTGAAAATCAAGAAATAATTAAGTTTTCTACGAAAATGGTAATTTTTCTGCAACCGTTAAATAAAGGGAACATTATTCAATTAAAAACAGCTGATTAACGTTCCATTTTATTCTCTGGTGAGTGAAAAATCCCATAAGCTTACCTTTAATTCTCTAGAGTGTAAAGTAAAATTTCAGTGCCACCTTAATACAAAGTTCATTATTATTTATTTTAAATTATATAATTATTATTTTATCTAAATGCACAGTATTTTACATAAAATGAACAATTTAAAAACATTTTTAAAAAATAGCAGAATAAATTTAGAAAAATATTCAAAATAAAAGAAAAAACTGCTAATTGCAATCGTTCAAAAAGTTATTACTTTTGTTCCTTATTGGATAGTACATATTTAAATTGAATTGCTATTAAGTTGAATTTAAATTAAATTAAGATGGATAGTGATTGAAGTTATGAAATAATTCAAATCAACCGTTTATTTCTAACGCCAATAATTGTAATATCACAATAAACATTTATAACAAATAATAATATGAGTACTTGTATTGCTATCTATCTATCTCGGCGCTACAACCCGTTGCCGGGTCCGGGCCTCCGCCAGCAACTTCCGCCAATCGTCACGGTTTAGTGCAGCCACCATCCAGTTGCGCAATCCTAGGATGCTCCAAGCGTCAGTCGCAACTCCATCCTTCCACCTGCATCTCGGCCTTCCTCTTCTTCTTGTTCCATGAAGCGGTTCCTTCAATAGCCTCCCAGGTAATTCTTCTTCCCCCATGCGAGCCACATGTCCCGCCCACCCTAATCGGGCCAGTTTGATGACCTGAAGAACATTCTGTTCCGCAAATGAACCGTACACCTCCTGGTTTGTGCGTCTCCTCCAGGTTCCGTCCACCAAAACTCCTCCAAATATCCTACGGAGGATTTTCCGCTCAAAAACAAGGAGATTTTGTTCACTACTCTTGGTTGTAGTCCATGTCTCTGAGCCGTATGTTAGAACTGGGCGTATTATGCTTCTATATAAGTGCAGCTTCGTTTGACGTGAGAGGATGCGGCGACCAAGTTGTTTACTTAGGCTATAATAACATTTGTTGGCAGACATTATTCTTCTTCTAATCTCGACTTCTGTACGATTGTCTTAATTCTTTATAATTTATAATAGAATTTTCATTTTTTTTTTCTTTTTTTTAACGGTTGCAGAAAAAAATGTAATATATAACTAGTATAAAGAATTTTACTCACTCCCGGCAATTTGCAGCACTCGCTTCGCTCGCTCGTGCGTGTAAACCTTGCCTTGAGTGAGTAAAAGTACTTCTTTACACTCTTGTCAAATAAACAACTATTATTATTAGTTTGGAAACTTTCATTTCTCATTAGCACCACTTGTAGCGATTTCGGTTTGCTCCCAAATTCTTCTATTAAACCTATGGGATTGCTCTTTGGTTTAAAAGATTTTATAAAACTGGAAGCCTACTACTAGACCTTATTAGGACCAGATCTTTTGGATTTTAAGACTATTTGGTAATTTTTTATCCTATTGTGAAGTGTTTAACTGGAAAAAAATCGCATTACCGTGCGTTTAAAAAAACAAATTCCTTCTGAACGACTCAGAATGAATTTCGGCCAGTATACCATATGGACTGTATTGGTAGCACTGCAGGAGTTGGGAAAAAACGCTCTCTTGCATATGCAAATCATTTCTGCCCCAGTAGAAGGAAAGAAAGGTCGCCTGTCAGGTTAGTATTTTTATTAGTTTCATTATCGTACTCAAATCATTCCCTTATTATCCTAATACAGTTTCGTTTTTTAATTGCATGTTCATGTTGCCATGTGAAATCCCTCGTAATATGGCATTAAGTTTGAAATCTAGTCCAGAAATAGTAGCCAAGGCAATCTCTTAAACTTTTAATTCTGATTACCACACACCAATCATTTTCATTACCACCAGCACATTATCATTCGGTGGTAATGAGAAATTGTTTTGTCGGTATCTGAATCCATGTTAGTGTCTATTAAGTAATACGATCCTTGAATATTCATTTTCAATTACTATGCTCGGAAGAAGAGTTTGAATGCTGTTCCTCAGCCTTACCCCGTCGTCATCTTCATCCACTTCAATGATCCTCGCCCTGGTCAATCTAAGCACCTGAGGTATGCAGGAAGTAGCTAGCAATCAACTGGGCTTGAGAACGTGAACAGATCTCGAGAAAAGTCGTCCAGAGTTCTTCCAACGAAGCAGAAGAAAAGGGCCCGCTGTGAAAAGTTGGCAAATCATTGGAAAGTTAGATTTTTTTGGCTCCAGAAAAAATACCAACGCTTACATAAGAAGGATATGTAAGTATACATGTATACATAAGTCGGAATGGGAGGCAACTTCTCAGGAAGAAAATTATTCACGCAAACGTTCTACGGAATCAGCTGACGGACAGTTATCAGTAAAGGAAAAGGAAATATCCATCGACCAATAGGTAGAAACTGTCACGGAGTGAAGAATGTATACAAATGCCAAAGAGTATTTCCCATACCCAATGTATAAGACACATGTGAACATTTTGAATATCAAACTCTCCGAGAAATTAAAAAAAAAAAAAAAAAAAAAAAAAAAAAAAAAAAAAAAAAAAAAAAAAAAAAAAAAAAAAAAAAAAAAAAAAAAAAAAAAAAAAAAAAAAAAAAAAGAAGCAGGATGTTACGATTGGACATTCAATTTTTTTAATCACGAGCAGATGCGCTCCTGGAGTGAAAGACTTTGTTTCCTACAAACGAAAAAAATAAATAAAACGTTTGAGACTAAAAAAACGTTTGATTAGTTTCTTTTATACTTTTTTAATTAAAAAATTAAGTATGGTTCTGGTTTTCATTGATTTGAGTTAATTATTAGAATTCCTGTCAATTCGCACCGGGGCTTGCTCTTCAAGCTCAAGACCCATTTACCCCAATCCCTATACCTAGTCCTACGATCCTACCTCTCAAATCGCTCCTTTCGAGTCCGCTGTGGCTCAGAGTTATCCAACTGTTACCCTATTGATGCCGGTGTGCCACAAGGTAGTGTCCTAGGTCCTGTCCTCTATAATCTCTTCACTGCAGATATACCAACAAACCCTAATACCTTTTTAGCCACATTTGCAGATGATACTGCTATCCTATCATCCCATCCAGATCCTAAACTTACTTCCTTCAACCTCCAAACACATCTTTTACTGATTGAATCTTGGTGCAACAAGTGGAGAATAAAAGTTAATGAAGCCAAATGCAATCATATAACTTTTACCCTTCGCCGCAAATCCTGTCCTCCCATCCACTTCAATAATATCCCAATACCTATATCCGACACAGTACGCTACCTTGGCTTTCATCTTGACAAAAGACTGACTTGGAACCATCACACTAGACTAAAAAGGCAAGAACTAAACAGGAGATTCAGCCAACTTTACAGACTACTAGGCAGGAATTCTCATCTCTCAGTTGATAACTAACTCCTCATATATAAAACATTATTAAAACCTATTTTGACCTACGGACTTGAACTATGGGGAACAGCAAAACAATCGAATATTAAACGTAATCAATCCTTCCAATCCAAAGTCCTCCGAACAATAGTCAATGCATCTTATTATGTTACCAATAAAACCCTACATAATGGCCTAAAAATACCTTTTGTCCTTGATCTCATTCTTTCAAAATTCTCGAAATTTCATCAAAACCTATCAAATCATCCCAATCCTCTGGCTCAATCCCTATCCAGTCATAACCATCCTTATAACCCTCCAAGAAGGTTAAAACGGCAATGGCCCCGAGACCTTTTGTAATGTATAAAGTTATGTTAGAGTTCTGGTAATGACCAGCTTCTCCACTCAAGTCCTAAGTATCTGTGGCCATAGCGCTCCCACTCAGCCTCCAATGGATATTACCAGTGATGCAGCCGAGAGAGCAGCGCTGGGATCTCTACGCGTCTGGCCTTGACTCCCAATAAGTGGGGAATAGGTTCGATTCGGGGTGCCCCGGGCTGAGTGTGTTTGTATTGTATATAATGTATGAATGAATAATAATTTGTGTATTTTAATTTTAATTCAATTTTGTTTTATTTTTTATTATTGTAAATAATTATTAGTTTTATTTTTATGAAGATATTTATTTATTTTATTTTATTTTTTATTATTATTAGTTGCGTGTGTGTGTTTGCATTTGTAAATATGGTATGAATGAATACATTTATCTCTGTACCTATTGCCCTTTACTGAGGCAGATTGTACACTTATTTCAATAAAATATATAATCTAAAAAAAAATATATATATATATTTTATTACTTAATCAAATTTGTAGAGAAAGATCCCTGGAGCGACATGATTCTCATTAACGCTTGGGGTTTAACCATATCTGCCACTCAGAACCGGATTAAAGTTTTCATTACCACCACTCAATCAATTTTTAAAATGGAAATTTGTGGTTAGAAAATATGAATTGAGCTTTATCTTGCGCTTCAAATCCTTCAAAAAGGCACAATCAAACCATACAATTATTTGGATTTATTAAAAAAAAAAAAATCATTTCCTGGTAACTCGGGTTTTAGAAATTGAGATTCTTTTAAAAATCACCCATATACGTTTATTTTTTATTGACTAATTAAAAACTTAACACCCTCTTATAGCTTCAAGAAATTGTGAAATTTTTTTTACCTTTTCATAAAATTTCCGATGATTAATTACATTTATTTATTTTTATAATATGTAGTAAAACAATTTGGAAAAATTAAGATATAATTATATGTCTTCCAACACAATTTGGGTAGCAATATTAATCTAATGTAATAATTATACAGAAAGCTATAAACCGTTACTATAATTTATTACCTATCAATATTTCTAATTAAAATTGTTAATCAGGTAACATAATTGATCGGTAAACGTTTCTATAGTTTGAGCCTAAATATTTTTAGTTTAATTTATTTCTTAAAGATAAGAGCTATTAATTCTGTGGAATTGTGAGTATAATAATCAAAATTTTTCGAGAAACTTTAAAGAGGAAGAAGCCAAAGGATGATTCTGTATAAAAAGATCCGTAGATCTGATTCTACTTAGATGCCTTAGAGAATTATCTTTGTCATTATGAAAGTAAAGAATTCTGGTTCATGCTAAATAAGCAACGTATAAAACATTAAATTCATAATAGTTGGGAGCATTAGGGATACTAAAATATATTTAAAATGATAATTAACAACTATTGTAATAAATCGAAAATAACTGGTTTAAAGTAATATTAGGCAAGTATTTTTTAACTTGGATGATTTAATTTTGATCAGGATATTTTTTTTTTTTTTCAAATTACATATTCAATTTAAATCCGATATCCAAAAAATACAAATGATTTGTATAGTATAAAATGAAAATAAAAATTTTTAAATATGTTCCTTAAGAATTTTAAATAAATAATCCTTAAAAAGGATTATTTAATTGAGTTCCGGAAACACGATACATATATACTTTGGAACATTACTTGCGAGAAGTAAAAGTAAAACGCGTCTATGTCAATAAAAAAAATCATCATACAATTATTATTATCAACTTACTCAACACTTTTAATTTTTTTTTTTTTTTTTGAGGAATAATATAATGTATATTTAAGTATAATAAATAATATTTTTAATATAAGTAATAATATTTTTAGAGGACCTAGTTCTCATCGGACAAAATTCAAACTGTTTTTCCCTCTCATTCTTTTGCCTTATGATGATCGGGCCCGTTTGAGTAAAATCGTTAACATATAAAAAAGAGGGATATAAATAGGCAATTTTTTTATTAAAACTTGAAAGAGCCTTCCGGAGTATATTCAAAAATATAGATATATAAAGTTCTATAGATCTATCTAATATACTAATATATATTCAAATCTAATAGGCATAATACATATTCAATAACTTTACTTTTCATTTTTGTAACCTTTTAGGGATGTAGGAATATACTTGAAGACCAGCAATTCTCATTAAAAAGAGTATAATCAGTGAATGTTATATGTATATTCTAAAGATTAAAAAGATTCATGAACTAACATTAAAATTGAATGTCAATTTTTTTTTCTTTTAAACACCAATAATGTCTACCAGCCTTCATTTCTTACATATTTTCCCCCACCAACATAACTGCAATAAATGAAATAATAGAATTCTCCCATCTACATCTCGACTGAAATTCTTCATTTCAAACGCCACAATTTTATGACTTCGATTACTCATCCAACGTTGTTAGCATTCTTGATATTTCTGTTTTTTATACGTCTAGATAACTTACAATACATATTTTAAAAAACTTCAAAATTTACTTTTATAGAAATAGGCGGACACCAAAATTGTTAGCATCGCGATTTCTTTTTTCTGGTATGTATATATTTTTTCCACTCCTAAATTTTTATTTACCAAGCGACGCGTCAATTTTTTGAATGGACATTACCAGTGAAAAAACCTTATTTACAAAATCATAATCTGCTGATGGGACACATTTTATTAAAAAAATTTAACACACCACATGTTCCACAACCGCAGTACTATAATAGTACATAAATTATTATAAGTAGAGTCTTTAAGTTTAAATACCTTGGCAGCTGGATCGGTGGGGATCTGAATACCGCTTTAGATATCTGAGCTCGGATATTCAAGGAGCTTCAGATTCAAACTAGATTCAACTGTAGAGCGCACATACATTACATACTTCTGTTAGGAATACCTTAGACTGCGAAAAGAACTTGAACTCATCAAAATTATAAAATATAAAAAAAATTACATCTCGGTGATGTAAATCTGAAAAAATAGAGATGAATTTCTACAGCTCATAATAGGGAGTAAAACTGAGACAGCCACGGACCAAGAGGCATACAGTGCTTCTGGTGTTAGAGTTCATGCGCTTGTATACGCTAGTCTCTACTAAAGAAGAAATTTACCTCTACTGAGAAGAATTTCCCAAATCTTGGAGAGGAGAAGACACGTGAAGAAGAAGGATATTAATTGATATAGAAACCAGAATAAAATATTGAAATTTCGATAGAATATAAAAAATATTAAAAATCCTTAATTTTCATGCAAAGAATTCCTGATAGCCGATTTTAAAAATATATTGTTATTTTTTTTAATCCATACAAAACAAAAAAACATTTTATGGAAGTAAATTACAAATATTTATGTAATTTATCGTTATTCTCTTTTATCTTGAATTTAAACTCCTGGCACTTTATATTTTCGGAAGTTGAGTTTGTCTATAAATTAAAATATTTTCCTCATTTTACATATATTTTAAAGTTATCTCCTCTGTCTAATTGTTTACATATCTCCTAAAGTTTATTTAATGCTTTTTTCATCTTTTCTCGACAATATTAAAATCAAAACATAGCTATGTATTTGTATACACTGATGGATATTAAGAAATAATGTAATTTTAAATAAATGTTACTAGAATCATAAGCATTGGGAAAAGTAAAACATTATAAAAAATCCCTATCATATAATAGGCCTAATTATATTTATATAGATATTTAATTAACCACGTAAATTTAACATTTACTTGTTTTAGGATCAATACTCAAACGTTGATAATTCTGATAGTTAAAAGTTTTCAAAGACTTCAGTTTGTTACAAAAAAAGAACCTGAAGTAGAATCGTTTAAAAAAAAACAGGCAATATTATCTAGGATAATTGGATTTCATCATCCTAGTCATGTAAAATAAAATTCATTTCAGTAAGCAGTTTGATTTTGTTATGTTTACATTAGTGTAAACTTAAAACTGAAAAAGAAACCAAAATAGACAAAAGACCAACAAAACTAAATAACCACCATAAGAAAAGAAAAGAAAAAATAAGAAAGTAAAATAGATAAGTCATTTTCGTAAAGTAAACTTTTAGGATGATTTTATAAGAAAATTGTATAAAAACTTATCTCAACGAGGCCAGAACACGAAGCGGCATCCAGCCCCTCTTGCTCCGCCCAATGTGATGACAGCTTTAAGTTTATATTGTTTAAAAATCCTTTTTTTAAACCTGAATATTGTTATCTTCTACTTCAGAATATTACAGCGATAATAATAATTTTAAAAATCATTAATGTTTCCAATATAACTTGTAAAGTATTAAATATTTTTTAGGTAGTTGAGTAAACTAGAATTTTATTTCATTTCATCTAAATTACTGAAAGTCCAATTGTTATAAAATAATGAATTGTAAACCCTTTTTTTCTTCTACAAACTATTATTTTTTTTTTATGTAATATTCGATTGCCATTTTCAAAATAGGATATATTAAGATAGAAGGATTTTATAGGATACATTAGACAATCCATATTCTAAATATCTCATTTTATTATTACAGTTCATTACCTTCAAATTTTATAAGTTCATATAACACAAAATAAGCTATTAGAAACCTAATCTCTTCCGGTAGTTTTAATAACAAGAAATTCAAACTTATTTAAACTAAAAAAATATTTCCTATATATACATAATTAAAAAAATAAAAAAAAATAAAAAAATAAAAAAAGTCTGCTAATTTTATAAATAGTTTTATTTTACTTTCGAATGTTTTTGTTAAAATTAGTATTGTTTATGTTGGGAAAAAAATATGGAAAAACTTTTATGCTTAAGATTTTTTTATTTTATTTTTTTTGTGTTCCATCAATTTTACTGTTTTAAAACGTAAATTATAAAAAAAAAATAAAATAAAATAAATAAAATAATATGTACTAATATTTTTTTTTTTTTTTTTTTTTTTTTTGGAAATAAAATTATGATTATTATTTTGAAAATTAAATAATTATAAAATGTTATTTTTTTATAAATATAAATGTTGAATTAATATGTTTAGATTAATAATAAACAATTTAATTGATTATAAATTACTAAATTAATTTTATGTAATATTATTTTTATTTCAAAAAATCGCTAAAAAAATTTTAAAAAAATTATTTTTTTAAAAATTTACCTTTTATTAATATCCTCCGAGAAATAATCCCATGACCGGCAAGAGGTTTGAGCGGCGAGACACGACCACAGACGCGGCACACTACGGACTGCCGCCTTCGAGCCTTGCGCAGGCCCAGAATCGATAGTTACACTCGACTCGATTTCTCGATCTTGCCTTAGTTTTTCTAGACAATTGCTATAAAATCGATTCGTTGTTCGCGAAGGGGAGGTTCTAGATAATAACTTCATTTACCCGTGGGCGGCTTAGCGGTAAACTTCAAAGCGGATTAGGATCAAGTATTGGTGTTAGAAGCGTCCCTCAAGATCCAGCTCCCTACTGAACACAAACCACTTTAGGGTGTGGTGACAGGCTTAACAGATTTCCTCGTTTAGAAATTCAATTAATGGCTATATATGATTTTTATTTAATATACTAAGATAAGATTTTCTATTGGTACGTAGCTTTTTTTTTTTTAGTATCCTTTTTGATAAACTAATTGCTTACAAAAATTATAAGCCTAATTTCTTTTACCAGTCAGAATAGTTACACGTATAGTCATATTCTAAATAATAGTCTTTGTGCAAGCAATTGTTGTCTCTGATCATCATCTTTAACAAAACACATTAATTAGATTTTTCATCTATGATGAAACTATGTACTTTTTTATTTTAAATGAATCTATTTTTTTTTCCGGGAATTTAATTTATTTATTAAAAAATATCAATGTACATCGACGCACCTTACAAGTGCTACTTGTGAGTAGTTCTTTACATATTACTGGCATGCCATTGTAACTATTTTCCTCAAATTTACTTGTTGAATATATAGTATCCGAGTGCAGTTTTAAATATCAATAAATAGTTTTTGAAAATCAAACGAATAAATAAAATAATAAATTCTTACACTTTGTAAGAATATTAACAATATTAAATTCACAATATTAAATTTTGAGTTTTAGAAAACAGTTTTGTTACATAAGAAAGCTAATTTCCCAAAACATCATTCGTTTATTTGTTTGGATAAGATTTTAACAAAATATTTATATATAAAAAAAGATAAAGAAAAAACAGAAGACAGGGAAATTAAACATAATAAATATGGATGATAAAATTCAAATATTACAGCGAATAAATTTATCTCTTGAGGTACGCATGATGGTATAGAAGTATCAATACAATTAGGATTGATGAACTAATTGCCACTTCTATTGGGATTATTTTATTAGAAAACTAGTTTCGAATGCTAAATATTCATCTTCAGTTCTTAGGAGGTCTAATAGACCGGGTGCTCGCCACATGCAAATTTAATTGAAAAGACATGAATTTGTTTCCTAACCCATTTTATAGTTTCATCCTGAAATGATTTATCGTGGTCTGGCAGCCTCTGTCCGTCGGAACGCTGCGTGGCGAACGCCTAAAATTGTCCAAAATAAAAGTTTGGTCTCATTTTTTAGAGTATCCTTTTCTAAACACGAATCAAGAGGTCTGGCAGCCGAAAGCCGTCGGAAACACGCCAGACCGGTTTTTATCTCGCGGAAAACTGACCGGAAAAGTTTTTAAAAAAAATTTATCCACCATTTTTTAATATGTTGTTAGGACACATAAGAATAGTTAAAATCCAAGTTTGCAACGCTCAAAATTTATTTCGGGCGATTTTAGGCGTTTGCCACTCCGAGTTCCCACAGATACAGGCTGCCAGACCACGATATATCATTTCAAGGCGGATGATACTATAAAATGGGTTAGGAAACAAATTCCAATTAAATTTGCATGTGGCGGACTCCTGGACTATAAGAGATAACTTAGACATATGTGAGATAACTCAAGTTATCTTTTAAACCTCCTAAGAACTAAAGATGAATGTTTAGCATTCGAAACTAGTTTTATAATAAAATAATCCTAATAGAAGTGCAATTAATTCATCAATCCTAATTAAATAAATTTATATTTTATAAACTGGATTTATTTACAGCATATATTGCAGGGATGGAATAGCTAATATTCTAGGACCCTAATAGGGGAAAAAGACAGAGGAAAACTGACGAACAAAAATGTACCCTCCACTCTTGGGCGAGAGGATCTCAGTGTGCTCGGTACTGATTGTAGTGGGTTCGAATCCCACCTGGGCGGGTTAAATCATGACCTTCCCACCCTGGCTTGAATAGGTTGGTAATAACCTGACTCGTCCTTCCGGCTCTAGTTGGATTACATAAGGACTTTAACCCCCATAAACAAACCTTCCACAAAAGTGGTTAGTTTTCCTGGAAACGATCAAGGTTATGTCAGTTTAGTATAGTAAAATAAATAATGTCATCACCAATAACACCTAGGAGTAATTACAAGTATTTTCTGGCCAGCTACTTTTAATTTTGGCAAAATAAAGAGGCACATACTTGACGATACCTAAAAAACGCTTTTTTAATGACATACAAACTACTATAAGCTATTTTAAGCCACACACAATAACCTAAGAGTTTTCAGAGTAAAAGAAACAAAGCAATCAATTTTTTTAAGTTGGTTTTTTTTAGAGGTATGGCTGTAGCTTACCTATTATTAGGAGTTTCCTAGAGTAGAGATAAAACAAAGTACTGAGAAAATGGTTGATTTTATAATTTTTTAAATGTACTTCTTATATATAACTTAAGAAATATGATTCATTTTTAACTATTCGTCATCTAAATAAGCCTCAAATGTAATTATATAATATTTTTAATTTGGAAATATATTATCATGATTTGCCAATAATATACTGAATATAATAACATAAAGTCATTATTAGCAGTGTTTACTGGTTATAAGCTGACAATCCACCTTCACTGGTCTTTGCACCATTTACGCGGCTGAGATGAAGTATTGGGTCGTTGCATATGAAATGTCTGTTTTCACTTGAATGTAAAAGTTTATTTAGTAAAATATCATTATGAAATCAAAAAATTTTTATTCAAAATATTTACGCTTATTTTCTATGCATTTTTTCCCAACGTATTATCAAGGTTTTAAGAAGAAATAACAATGAGAAAATGCATATTTGACCCGAGAATATTTCTCATAAATTTAACTTTCAAGAATGTTGCCCAAATTTATAAACAGATGGAAATCTGCTGGAGTAAAGTAGGTGTGGAAGAACATCGTAATTCAGCCCGTTTAATTTCTTCACGAGTTACACTGTAAGTCCCTACCGATTAAACAATGCATATTGTTTTTTAACATTTTTGATGAACTTTGTCAATATTATTGTAGCACTTTGTGGATGTTATGGTTACGCCTTTGGATGAAAAGGAAAATCAATTAACCATGCTATTGAAACAGTAACGAATATAGGAGAAGAAGGTAGTCAGGGATGCAATCAAAGTAACACCACGTTGAAGAAGGAATTCTTTAATACGTGCCGACGTTTCGACCTGCGTTGCACCATCATCCAGTCAACCATACTTTTATCATTATAGAAACGAATATACTTTTTGGATGCAAACTTGGAGTTAGTCCGTTCATTTACAAAATCCTTACCTAAAAACCGTGGTGTTTCTTGCAGCCAAGTGTCCAAGTTCATTCATTCATGGGATATTAAACAATCAACTTCAGTAAATGTTATCAAAAAAGAAAAGATCAATAACCACTCATGATAATCTGTAAACATAAACGCAGTCAACAACGAAAACAGTCCACTAATACCACTTAGAATTTCCGAAATAATGAAAACGGACATTTAATATGAAACGAACAAATAGTAAAATCTCCTCTTGCATAATTGTACGGAAAAGTTAGTTGAGAATTTCAAAACCAACTTTTCCCTATTATGTTGTATGTACACTCTGCAACAAAATGTTATACATCTCTTTGAAAATAAGAAAAACTTTTTACGATTTCTTTATTTTTGATTAATTTTAACTTTTTAACACAGCTTGAAGTATAAGTTAACATCTTTGAAACGGAGATTAAATTACCAGACCTTGCTGAATAGTTAAATCCAATACTAGTAAAAAATTGCATTTTACGTGTGTCAAAATGATAGACACACTGTCGTTTTTTACCATTTTCTTAATCTTCTTGAGTTTGAGACCAATAAATACTATTTCTAATTTAGAGCTGTGTTAAATTTTCACGAAAGTAGTTACAACTAAACTGGTCAATTATGAGGGAAAATTAACGTTTTTTCAAACAAAGAGCGCCGTTTGATTTCTTAACGAATGGGGATGGAATGTGTTCTAGGTAGATTGCAAACCGCCTAAAACGGAGTTTTTTGTCAGTTGCGAACTTTATGAGGCACGGAGAGACATATGAAACCCACCGCTGAACTGAGGGCCTCCTGGGTTTCCTCTAAGAAAAACGGAATATGCATCTAACTCCGTATATTATGCATTATGCACGGAATATACATTCAACTCTGCATAACTCTGCATCTAACTCTGCATGTAACGGCAATGGCCATCGCTGAGGAATCCTGAAGTTCAAACGAACCTTAGGAATGTCCAAAGATCATTAAAAAATTCAAAACACCAGTTAGTAAAAAATCCACTTTTAGTTAGGCCTTTGCTCGAAATGTAACATTAAGGACAGAGCAGGGGAGAAAAGTTATCTTCATAGATAAAACAAAATTAATCTGGATGGGTCTGTTGGATTTTCGTTGAATTTTATGACTTAAGAAAAGAAAAAAAGCTTTTATTAAAGCTGCAACTAGAAGGAGGAAAGTTACCGTTAATTTGTGACGGCTAAAAAATTGGCTTTATTTTTTTCTAACTGGTGTTTTTGAATTTATATAAACATATAGGGATCATTCATTCACGAGAAACAAAAAAATCGTATTTTCGGGATATAACACAGTATCAAGTTAAAGAATTTTCAGATACTTCCGAGTCGGCTCAGAGGTAGATCAATTTGATTAAAACTTTCGCAATTCAATGGTGAACCACAACAAATGGGCACTTCCTCCTACTTTCTATTCAGTTACAGACTTCATCCCTAAGAGGATTAAAATTTATACCGTCAGAGAGCTCTTGCAGCTAGTATTAGAACATTTTAGGAGTAACCCTTAAAACTTTTAACAATATTCGAATCATCATTCACATTGGTCACATCTCATTTTTAATAAACAGTTATTACAGTCGGACTAATTTACTAGACCCAAAGTTTAGTATTTCACAATGGAAAAAAAAGTACTATCGAAATTAAAACGGTTCTACTAATATGTTATAGGAAAAGTTGATCCTCCAGTAAGGGTTGAGTCTCTCATTGTAAAGTCGACTGTTACTGGTCATTTCACTAAAAATTTATTAAAACAGAAAATTGTTTAAATTTGATCAACAAATACGAGTCAGAGTTTACTATAAGGATACTATATTCTTGAGGTAGTAAAAGTTGTTTTTAGCAAGGAAACGATCTATCAGCTTATAAAAAACAAATAATAAATGCAAAACCTTTATTAGTAGTTGTACATAAAAAAATGTAAAAAAAAAATAATAAAAATTAATATACGTAATTCTAATACGTAGACATAGAAAAGTTTAAAAATAATAATAATAACTATATATTTATTTTTAAAAAATTAGAAATGTAGACTATCATATGTTTCAAGAAAAAGATTTGTGGCATTTGAGTTACAAAGAGCACCTTTCTTCTTAGACATGCTACTTAATAATTTTCATTTAGTGTTGCAAGAACATTTGAAAAATTCTTGCCCACTTCCAAGTGATTATGAAAATGGTGGGATAGTCAAAACATATTGGTACAAAATACCCAGTGTATCAAGCACATGAGTTATTCCCTTAATATATCATTATTATCCTTAAACCTTGTTAATGCACCTATCCTACCCATTTTACGAACACTTTACCTTTTTATAGTTGATTTCTTTAAAGCCTGCTCTCTTATTCTCAAAATAAAATATCCTTTCTTCCATACCATGATCTCAACCGATTCCGCTTCAACATACCCATTTTTCCGTCAATTCCTGTACAAATGTTCAAGAACTATGTCCGATTCTTAACTCCACCAAGTATAGATCTTCTTCTCTAGTTATTATATCTTTCCGTCGAACCGATCTGTTGCTCTACCTCCATTGATGAGGGGGTAGAATGCCTCCAATCTATTTACCTTCCTTTTTACTTACCTTCCTTAAACATCCAGTGCTACTCAAGACATCTAACTTACGACGTTTCTCTGCTCTGAGATTTGATAAGAATAGATGCAGCTGGAAGGTGCTTCAGGTGTTCTAAATTTCTGTTTGTTACTCCAAGTTCAAATTCCTTTAAAATCTTAATTATTTTTTCCCGAAATGTATTATTCTAGAAACCGGAAGAAGAGTGGAAGTTGGAATCCACCCACAGCAGTCTTCATTGCGGTGGCAAAAGACATTTTCACACTTCTGCCATTGTTAAAAAGATTAAAAGTTGTAGTTAGCTTTTAAACTATGTTACAAATTTTAGTAATACATTTAAGTTCTACCTAAAAGCTAGAAATGGTTATTATTTGTCAGTCGTAAAGTCACTCGATTTGTTGTTATTTTCTCTGTAATAATTTACAATCGAGGCTCTCATTTGAATGAATGACCGAGCGATGTGATTCAGAACAATCTGGCTCATAGACCCAGGCAAATCACTAAAAATAATCAATCGATACTTTAGGAGGTATCGATTAATTTTAAGTTACAAGAAGAGTTTGTACCGGATATAAAGTGATTTAAAGCAGATAACATTCATTACTACGTACTGCCGAATTAACAAACACGTTGTTAAAAAGCAAAATATAAATACAATAATTTAAAAGCCTAAACATCATCCTCAAAATTATTACTTATAAAATATCAATAAAGAAAATATAAATATACGATGCTATCATAAAAATTATTGTGAATTAGTTTTCAGATAACTTCATCTATAATAGACACGGATAAATCTATGAATAGCGTTTCACTCTCAATTTTTTCGCTATTTTAGATTATACTTCATCATTTTCATTCATTCGTTCTAAACGATCAAAATAAAAATGTCTCAAAGGGATTGTAAAATCATTTAGATTTCTGTTTATACTTCCAGATAGCTGAATAACGCATGTATTACATACATGTATTAAAAAAAAAAAAAAAAAAAAACTCATGTGAATCAAATAATTTTTGTTCGTTCATCATTTTTTATGATATTTTTACGAATAATATAATATTAGAGATTGAATCTTTTAGTTGTAATGTTGGAATGAAGTTTAGTATTGGTATAATTTT
This sequence comes from Euschistus heros, assembly GCA_003667255.2. NCBI lineage: Eukaryota > Metazoa > Arthropoda > Insecta > Hemiptera > Pentatomidae > Euschistus > Euschistus heros. The sequence continues at coordinate 787,999 of RCWM02000359.1, forward strand.
TGTTGCATTTTGTAAAATGACAGATAACAGAACTCTTATTTTAATAGCTTTTTTGAGTTGCATTCCGGTGTACTTAAATCAGTAGATTGACCAAGCTATGTTTATTTTTTTATTTTGATTTCTTTGTTGACTAAAAACAACGCATTGCACATTGCAGTTAAAATATAAAAGTGGCCTATTAGATAACTTACTTTCATACCAGTAACATAGAAATAAAGAATATGATAAAGAAATAAACAATTATGGTGTTGAACTTTTAATATCACATCATCAGTTATATTTTTTATAATAGAATACATAATTTTTTCTAAAGTGAAAAATCCTAGTAACAACAGTTTGTAATTTACTATTAAGATGTAGTTACAATGATACAAAGTTTGAAGAACGACAGATGGTTATTTTTATTTTATATATTTGTATGCTTACTAATCTCCATCTTTAACCATTAAATATGTCGATTTATTTTTAATTATTCAATGTTTTTCCTAATAACGAATATTTTTTTCTTATGATTTTTCTCGTTTTGTGTAATTTTAAAATATTTATTATTCGTCACACAGCTGATATAATTTTTCTGCACAAAGATAATGTTCAAATATCTGATTTCATAATCAGAATAAAGTATAATTGGAACAATAAAAATAAATAACTTTACATGTAGGCATTTAGTTATACATGAATAGTGTTTGTTGTTATAAAAAAATAAATTAATCAGTAAAATATGCCTGTATATTATTCGCTAATTAAAAAACAATTTACAGTTTAAAGTTGATATATCTATCGTTCGAATTTACGTTTGCCCGATACACATGTAAAAACATAAAATTATAGGTGATATATTTAATCAATAATGCATTTCTCGCTTTGCGAAAAACAAATAACTTAAATTTGAAAAATCATCAAAAAGGTCAATACAAGCAAGGTGATGGGGAGGAATTTTCTAGCCCTTTACCGAGCATTAGGCGGTCATTCCCGAAAATGATCGATAGATCAACACAATTTTATTTTGTTTATATCTATTTTATGATACGATTCTAGGAATGATTTTTTATGACCATGGTATAATAAATGAGTTTTTGATACGTTAAATGAGAGAATAACGGTGAATTTTGTTGCATTAAGATTGAAAAAAAAAAGATCAAGTGGGGTACCTACAGTGTAACATCTTGATAAGCTCTGCCCTTTTTAATTTGACTTTGGTTTCTCTTTATTTGTTAGTCAATCCCTCATCTTAAACATATGTTATTGGACATCACATTGCAGGACAAATTTAGGGTTTTATATTTTATATTTATTATTAGGGTCAAATGGGGAACAGTTTTAAAAATTAATGTGAGAATTGTTAAATACTGTCTCAATGGGAACATACTAAAAATGAAAACATCAAAAAAAAAAATATCAGATTAGATTTGAGTTTGTTCAAAGAAACAAGGGGGAAAAGAGATGGAATTGCATGGCACAAGAAGAATCTAATTGTATCAGTGGTCAGGTGAGTGAATTAAGAGACATTTCATGATATGGGTGTTAAGTTAATCATCAGCTAGTGATGATTGTCCACTGAGAGGTCTTGTCTGTCCCATTATTCCATATTCCATTACTTCTATATCTAGCTGAGATAGCTAGGATTCATCATTCATCATTCGCCAAAAGAATCAGGAGAATATTTTTACAAACAAAATGTTATATTTATATATGCATACATGTTATTATAACAGAGCAATACTATTAAACATGTAGCATTTAATTTGAGCAGTGTCAACAGTGTTATAGAAAGATGAATATCAAAAACATATGTCGATAAAAACTTTTATTTATATTTAATCCTCCTTCAGTTTGTCTTATTAATGATATAAAAATTTATCTCACTACATATTTAAATAACATTGGAATTATAATAAGGAAATGATTCGAAATCATTCTCATTTTTTTTTTTTCAATCCATCTTGCTATTTTAATTAATTATGAATTCATATTTTAATTAAATATAAGAACATAATAGATGATCAAGTAAAGTAATAAAATAACACATAAGCCTTTGATTTAATAATAAAAAAAAATCATCGTTATTCAAACAATAATGCTTCGAAAACCTTTCCATAAGCTAGATGAATCTCACAGGCACCAAGCTTTTAAGATCACTAGTTCCAATCTTCAAAGTATATAAATAGCTTATTGCATATTTTAGTTAGCTTTCTTCTTTTTTTTTCATTACCAAATATGTTCTTTTAAGTCGGTACAAACTGAGGTTTATGAAGTTGATGATATATTTAAACTAATTAAAATTTATAAATAATTCAATGTAATATATGTTCAGTTCTCATGAACATACACTCTATATGAACTCTTATCATCGCAATTATTAAAATAATGACTACAATATCTACCTGATTCTTTTTCAATTTCTCAATCAATTCATTTTGATATCATCTCAAATTGGTTTATTTAAATAATTTTGATTATTTAAGATATAAAATAAATTAAAAATGTCCAAACTCATTGGGAAGGGCACTAGACCCAAACTCTCAGGCTCAAGTTCTGAATGAGGTAATTTTTTTTTTCGGTAATATCAGTTTCTGGATTGCCACTGTGATTGAAATACCACCCTGGGGGACACCATACTATGGAAATAAATTTAATTAGAGAAAAAATTGACTAGAGTGTGATCCTAGCCAAATTGATTCTTTGCATAATTGTTGTTTGCACAATACACATTACTAAATATTGAACTTAAGACCTGTTATGTTTGGTATCCGTAGTATTTTTTTAACTTAATTCAAATATTACTTCTTTCATTAATAAAGAAAATAAAAAAATATATCTTGTAACATGCCATATAAAGAATTTCCCAAAAGTAGTTTCTAATTACTATTTTTCTATTCCTTTCTTACCCGTACTCAAATTTAATATTAATTATTATGAAGATACGGTTTACTAAACTAATTCGTTTATTATTAGTTAAATAAATCAGTCACCCAAAAGCATGATTACCAAGGGATATTCAAATTCTTATGAAAGTTTAAGAGTTTGGTTAGCCCTTCTAACTTTCTTGTCTATATCTTTACAAACCAAAAGGTTATTCATTAATTTATTTTTTCTTACTATTCATAAAATAACTTTATTCATTATTATATTTAATAATAATGTAACTAAGTATTATTATTTGATACCTTTTAAAATATTAAATAACGAGGATCTATTAACTCTGAAATTGATGCAGCCTGATTTAAAAGAAAAGAAATTTTCAATTTAAAGCCATAGTTGAACCCATGCCCAAAATCTATGAGGCCACTGCCAGAACCACTCTACTCTCATTTAAATTTTGAACAAATATAGACATTTAAATTTATTTAAAAAAAAACAAACACATAATTACCATCAATGTAGAAATAAATAATAGTGGTTTTCTATAATTTATAAAAAGTCTGTGATGACTTTCAGCTTTACCAAACACCACAATAACCAATGATTTAGTGATGAATTAGTGAAGACTATGCCTGTTTATTGTCAGTACTATAATGATTGAAGCTAGGATATTAAAGCTACACTGAAGTTTGTGCTTACTGTTGCATTATTCAGTGTGATATCGTAAAAACCTGTAAAATACCCATATAATAACAATGCTCATATAATATGCATATCTTGATTATAATGAATATTACAAAAGAATAATAAATTTTACAGCCAGCTTAATAAGAAAGATATCCTTTAACGCCTGTTATAGATTAAACTATAACCAACCCATAATCATGGTTAGTCTTCACTAATCTCAACAGTTCACAATAAATAATTGTTTACTAGTATATATATAATGTTAAGATATTTTAATATTTTACCATCATTTATTTAAATAATTATGTAATTAATTGAATATGTTAATAACTAGTCTACAAAACTCAGAAGTTACAAGGATATCTTGTATAAGTATCAGACTAAAATCAGCCATATTACAAATAATGATTGTATTGCAAAAGTTAGTACTAACAATATATCTCATAATCAAGAAAACGAGATGTCTTAATTTCTTGTGATTTTGTTTCAAATATATTTTTCTTTTTAATTATTTTTTGTTATTTAAAACTGTATAAAATGTATACATCAAGTAAATGTATTAATAATAATTACGAGTCTTCACTAATTTATCACTAAATCATCGGCTATTGTGGTGTTTGGTAAAGCTGAAAGTCTTTTTATAAATTATAGAAAACCATTATTATTTATTTCTACATTGATGGTAATTATCTGTTTGTTTTTTTAAAATAAATTTAAATGTCTATATTTATTCAAAAATTAAATGAGAGTAGAGTGGTTCAGGCAGTGGCTTCATAGCTCTTGGGCATGGGTTCAACTATGGCTTTAAATTGAAAATTTCTTTTCTTTTATATCAGGCTGAATCAATTTCAGAGTTAATAGATCCTCGTTATTTAATATTTTAAAAGGTATCAAATAATAATACTTAGTTACATTATTATTAAATATAATAATGAATAAAGTTATTTTATGAA